>JADLZN010001899.1:0-468508 GCA_018155175.1 Sinocyclocheilus anophthalmus | reverse complement strand
CCTTTTTAACAATGGAGTCTATGTGAGTGTCCTACTTCAGGTCCTGTGAGATGGTGGTGACCAGGAACTTGAATTACTCCACTGCAGTCACAGTGCTGTCCATGATGGTGAGTGGGGGGAGTGCAGGGGGGTTCCTCCTGAAGTCCACGATCATCTCCACAGTTTTGAGGGTGTTCAGCTCCAAGTTGTTAAGACTGCACCAGACAGCCAGCTCTTTAACCTCCTGTCTGTAAACAGACTCATCTCCATCCTTGATGAGACCGATGACTGTAGTGTCATCTGCAAACTTCAGGAGCTTGACAGAGGGGTCTTTAGAGGTGCAGTCGGTGGTGTAGAGGGAGAAGAGCAGTGGGGAGAGGACGCAACCCTGAGGGGTGCCAGTTCTGGTGGTGCGGTTGTTGGATGTGAATTTACCAATTCTCACTTGCTGTTGCTTATCTGTCAGAAAGCTGGTGGTCCATTGACAGATAGAGCTAGGAAAAGAGAGCTGGGTTAGTTTGGTCTGGAGGAGTGTTGGGATGATGGTGTTGAAAGCGGAGCTAAAGTCCACAAACAGGATCCTCACATAAGTCCCTGGTCTGTATAGATGTTGCAGAACATAATGCAGTCCCATGTTGACTGCACTGTCCACAGACCTGTTTGCTCGTAAGCAAACTGCCGGGTGTCTAGTAAGGGTCCAGTAATGTCCTTCAGATAAGCCAACACCAACCTCTCAAATGTCTTCATGACCACAGACGTTAGGGCCACATGTCTGTAGTCATTAAGTCCTGTTATCTTGGGTTTCTTGGGTACTGGATGATGGTGGGCGTTTGCAGCAGCAGGGAACTTTACACAGCTCCAATGATCTGTTGAAGAGCTGTGTGAAGATGGGGGCCAGTTGGTCAGCGCAGGTTTTCAGACAGGCTTGGGCCTGGTGCTTTTCTTCTCTTGTTTTTTCTGAAGGCCTGGCACACATCATCCTCACTGATCTGAAATGTAGGAGTGGGGGAGAGGGGGGTTGCAGGAGGTGTTAATGGTTGTGTGGAGAGATGTTCAGAGTGGGTGTGGGTTGTTAAACTGGGAGTTTCAAATCTACAGTAAAACACATTCAGATCGTCAGCCAGTAGTTGATTGGCCTCAGTGCTGGGGATGGTGTCTTGTAGTTGGTGATGTCATTCAGGCCTTTCCACACTGATGCAGGCTCATTTGCAGAAAACTGGTGTTCTAGTTTTTTTGCGTAGTTCCTCTTGGCCACTCTAATCACCTTATTCAGTGTGTTTCTGGCCTGATTGTACAAGACTCTGCCCCCCCTTTTGTAGGCGTCCTCTTTGGCCTGACGAAGATTACGAAGTTTTGCTGTAAACCATGGCTTATCATTATCGAATGTTAAATGAGTCCTGGTAGGGATGCACATGTCTTCACAGAAACTGATATATGACGTTATAGATTCTGTGAGCTCATCCAGATCGTTGGTTGCTGCTTCAAAAACACTCCAATCAGTTCAGTCGAAACAGGCTTGTAATGCCCACTCGGTTTCGTTGTTCCATCTCTTTACAGACTTTACTACAGTTTAGCAGATTTAAGTTTATGCCTGCAAGTTGGTATAAGATGAACCAGGCCGTGGTCAGAGAGTCCTAAAGCTGCTCTTGGGACAGAGTGATATGCATTCTTTATTGTGGCGTAACAGTGATCCAATATTTTACTGTCTCTGGTGGGACATGTGATGTGCTGTCTGTGTTTTGGCAGTTCATGGGAGAGATTTGCTTTATTAAAGTCCTCGA
Source organism: Sinocyclocheilus anophthalmus (assembly GCA_018155175.1). Classification (NCBI taxonomy): domain Eukaryota; kingdom Metazoa; phylum Chordata; class Actinopteri; order Cypriniformes; family Cyprinidae; genus Sinocyclocheilus; species Sinocyclocheilus anophthalmus. The sequence goes on along the minus strand of JADLZN010001899.1, from coordinate 466,748 downwards.
GAATGATTAAAACCGAGTCCGGGTGTTGTTGTTCTGTCTCTGTGATCAGATCAGCGAGTTTCTGTAAAGCCAGGCTCACGTGCGCTTGTGGAGGAATGTAAACACTCATGAGAATGTACGAGTGAAACTTCTGCGGCGAGTAGAAAGGTTTACAGTTAATGAAAAGCGCTTCTAGATCGGAACAGCACATCTTCTTTAACGCTGTAACATCTGTACACCACCTTTCATTGATGTAAAAGCATGTCCCGCCGCCGTGTGATTTCCCCGTTGATTCTGCGTCGCGATCTGCTCTAAACAGCTGAAAGCCCGGGAGACTCTATGCGCTGTCCGGAATGGCGTCATTCAGCCAGGTTTCCGTGAAACACAGAGCAGCAGAGTGTGAAAAATCCTTATTTGTCCGGGAGAGCAGAAGAAGTTTGTCCGTTTTGTTGGGTAGAGAGCGGAGATTCGCCAGATGGATGCTGGGCAATGGCATTCTGAATCCGCACTTCCTGAGCTTCACGAGCGCGCCGGTTCTCTTCCTCCGTCTGCGCGTCCTGAAGCACTTGATCAGCGCAGCAGCTCCGCCGACTACAACGTTCAGCAAAACGTCCGAATAAACGAAATCCGGTAGAAGATTGTGTGCTGTGTTCTGCCGAATGCTTAGCAGCTCATCCCTGGTAAAACTGATCGTGTTTGAGAAACAAAAAACAGGAAAAACTAACAAAAACAGTACAAACACTGGAGAGCCAAACACTGAGGCTGCCGTCTGCGGCGCCATCGCATTTTCCATCTTGGAAAATTTAATACACATTCATGGAAAAATATATTAAAACTAAATCAGTGATTCTGATAGTGTTTAGGCCAGCAGGCCCTGACGGCCCACCACTGTGATCTTTCAAGCTGTTTCATTGCAGTCAGCGGGTGTTGCATGCATCAGTCCAAAACAAGTTAAATATAAATCAAATTTTTGTAAGAAAAATATCCATATTCAAAACGTAATAATCACTTTAATGTAGCTTGCGCTCACTGTTGTAAACAGTAGCAGTTCCTGGGGAATGATGTATGAGGTCAGTGTTGTGCATGCGCCGGTGAGTCTTGTGAAAACCAACGTTTGTTTACAGGAGCAAAGGAAGCAAACATCATTCATACGATCAGATAATTATTCATATTGTAAATGATAATCCAGAGTCAAATAAAGTAGCAAATACTCAAACAATACGAGACACAGACAGGAAAGATGACAGAGATGCAGAAGCTTTACCTTCTTATAGCACTTTACAGGAAGTGAATGTCTCAAGTCTTGTTTCCTGTTGTGGTGACTCTTCTCAAAGTCTTCACAAAAACATCAAAGAATCAGCGATCAGAGTAGAAGGGGCAGAAACACTTTCAAGAAGGATTTTTGAGACGTTTGTTTCAGAACAGAACAGCAGATCTTTGGTGATTTATTTTTCAAACCATCCTTCAGAGAGTAAAAGTCAAGTTCAGATCACTGGAACTCAAACAGTGAAAACAGATTGAGTGAGCCTCTGTGTTTAGTGTGTATTTACTCACAAAACACATCAATCACTTATTCAAACCCATCAGTGAAGTTGTTCCATCATATAAGGTAAGATAAATATCTCATGTATCATATGTTTACGCTCCATGTTATATTTAGAGCATAAAATAGGAAGTAAGAAAAAAATGAATAAAACGATCATAAGAATTCAATGTCCTTAAATACATTTCCACTAAAACGTACTATATCCATTCTATTAACAAATAAGAATTTCCAATGCAGAACACAGAACAGCAAAGCATAATAAAATGCTGATCAATAGCTGATGTGAGAATAAAGACGCATCACATGTTGGCGGTTCGTGTCTTTTCACATCAATGTATCGTCACGAGCCGCAGGGTTTAATTTGGTTTTGTTTGTGTATGTTTTTTTTCACTCTCAAAGCCGTGATTCCCATTCACTTCCATTATAAGACTGACAGACTGCAACGGCTTGTGTTAAAAATCTTCTTTGTGTTCTACTCAAGTAGCAAAGTCACCTACATCTTGGATGCCCTGGGGGTAAGCGGATAAACATAACATTTTCATTTTTGGGTGAACTATCACTTTAAGCTTGTGAATTACCTCTCTGAGTCTGTGCATCTCTCAAAAGTGATCGGCAGCAGCGTCTCTACTAATGGTGAAACTTTCAGTTCATTTTCTTTAGGAACAGCGCCGTTGTTACCTCGCTTGTGAGAAATGTCATGTAGTTTTTAAGTTGTTAATCGTCAGAGCAGCGCTAACAACCTTAGCGTGTATGTTAACGGGTGTGCAAACCGATGTGTGTGCGTCATAATGGGAGGAGAGTGGATACAGAGAGTGTGCTTTCCGTACATATTAAAACGTAATTTTGTGGCAAAAACATGGAAATAATCTGTTGTTTTTATCCTATTGTTTACTCTATTTATTTGTTTGACCAGTGTCGTTGTCAGTATTGGGCTAGTTACTCAAATAATGTAATATATTACTCATTACTAGTTACTCCTTTCAAAAGTAATATTGTTACTTTACTTATTACTTTCTGGCAACAGTAATTAGTTACATTACTAGTTACATTACTTTTTAAATGCCCCACACACAAAAGTTGTAACTGTGTATCTTCCACATAAAATTATTCTAGAATGTTACCAACAACATATTTCTGCCTCATCATTTGACCAAAATCCATATTGGATTGCAGTCGGAAATGATTACAAAACACGATAGCGTTGATAGTGACCATTTCAGTCGAAGTCTGTTTATTAAAGGGGTCATATGATGCGATTTCAAGTTTTGCCTTTCTCTTTGGAGTGTTACAAGCTGATTGTGCATAGATAAGATCCCTGAAGTTGCAAAGACTAAAGTCTCAAAACCAAAGAGATATACTTTATCAAAGTTAAGACTCTGCCACGCCCCCCTAAAACGGCTCGTTCTAACACGCCCCCACATATCTACCTCACTATGTGGAAATATTTGCATAATGCCCCCCAAATTGTCACGCAAAGAAAGAAGGCGTGGTTTCCGTAACCGCAGTTAGTGTTGAAGCAGCGTGTCAGGTAGACGCTGTGTGTTTCTAGGCGAAAGCTAAAGCACTTTATTTGGCCTTCCAGAAGTAGATGCATTTAGGAATCTTTAAGATTACTTACAACAGAACAGCAATGCATTTTATGGACGACCGTTTCGTGAACCTAGGAGAGGAGGTAATTCTGACTTTGCTATGACAATCTGGCACTTCTGAATCAGCTACTGTTTTGTTATTAGTTTAAGTATTTGCTATTGACTGTTCAAATGTGGAGTTTTGCGCATCGTGTGTGTGTTAGAGAGAGAGAGAGAAAGAGAGAGACGCGCTCGAGAGAAGAGAGGAGATAGAGGCCGAGAGAGGTGGCGATAGAGAGAGAGAGAGAAAGAGAGAGCGAGCAAGAGAGATAATTTTTCACAACAACTTTATTAAATCATACAAACAATTTCACAATATCATTTTAAAAACTCATCACATTACACATTTTCAAGGTGCTTCCACATGACTTAACATGTTTCCATTTTTTCACACCTAAAACTTATTCCAATACCAAACTAAAAAACAACATTCCATCCACTACTGTACAAATGATTTCATTATACCCCCACCTATACAAAAAACTTTCATAATCATTAATCAACTTATAAAAGTTCAAATCAATCAAGATTAGACCTTTCACCAATCTTTTAAAAACCAATTCTACTTTTTGTGCTTCTCTACCTTTCTATTTTCTTGCCGCGTAAAAAGAGAGCGAGCGCGAAGAGAGAGAGAGAGAGAGAGAGAGAGGGTCACATCACAAACACATACCAGCTTCATCACTGTGTCTGTCACGCGACTCTGTTCCCCTTTCAGGCTCTGTCTTTACATTTATTTTGAAAGATGAAGCTCGCGATTATGGTAAGGGGTGTTACATTTCAGACGAGTGCTTGCGGTGTTCAGTCAATCACAATGCACTGGGTCAGCTAGCCAATCAGAGCAGACTGCGCTTGTCGGAAGGAGGGACTTTGTAGAAAACGAAGCGTTTGAGAGAGGTGGGGCATAGAGGACCTACAATAATGTACAGTATTTGAAAAATAATGTGTTTTTTGAACATTAAAGCATGTCAACATATTCTGTTACACCAAATACACCAAATAATGATCTTTAAAAAAGCATCATATGACCCCTTTAATCTCATTAATTGTAGCTTGAAGCTATCATTGTGTATTTTATCAAATCACATAAGTTAGTAAGAAAGGGTTAGGGTTAGGTAGTTAGGTTATAATTAAAAGATTTTTAATTATATAATGTACCACAAGTTGACCAGATGGGTGTGGGTGGGATGTAATGCCAGAGTAAAGTAAAGCCACAACTTATGCTGGGTACACACTAAAAGATTTTTAAAATCTTATAAGTTCTTCAAAATGTGGAAGACCACAAACATGAGGACAAAAAATCCTAGATTTAACCATTTTCCTCCTATAGTGTGTGGTGTGCCGTGATGTGACAAAGACAGCACACCACACACCAACATATTTTCAACTAGAGTCCTGACTGTGAACACGGAAACCTTGTAATATCTCTCGAGACTTGAGAATAAATATGTTTTACAGGACACGTTGTATAATCACTCGTGCTGTTGCCACAAATCGACAAGCCGATCCTCCATCTCTGCTGTCCAAATCCTTTTGTGCTGTGCCATGACTGCGTTTGTTATGCTTCCGTCTTCTGTCAGCTCGCTTTCTGATTGGATATAGTTTCATTTCACATGATAATCTCTAGATCGTACATGCGTTTGTTCTCGGGGTTCCCCCCACACATCAGGATTTCTGATCGTAAATATTCAACATGCTGAATATGTACGATTCATGATCGGGGCGCCTCCAACGTTCTTCCGAGAAGATTCAGTCACTCTTAACACACCTCACACCACAGGAAAATCTGACTATCTTCTGACTACTATCTTCTGGTGTGTACCCAGCATTACACAACAGTGTTCAGATCATCTTTTTTCCTGACAAAATCAATATAATGCAATGTTTCTATCTGCTGAATGTAAACTTTTCCATATTCCAAGCTTGCCTGCTGCACTGGGGACATCACATGCATGTGCGAGTCGTGAAAATTTTGAAAATAAATCTAGGAATTATTTGATTGTTGGATTTTAAATCAGCGGTGTCGAGGCATCAAAAGTAACTAAGCTGTTTTATGGATGGTAACTGTTGTAACGACGAGTCAGAGGAGTGAAGATCCATCTGCAGCTTTATTAAAACAAAGGTAAATATAGTACAGAGCCAACAGCTCAGAAGAGGCAGAGAGTTCACAGTCCAGGTAATAGGCAGTGATATCGGGACAGGCATATTAACATTCACAAACCAGAGAACAGGCGTGAGGTCGGGGCAGGCAGATAAATAATCACAGTCAAGGTAACAGGCAGAGGGATCCATCCAGGATCAAATATGAGAATACAGTCCAGGTTCAAACACAGAGAAGGTAATGCACAGAATAACGCTCAGAAATGACCACTGTGGCAAATCAAGACTTCACAATGAGAGTGTGAGTGAGCAGTGCTTAAATGTGTGTATGAGTGAGTGAATGATTGAATGCAGGTGTAGTGCAATCAGTCCTAGGAATGAAGGCTGATGGGAAATGAAGTCCGAATCAAAACAGTCATACTCAGGTAAGGTTCCCTCTGGTGTGCAAGAGATCAATATGGGAACCTCGCTAGTAACAACTGTAATATTATTACTGAAATCTTATTAGTAATTAGTTACACTACTAGTTACTGCAAAAAAGTAATATTATTACAGTAACTAAGTTACTAGTAACTAGTTACTGCCCAACACTGGTCATTGTGGATTTTGGTTATTTAGCTGTTTTAGGCTGTAAGGACCTTTGAAATAACTGAAATCATGTGGCGAAGTGATATGGGCCATGTAATGCCTGAAGACCATATTGCCTCTCTTGCACCACCAGAGGGAACCTTCACCTGAGTATTGACTGTTTTGATTCGGACTACATTTCCCATCAGCCTTCATTCTTAGGACTGATTGCACTACACCTGCATCCAATCATTCACTCACTCATACACACATTTAAGCACTGCTCACTCACACTCTCATTGTGAAGTCTTGATTTGCCACAGTGGTCATTTCTGAGCGTTAGTCTGTGCATTACCTTCTCTGTGTTTGAACCTGGACTGTATTCTCGTATTTGATCCTGGATGGATCCCTCTGCCGGTTACCTTGACTGTGATTGTTTATCTGCCTGCCCCGACCTCACGCCTGTTCTCTGGTTTGTGAATGTTAATATGCCTGTCCCGATATCTCTGCTTATTTACTGGACTGTGAACTCTCTGCCTCTTCTGAGCTGTTGGCTCTGTACTATATTTACCATTGTTTTAATAAAGCTGCAGATGGATCTTCACTCCTCTGACTCGTCGTTACAACAGTTACCATCCATAAAACAGCTTAGTTACTTTTGATGCCTCGACACCGCTGATTTAAAATCCAACAATCAAATAATTCCTAGATTTATTTTCATAATTTTCACGACACGCACAGGCATGTGATTTCCCCAGTGCAGCAGGCAAGCTTGGAATATGGAAAAGCTTATATTCAGCAGATAGAAATATTGCATTATATTGATTTTATAATGCAAATATATCCAGCATATTCAAATATATCCAGCAATCTCATCCAGCACCTCTGTTGCTAATTCCAAAACGCCATTTTAGACCTAGTAACGACGCTTGAGCCGTTGATATATATACTGTGGTAAACTGAATGATATATAACTCCGACTGGATTTGTCTGAAAGAAGAAAGTCATATACACCTAGGATGACTTGAGGGTGAGTAAATAATGGGCTAATTTTCATTTTTGGTTGAACTAACACTTTAATAAATGTTGCAAGTTGGGTGTATTGTAGGAGCCATCTGGCAAATTGCTTTAGTTATTTTAATTAGTTTAGTTATTATTTAGTTATTCCATATTCTAAGTAAACAAAAACACAAGAGACTGCTTGAAAAATATCCAAAAACTAAATTTTCTTAATCTTCTATTTATTTACAACAAATTATATTTATTTATTAAATAAACATAAGAATTGATCAATATTAAATCACAACACACTCTGGACTAAACAGCAGGCGCTGGCTTACATTGGTCATGTTAATGAGTGTGTCTAAACAACCACTTTAACTTGCCTAACCCTAAACATGCAAAAATAAAACAATACACCTTTACTAGCAAGACGATCAACTGCCCATACCTCTGATAAATCTTAACTTGAACTGTGGTCTCGCGCAGATGACGTAATGTCCATGTAGGCACGCTCATGGCACGGGCTTCATACGCCCAAGTTATGATTGGGTCTGAATTGCAAAGCTAAAATCTGATTGCTAAAAGTAAGAGTGACCTCGTGGAAGAGTTTTGCTTGCCAGGAATGTCTCAAGAATACCCACACACATCCAAGGCTGTTCACACATGAATGGCAGTTTGCACATTCCACAGTCCATGATAAACTCGTTAATTTTAAACATTCAAAAATTGTGTACACAGTTGTAGATCTGTGGATTGTGTTTTGCATTTGTGAAACGTATTTTATGAATATACTTATTTTGCACACGTGAATTGGTTTTTGTGCATTTTTTTTCCCGTGCACGTGAATTAGGTTTCATGCGTATTAATTGGGATATGCATGTGTACATTGTGTCTTTTGCGTGAATTATTATTATACTAATCTCACGTCCATATAAGCTCTTTCTGTTTCTGATTCTGATGAAAATGCTAATTTACTTTCTGACAGCAGGTGGCGCTTATAGAACAACTGTAATATTGCATTTCCTTGTTTATTGCTGTACACAGCGCTGTGCTTATAAACATTCCTTTAATATGTCCTTTACGGAGGTAAAAGGAAAAGACTTTTCTGAGACAGTCAGTTCTCCTCATAAATACATCCATATTAACCCCCACCCTAATTCCATTATTATGGTTTTCTTTCAGTATTTCGAGCATTGCAAACAATGACTTTGTTCTGTCTGGTACAGTATTTTCTCTGCTTGTGTGACTTGTGTTTCTCTTTGTGTCCGTCTTCAGTGCATCTATCTTACAGATAATATATCATGATGATCACTACGTTTGTGTTACCGAATTGAATCTGTCAGGAATAATCTGCCCGCTCTGGTCGTTTTTGATTACTGTCAGTTTAAATGCAGACGATGCAGTATTGCCAGATATTGCTATACAAAACATACACAACTATCTAAAAAAAATACACCAAATGAGCCAAATCTTGAGTTATAAAATAATCTGAAACGATCTCGCTGACCCTAACCTGCAACCTCCCACTTTATTCACTTCCTAAATTGTCACATAAGTGGAAAAAACAAATCCATAGATGCTTATAATAAGTGTATCTGGCAACACGGCTGAGGCTGCACCCATGCCCTCAATCACAACTCATTTAAGGGGAAATACTCCTGTGGCCGCCTCATCTACCTCAACCATGCTAATCAGGACCTGTCCTGAATGTAGGGTAGAGTGTGCGAAAACGGCACCCTTAAGGACTGTGTAATATTAATATATATATATCTCTCTCTCTCTATATATATATATATATATTATTATATTTAGTATATAATATAATATATATATCGATATATTTTAAAACAAAGGGTTAATGTGTCCAGAATAGGTACAATAGTTTTTGTGACAATGACATAAATTATAAACCATGTATGAAAAAATGTCCAGAGTTTTCATGTTATCAGATTTTTTACCAAAAATTAAATTTGTACTAAGGGGGCGTTTTTTTTTGCCCCCCATAGTCCTGTTAAAATGCCTCAAGTTTGACTAAGCCATTTGCTTTTACATTTACAGCAAAATCAGAGATCAGAGAAAACTCAACTCTTATTTACCCAGAGCATTTTTTATTTTGGATGTGCACCCCTGCTCATAAACATACAGCAGTCATTTAAAACAGTCAAAACGTCAAAAAAGGTAACAGGAGTACAAGAAATTGTCTATACTGTATAGTCATTATACAATTTTAAATAATCAAATACATATATTTTAAGTACTGTTTAACACTGATATACACCTTATTAAACAGGCTATGGCACATTTTAATGTTTACAGTATGGAGCTGTTTGTGTTCAGCAGGAATACATAGTACTAATAAATTACTTCTCATCATCAACATTGTAGGTATCTAGTGTCTGTGTGAATCCTCCTGTTCTGTTGTTTATGCTGCTATTTGAGTATTTCTAATGGGTCACAGACACTTTAATTTAATTATTTCAGTTGGTTAAGAAATTACTTAGGCTATTAATTACAATTTGTTGCAGTTTGATTATAGTTTTATCCTCTGTGTGTGACAACTAACACACTCCTCAATGTGGTTCATTTACTGGAAAATGGACATGAATAACCCTCTTTGGAGAACTGTGACAGAGAATCTGTTGAAATTTCTCTAAGACAGCGTTTATAAATTCCACAGATTTCTCTGGATCATACTGGACCCTGTACTGTACACTGAAGTTTACAAGATTGTATCTGTATTTCAACTAGAAGGCAGACAAGGTAAGATTTTTAATTCAGTTCCGTTATATATCAAAACTAATGTCACCCTAATCCACATTTTATATTAAATATAACAGTTTCACATGGGATATTGTTTGCGATGTGAATAAAGCATGCTGTGCTACAAACACAACGTTCAAATTTAATGCTTGTTAAAATGTTTTGGTTTCCAAAATCAGATGTAGAATTATTTTAAAAATATACAAAATAAATAAATAAACACTCTAAAAATGCTAGGTTCTTTCAGCCCAACTTTGGGTCAAATATTTATTTGAAAACTTTAACCCAACAGTTGAGTTAGTCCATATTTTAGTTGACCCAAAAGTTGTTAGGTGTTTTGCACTTGTAGTTTTAGACCATACACTGAGAAAGTGCAGCTACTGTTGTCAAATCACTCATACTGTAGATATTTCACTAAGATGTTATAGAATTTCTATATCTATTCAATTTCTATAATAATTTCCCCTCAATTAATTTTAAGAGTTTTTTGACACAAAGGTTTTAATTAAAAAAATTATATTACTTTGTTTCAATATATAATAACAGTACATTATAAAATCTGTTTTTGTGTTTGTTGTGCGCAGAAGTAGAACAGAACTGACGTACATCAGAGCAGCAGATGTTCACATCCTGTTGATGTAAGTTCATCTTTCTGTTTCTACTAAATCAACTCAAGTCCTGTATTAAGCAGAATTTTTGACACAAAGGTTTTTCATTTTCCAGAAGTGAACATGTTATTTTAGCCAGGAAGAAGAGAAGATTTTACTTCTTCAAGGGTTGAAGCATTTGAAAAAGTAATAACACCAGACTGCATCAATGCTAAGTTCTTCCTTTACTTTGATCCCAAGTCATTCTGTTGCATTAAGATTCGCCTGACGGAATGGAAGATGTGGGGACTGTAAGCAGGAATGCGAATGATGATTGTTGGTTTACAGATGGTAATAAGCAACCTTGTGAAAAATCACAAAGCATGACAGAAAACAAAGAAGCAGTGGTGTGCACAGAACCCGGGAGGGACAGGGGAGAAATGGCGAATCAAGAGTACAGTTCTGGTCCTATGGGGTTTGTGTTCTTCAGACGTTTATTCCAAGAGTTATTTCAGTGTCTGCCCCTCCAAAACGCCAGAACCCCCAACGCCCCCAGCCCCTGCGCAAGCACTGAATGCATGGATGATAGATCAACTCAAAGCAATTCTGAACTGAATATAGGGGGTGCTGTAAAGAGAACACACCGAATGGCTGAATGTCAGAGTGAATGGGATAGTGTAGAGTCTAATATATTTCAACAAGATGCCTACATACAGATCCCACTTTCAGTCATGTCTGGAAATGAATCAACCTCAAATAAAAATCAGTTAATCTTTAATGAAGATGAATCACCCTCTAGCCCAGTTGAAGTTCAAAATGGCAAAATTAACTACAACTTAATTGAAGGATTTCCTTCATGTGCTGACATAAGAAAAAGAAAATCTTATGTAATGTCATACAACACAGAAACCAAGAATGCTGAATGGGTGTATGAGATATTGAACAAGAGTACTTTAGATAAGAAATGTAAAGAGAACATTAGCTTTGGAAAGAACGAATTAGAGAGCAAAGACTATCAACAAGGTCATCTTGCTGCAGCTGCCAATCACACGTGGTGTCAGGAAGCCTATCATGACACTTTTTTGATGAGCAACATGATACCACAGTTTTCTGCTTTAAACCAAGGAATGTGGAAAACATTGGAGAATCATTGTCGAGAACTAGTTGAGCCTGACTGCAATGTCCATGTATACACTGGACCACTTTACCTGAAGAGAAAACAGGGTTACTATGTTCGTGTGCTTGACCCAAAAAATCCGAACAACAGTGAAGAGAAAGCAGAGCCAACTCACCTCTTTAAGGTGATAATTGTGGAGAAAAATGGAAGAGTAAAAGAGCCAGAATGCTATATGATGCCCAATAAGAAATCAGAATACAACAAAACATTGAAATCAGCAGATGAGGATTATTCAACATCAACAGAAACCACAGCCAAATGCAAACAGCTGTATGACTACAACATTGAGAAAATTGAGGATATTCAGAAATTGTCTGGGCTAAAATTCAAAATAGACAAACCTCAACATAACATGATAGACCATATAGAGAAAATTACATGGAAGGGAGAAGATGTAAATGGAGAGTCATGTGAGGTTATAATAGAAGTCAAAATACTAAAGAATCCCCAAAATAGCAGTCACAAGCCACATAGTGATAATAAAGATGCCAATGTCTGACACAGTAATCACAGTATTACCCCAATGACCATCTGTAGATGAAAAGTTTGTTTGATTAAGTCTGCAATTGCCTCACTAATTAATTAATAATCCCATATGTACTTATATATAGATGCACAGCATTCAAAAAATACTTTCTCAAGATTTCAAAGATGTTTCTTATTAACTTAAGTAGCTTTTGATCAGTGGGCTTATGATTAAATGCTTGAAATTAGTTTTGTAGACAAATATATAACTATGATTATGTATTTCTTTCTTCACAAAACGAATTACTTGAGCTGAACAGCACAGATAAGCAGCCTGCAAATGTCCAATACACGCAGAATCTTCAATATTGTATAAAAATCATCTCCTGTGGAAGCATTCTGATGTTTTTTGAGGAATAGGAAATGTGCAGTTCTGCAGATTGTAGCAAAAGGCTGGTTACTTTTGAAGAAACTAAAAGATAAGAGTTTTGATTTATTACTATTTTAAATCTATTTCTACATATTTCTGTTTTAAGTTTTGATGACTTTTCTATTATTCTAAAATTAAATTTTATTCTATAACCTGATAATAATCGGTGTTTTCGTATCTGAGTGAACTAACAGCATTCACTGAGTCTTTTATTTCTAACTGATAATCAGTTAGATATTCATTCATTTTTATATCATATCCAGTTCTCTGCTTATCTTACTGATTCGTTATTTTAATCAATTTGCAAATAGCAGGTTGAAATGTGAAGGATCCTTAGATCCTCACGTGCAAATTGAGTGTTTTGTGTTTTTATTTTCATGTTTTTTTTAATTCATTTATAATCATTTATTCACATAATAATTTTATAATCATTAGTCATTCATATGATTTATTTAGTTATTATTATTATTATCTCACCTGCAGGTTGGACTGGACCACCTCCAATTTATTTAGTCATTCATATGATTTATTTTTATTGTTTACTCATTTATTATGTTTATTCATTGATTATATTTCTGTATATTATATTTCTTATTATTTTTAGTTGCTTATGTATTTCCATTGTTGTTCAATCTCGTGCTTGTGGGGTTTCATGAACTGTTTTGTCTGTATGAATAGAGATGGATAGGGAATGTTTATGGAAACCCAAAGTTTATGGGATGTTGCTGTGATGCAGTTTTGGTATAACAGTACATGTTGAATTTGTGCTGGTCAGAAGAAGTTTGAACATTGAGACATATGCAACTAAGATAGTTCAATAAACTCTTTTTGTACTTTTTACCATCATCACTTCGTCTCCTGCTTCTGCTCTACTCTGGCTTTCCTCTGTCAACTTCTTGACTGACAGAAGACTGTTAAACACTTGTTTTGGGTATTTTTTGGATACTAGACAAGACTTGCTGTTGACAGGGTTTGGATATTAACAGCGCTGCTGACTAGTTGTTCTGTTACTGGACAAACTGATATTTTCTGACAGGACCTGGTGTCCGGGGCTGGATCCTAAATATTATCTGGCACGGAGACCCGATCTAACAAATGGGTTCTGTGAATGTGAACACCTTTAACACTTTTTAGAAGGAAAGTGAAACTATGTACTGTAAAAAATTAAAATAAAACTAAAATTACAATCTGCATCTCTGTCTCCGTCCTTATTATTCTAAAATCAAAAATGCTGACAGCATCCAGTTTAATGATTCATAGTATCAGACTGAAGGTGATCAGTGGCTCTCAATCAGGGGGACCGGGGCCATTAGGGGCCTTAGTAAACTGTGTGTCACAAGATGGCTTAAAGAAATTGTAAATTAATAAGTTATTATACTATATTTAAAGGGGGTCATATGATGCTTTTTTAAAGATCATTATTTGTTGTATTTGGTGTAACAGAATATGTTGACATGCGTTAATGTTCAAAAAACAATTATTTTTCAAATACTGTACATTATTGTAGGTCCTCTATGCCCCGCCTCTCTCAAACACGTCGTTTTCAACAAAGCCCCCTCCTTTGACAAGCACAAACTGCTCTGATTGGCCAGCTGACCCAGTGCAATGTGATTGGCCAAACACCACAAGCACTCGTCAGAAATGTAACGCCCCTTACCATGACGAGCTTCATCTTCAAAAATAAATTTCCTTTGTGCACAGCCAGACTTGTACTCTTCTAGGTTCAAAAACCTGTCGTCCATAAAATGCATTGCACAAAAATCGAACATCTGGGTTGTGCTGTTCTGATGTAAATAAATCTTAACCAATGATTCCTAATTGCATCTACTTCCGGAAGGCCAAATAAAGTGCTTTTGCTTTCGCACTGAAACACAGCGTCTCCCTGACATGCTGCTTCAACACTAACTGCGGTTACTGAAACCATACCTTCTTTCTTTGCATTTGGTGGTGATACAATTATGGTGTGGCAATTATTGCAAAATAGTTGCCACATAGTTGAATTAATTATAGGCCCTTTTTTTCCATGGTAGATATGTGGGGGTTTGTTAGAACGAGCCGTTTTAGGGGGGGTTTTTTGTGGCAGAGTCTTAATTGATAAAGAATATCTCTGGATTTCAGACTTTAGTCTTTGCAAATTTACAGATCTTCTTTAGGCACCAAGAGCTTTTAACACTCCAAAGAGAAATGAAAACTTGAAAATAATCGGAGACTCATTATGAACCACTTTCTAAAATCAAAGGTATATTGGTAAGACCATCATTGTCTCATTTTTGAGCACCATGATTAGGAGTGATTACACTGTAAAAATAATAATAAAGAAATAAATTAACAGAACGCCATTTTTTTTACAGTTGTTTTCCTTGACTTTACATTTTATTTATAAACTCTATAAAATTGCTAATATGCTAATATTGCTAATGCAATAACTGTAAAATTAACAATTTGGCTGTTATTTTAAGTATTGTATCAATTCAAATTTTTTACACAGAAAAACATTATTTTGAGTACTTTTGGTTTAAATAAAGTGCCAAAAATTTACAAAAATTTGCATTACATTTTTAACAGTTTAACCCTCAGAATTTTCTTTCTTCCAAAAATTTTACTTAATGTTATCACATTGGACTAAGATTTACTGGCTTTGTTCACACAGGGTATAAGTACCTCCACTACAAAAATTGTTAATTTACATTTTTTTATTTTATTCAACCTTGTTACACTTGTGGTGTTCATGGTCAAAAATGACCGGCCTGCAAAAAATAACTCATACATCTCTTGTCATGCTATATTGGTATCAATCTTTTTGTCAACTAGTTTTCCTTCAATTAGGACTGGTTTTGTGTTTAATTTTGATACTGATTGATTGTAGGCCTTATTGATCTTAGCTTTATTGGTCAAAACTGACCATCCATTATAGAAATTTTTAGTGTTCAGAAGCATGTTGATCATGTTCATGTTCACATAAGTATTTGTGCCTGCAAATACACTACTCAAAAAATTAAGGGAACACTTAAATCACACATTGGATTTTCACATTGGACCTTCACTTATTACAAACCAGTTTGACTTAATTTCATACAAACATTCCTATTGAGAATTACAGAGGTTTAGATGTTAAGGTTGAAAATAGTAACGTTTGATATCATCGTGATGGAGATCAGAGTTTGCTTTATGCTGGGTTCAGGATCTCAAGTTGTCTATTTTTTGTTACGCGCGTCACCGATTATTCACCCAGTGTTGTTTGTGTAATAAGAACTGGTACTGGACGGCCCAGCCCAGGCCTGAGGACACAACCCTGTGGTTAAGGTACATTGTATCTCCACCATCCCTGGATTCAAACTCACTCACTGGCTCAGTTGGTTCGCCATCGGCCAAGTACACTCCTGGGTTAGCAGGCGACTTGTTGGGAAACCAATACTTTTGAGTGTTTGTGGTCCTGGTAATCAGTCACTGTGTCAGATTTCATGATTTTGACTCTTAAAATCTTGTCGTGTCGTGGACAAGAAACATGTCAGACTACACGTTGCTTCCCGACCATTCATCGCGTGCCGTCTTTAACGACGCGCGTCATGTCATCGAGAAGGCAGAACTAGCGACTGACTTTCTGAAAACAAGAGAGTGTAAACATTGCTGAAGCGCTTCCGCTATAGTTCGCCAGCATTTTTCTTTCTTTGTTCTGTCGTGGTAGTCCCTCGATGACACATCATACAGGCAGGAGTACTGTTGCCACAGCTCCACGAACCTTTCCTCCACCTTTCCTTCAAGCTTTTGTGCTGCTATTGGTCAACGTCACCAATGTGACAGAGCTCGTCGTGGACGACAGAAAAAAAATTAAAAATGCTAGGCTTTCTGTCGTGAAGCATCGCAGACGCAGAATCGGCTGTCGTCCACTATGACACACTACACGACCTGAAACGATGGAATCTTGCGTCCCCACGCCCACTGTCGTTTACGAATCCCCACGACAGCCTACGTCAAGCAAATCGTGGCAAAATCGGGCTAAAATCGTGTAGTCTGAACCAGGCAATTGGTGTCACGATCACCAGCTGGAGTGCCCTGTACAACCACCAGAGAGCACTCCATCCCAGACGTCTACCTCTTCATCAATAACTCTATATCTCCCAGGGGCCTTTCTATCAGGGATGAAAAATTCAATAACTTTTATATTATAAATTTCTTTATATTAGAAATTTTAACCAAAGGGAAAAACAATCGTATCTTCCTAAAGGCAATGTGTGAAAGAGGGAAAACAGGATTATCCCTCGCTTTTATTTCAGAATCCGTGGTCAGATATGAATAAATATGTAACTCCCATAGTCTAAGAAACTCATTTTAAAACAATGCATAGATATTATCCATGTAATGATTTTATCAGTACGTTTAAAGAAGGGTTCTCGCCCTTATGCTGTTTTTGTAAAGAAGAGACGGAAACCATTTTTTATTTATTTTTCAGTTGTAATTACTGTATACTAAACCATTGTGGTCCCAAGTTTTTTTGTTTCTTTTTGAATTGTTTTACAAGTTTGTCACTATAACTGATGTAATTGCTCTTGTTTTTGGATTGTGATACCGGTCTACTGGAAATGGACAATATCATTAAAATTATTATTTTAGTGGGGAAATATCACATACACAAAGCAAAATGTATGTTAACTGTACCAAATGGTAGACTATTTTCCATTGATTTAAAGGTTTTTTATGATTCTCTAACTTCAATACAGAACAATCGAAAAAAAATGGTGTCTGGTTAAGACAGTTCTTATACCAACTTAGATATTATAGTGAAATCTTTGTAAAAATGTGAAAATTTTGGGGTTGTTAGTCGTTTTATAGACCTATATATTGTTGACACCTTGTATTATCCTTATTGAGTATGATTCAAATGGAATATTAATAATAATACAAAAAATATGACTCCTATCTCCACTAATTCTTTGTGCTCCTGGTTGATGATCTGCGGGTGTGCCCCTCTGATCTTGTGTGTTTGGCTGTGTTGTGCCAAGGTTTTCCCATTGAGTGAGTTCCCATAGGTGTTATTAGATCTGCACTGTATGCTGCCTTGTGCCTGTAAGAGACATTTTAGATTAAGTTGTACTAGGATTTATTGTTGTTTTTACATATTTAAGATCATTTATTTTATTAAAACCAGTTCGTGTACACAATAAACCCTATTTGCATTTCTTAACATCTAGTGAGTTGTTTGCAAGTGCAAACAAAGGTACTGTTGTTAACGCCAATAGATGATTTTCTTTTCTTTTCAGAAGTTTTTGAATCTAAAACGGAAAAAAAATTAATGTAATATATTTGTTCACATTACATTTTTAACCACACATGATAAAAAAGAGACAAAAAAAAAAAATTTAAAGACCTAAACTAGGTTCTATCTTATAATGTTAGATGACATAGTTGATCATCTATGTTTTTAAAAAAAGAGAAAAACATAATGAAAAAATGGGCTTGCAATTTGACATATTCCTACGCCGGTGTTGACAAGGGAACAAGATATATACAGCTATATAGTATGGACCACCTGTTATAGATTATTTTTTTTATTTTAATTGCTTACATCGCAATACGATTACTAAGAATTACCAAGGACTTTAGAACCATGTTAATTCCCTGTGCTGCACATTTTTGGCAGTGCCGATTTGCCATTTGCTATAATTGGATCGGTAATAGCAGTGTCAATCCACAGCAAAAACCAGCTGCATATACAAATTAGTATAGAAATATTAGTATAGAAATCAGTCAAGTTCATTGGTCAAAAAAGTGAAAATCCAGTAATTTATTTTTTATAAACAATAAAAACACTTCGAAATTAATCTAACGTAATTATGATCAATGAATAAACTGCTCCAGGGAGCAGTGCAGCCTTCAAGCGAATCTGAGAAAGGTTTTATTGATGTAAAATATAACTATTAATAACGCCTATTGCTAATAATGTGGATTTATAATAAATACTGGAATAATGCAACGGTATGTGCGACTCGGTAAGTTTTTATTTTATTTTTTACAATGTTCATAGTGAAGGAAGACTTGCTCATAATATTCACTGGTTGCCACCTACTGGTGTAATTATGTAACGTACAAGACAAGAGCAGGGCTACATTTAAATTTGCTTGACCACTTGTCTTTTTGTCAACTGAATCAAAAGATTCGACTCACTTGGATGAATCATAAAGATCGACCTATCGACTGGGATTGGAATCAAAACTCCGCGGTCGGCGTGCACAGAAGCGGCTCCGCCCTCTCCCGCTGGAGTATTCGGAGTTGGCGGGTCTTAGAGCGATTTGAGACTTCTGATTGGTCGAGCGCCAGCCTCGCGGCACTGCGCGCAGCTGCAGTGACCACAACCGCCCTCATCCTGTATTTCTTGCATGAGAAAATGGCCCCCCCGCAAGAAGGATGCTGCCGGATTTTCACAAGTGAGACAAAAACTACTCTCACACTCGACTAAATGAAACGGATGGGACGCGAACGCTGCGAGGGAGTATTATATAACGCAAAACGTAGTCGTTTTCGTCCGGAGGCCGGCTCGCTGAACCGTGTGTTTAACCCCAGTGGGTAAAGCGCTAGATTTTAGCTCAAGCTACACTGAGTAGTCAGGAGCGCTACTGTCGTGACCGGGCTCGCGCCAGAAACCGGAGAGAGCTCGGACCTAGACGTGGCACCAGGGCACCCGTAGAATATAATCCACCGGTTCACACGCTAGCACGCGTGAGCAGCACACACGAGGACGGCGCACCCGAGTCAAAAGAAGGCGCCGAAGCGCAGGACGAAGCAGGACTAGGAACCGAGCCCCAGCCACTGTTGACACACGGGCGCCGCTGTTGGGGTGGGGGGCGTTTGGTCAGTGGTACCGGGACACCGGCATCGAACCCCGGCGAACCCAAACCCACCGTCCGCCTGAACCTGAGCCTGTCAGAACCGAGCGAGCAGAGATCCGCCGAGTTCAACTACAGCGAGCTGGCCCAGTCCAACCTGCAGGTGAGAAAACGGGAAAGATCGTCTCTGGAACCCCAAGAACTTCACCTGTAGTAACTGCATTGTGCGATACTTAAGATGAAACTTTTTAAAGTCCAATACTTCACGTTAACAACAGCTGTATCACAGACTGATATACGTGACAAGGGTGTGGTTTAGTGGTTATTAAATACCTGAGCTGGAAACTGAAAGGTGTTTTATGTTAGAAACACGTTTTTATTTCACTGAACCCGTTATGAATGAAGAAGTAGCATCAGTTCATTCAGTTGGTAACAGTTAGATTTGTCTTGAATGGTGTTGTGGTAAAAGATCTGAGCTGGTAAAGGTTGTAAGTTCAAACACGGGTTTCTTGATGAAGCTTTTCTTTACAATCTCTCCTCAGTTTTTGAATAAAAACATCAGTTAATTAGCAATACATTACTTTATATGTATTGATTAGGTGGTATTTGGCTAATGACTTTAGCTTGACAGATCTGGTGTTTTTTTCTCTTTTTTGTCAGTGCTAAATGTAGTGCTGCTCTGTTATTAAATGCTTTTTGGATTCCGTTTTTGGCATGTATTGTGTGTAATTTTGGGTAAATTGTTGCATTCACAAAAACAGTGTGGTAACTTTGATGAGCATTATGTATATATATAAGCTGAACTTTATTTGGAATGAATAAAAAAAATGCATAACAGTATCTGCTCGCATTTGAGACTGTAAATGATTGATTGGTTCGGTCTGACTGTTTTCTTTTGCTCCTAAAGGTGAGGAAGGTTCCTCAGGGTCTCACTCCAGCTCTGGACCCCAGCGACCCGTTTGCAGATGAAGACAAGGAGCGGCAAGAAGTCGAGGCTCTCGCCAGGAAATTTGAGGGCAAATACGTACGTAATCTTATATAGTTTTATTTATTTTTTTAATGATCTTTTATTCGTCATCATGCGAATGCACATCCACCTGCAACCACCTGTGTTTTTATTTACAAAGAAAACCCTTAATCCTAATCGTGATTTGTTAAAGAATATTATAATGTGTTTTTCTAATATGTATTGACTTTACATTGAGGATAGTGTGTTATTATTTCAGGGAAGCACTGTTAAGAAGAAACGACGAGACCGGGTGCAGGATCTCATCGATATCGGTTACGGTTACGATGATACCGATCCGTTTATCGACAACTCTGAGGCCGTGAGTATGAGAGGGATCCTCACCAAGAAATTCACTGCTGATCGTCTCCTGAAAGCCTCTCAATGAACACCACATGAGAGAATAAATGAGTCAGTTCAGACACGGCTGTAGATTTGCTTTGTGTTTGACCATCATCTCCCAAAAATGATTTCCAGGGGAAGTCGTGGCCTAATGGTTAGAGAGTCGGACTCGTAACCCAAAGGTTCGAGTCTCGTACTGGCAGGGATTGTAGGTGGGGGGAGTGAATGTACAGCGCTCTCTCCCACCTTCAATACCACGACTGAGGTGCCCTTGAGCAAGGCACCGAACCCCCAACTGCTCCCCGGGCGCCGCAGCACACAAGAAAACAACTTTGACATCCAGTCTGACCCATCATCCTTATGCAAATGTAAAAATATCTATTAAAGTGTTTTTCTAATAAAATTGATGTCTCTGTAGTTATATTCCACTCTGCACAATGATGCACGTCTGCTTTTAATGTGCGATTGTGCACTGTATTTCTTTCCTATAGGAAACATAATTTGGACTACAAGATTGGATTTAGATTTTCTCCGAGTGTGTTTAAAATAGAGTTTCTCGTGTCTGTTGTGTGTCTGCAGTACGACGAGCTGGTTCCCGCGTCTCTGACCACTAAACTGGGCGGTTTCTACATCAACACCGGCACGCTGCAGTTCAGAGCCGCGTCTGAATCAGAGGGAGAGGACGGAGGAAAAGACACCAACCACTTCAAGGTGATCATCTTCATCACGTGCATCCTCATCCTCACTGTTACAGCAGAGTGAGCACATGATATAGCGAGCCAGAGTTATGGTTTATCACTACTAATTTATGATGGGGTTGTGCATTTAATCAAAAAATAAATTTGTAACATGATCTAGTATGATTATTAAACCACCAAATAGTTCATAAACATACAGTCTTCATGCATTATTTCCACACACTCTGTTAAGCATGTTTCACTGAAGACTTTTTAGCTTTAATATCTAAGCAGCAGCAACTGAACTCTTTTTTTTTTTAAGCTGTAGCACCAAACATCTTCAGTATTTGGTGCGGACGTCTCACATCTTTTTGTTTGCCGGTCTGCTTTAATGCAATAATCACACAAAAACATCTACATTAATATTTAAGCCGCAGCAATTAGGAATGCATCATAAATTGTTGCAGTATCAATTATTGGCACTGTTTTATTTACCAGTATATTGGACATTATTGGATATCTGTCAGCTGTTATTGGATATGTAATTGTTTCAACCCATTTTAAGATTCATCTAGCACTAATTTAATGGGACAAGCACTGATTATGGTACATTAAACCCTTTAAAGTGTGCATTTTACAATAGTTTTTACTAGTTGTAATTGTTTTTAATGAAGTAGTTTAACCAAGTACTTTGGATTTGTAATATTGGCCTATTTATTGATTATCAGCCATAACATAAAAATTTTTGGTTATCATATCACAGTTCAAACTAGTTTTAGTTGAAGTAATCACAGTATGACTTGCTTGACCAAATCATGCAGTCCTTGTTCTTGGTCAGGAGTTTCTGTCGTGATATCCCAGGTGATTTCTGTCTGATCTCTTGAGTCTGTGATGGTTCGATTGACTGAGATGATGTTCTTGGCTCTGATTGACAGAAAGATGGAGAGGAGCGGGTGATAAAGAGAAGGAAGAAGAAGCAGGACGGCGGCCTGGAGGAGAAGAAACCCAGGAAATTCAAAGTACCTAAAAACCAGGGGTGAGTCGACCACCGCTTTTGTGTTTCACTTAGGGCTGAACGATTTTGGAAAATAATCTAATTGCGATTTCATATGCAATTATTTTTTTAAATCTCTTTATGTTCTGTATTATTCAACAAAGTCAAGCTATAAATTATTGTATAGTATGACCAACACACTATTAGATAGATTAAACATAAATGTTCTTTTCTGTAGGCCAGGCCTATGTTATGATGAAATTAGGTGATGCATGAATTTATATGAATTACATTTTTATTTAACGACTACAATCACAGTAGTATATTTGTACCATGATTTTGTTTGACTTCCAACATGTAGGATGTAATAATTATGACACATAAAGCACTGGGACAAAATAAGCCTGGTGTAAACATTAATATGAAAGTCAGTAACAAATCACACAAACTAAAGTAGATTGCAGAAATATAAAAACAAATCTGTTGCTTTACCACACTACTTTAGGTAATTCAGAGTCACTGTAATAAACATGTGTAAACATGTGCACTGCACTTTTTAAACACTGTCTGTTAACTTTAGACCAGTGGTTCTCAAACATTTTGGGTTGCGCCCCCCTTTAAACCTATAAAAAATATTTTTTTATTTTAAAAACCTACAGGGAAAAAACACCTGCATCACTTGAAACATTGAAAAATAGCATAGAGAGAATAACTGTTATTATTATTATTCTCTCTGTTATTTATTTATTTTTTGTGGGTTTCATGCTGTCCGCTAAGGCATAGGACACACCCACAGGCTTTCCTCCTCACCAATGACATTAAACACCGTGTCTACACCGGACGCGAGCAGCAAAATACAGTAGAACCCATTATAATCAGAGATGCGGCACGGCGTGACCATAGACTGTATAGGGCGCGACACGACAAAACCCGACATTAAACTGATGCCGCGTTCTATTTATGACGTACTGACACAAAGTTAAAATTATTTGCAATGGTCGCTTTGTCGCGTCAAGTGTACAGTAGAGCTGTTGCGGCGCAGCATATAGACACGGTGAGTGAGGCCGAGAGCAAGATATGCATTCGCAATTTATGCATAGCTTGTCAATGGACGGATTGCCTGGTTCTGTGTGACTTCATCTATGGCTTTTCTCTTCCCTTTCACAAACCGATCCATCTCCCATTCTAAGTTACGTCCTTTGTCTGTTAACTGTTTTATTTCTTTTCTTTTTCTGCTGATGGCCCGCGATGGGTGTGTGTGTCATGAAAGTACTGCGAGAGCTATAAGAGAGTACGGACGTCTCCTTATGCTTTCTCTCGCCATACTTTGATGTCATACACCGATCTGATCTTCAAGTCAAAAACACGTCTTTACTCTCGCGTGTCACGTGACGAAGTGTAATCGCAGCCTCTGCGATTGAAAAATTGCGTTTTTTCATATCGCGATATTATCGCAAATGCAATTAATCGTTCAGCCCTAGTTTCACTGCACTGTTTTGAGTCAGTTTTCAAGCTCTAGATGGACATCTTTGACCGCTACACTGTCTCACTGCTCTTTTAAAGATGCTCTGGCAAATTAAACCAAGTTCAACTTTTAAAAAAGCATCTCTTTTCCATTCCTCAGCTCTGCATTTCACATTTTTAAAGTGCAAAAACATGTTCTTTGTGAGCGGCCCGTTTGTGTGTTTTCATGTACTACTGCTGATGGGACGGTTTTGGGTCTTGTACAGTATTTGAGTTTGTTCATGAATGTTTAAAGACATTTATAGGAACTATGTCATCAGTCTGTCTTACAATAACGTCGTACAAGAATCCGGCATTGTAGTCTACTCTCCCAGGATCAGGTAACAGTCCTCCATAAAATGCGCTGCACACATCTGAATATTTGGGTTGAAGTGTTCTGGAACAGTGCTGTAAATACAACTTAACCACTGATTTCTAGTCGTGTCCTCTTTTGGAAGACCAAACAAAGTAGTTTCGCTTTCACAACGAATCACACAGTGTCTCCACGACATGGCGGCGGCGGCAACAACAATACTACAGCGAGAATAAAAGTTACGCCTTCTTTCTTTTGCGTGAACATTTGGGCGGCGTTATGCAAATCTTCCCACACAGTGACCTAAACGTGTGGAGGCGTGTTAGAACGAGCCGTTTTAGGTAGGCGTGGGTGACTCTGAACTTTTATAAAAAATATCTCTTTGGATTTGAAACTTTAGTCTTTGCAACTTTACAGATCTTCTTTATGCACCAAGAGCTTGTAACACTCCAAAGAGAAAGAAAAACTTGAAATCGCATCATATGACCCCTTTAACAATATCTATGAAATTATACTTTTTCTTACTGATGTCACACTGAAGCTGTGTGATTTTCATAGTGGTGCACCCTTTAAGTTCACCTTAAAATAATATGAAATCTTTAAAAAAAATACTGCAGTATAAAACCACAGACCAGCAATAAACTGTTCATTTATAATATTATGAATGTGTAAAACTACAAGCCAGTAATGCCTGTGAAGCAATATATTAGCGTAGCACACGATCTTATACAGCTAGTCAGCTAACTGTTCTTTAGCCTCTGCGCTATGTTGCTAAAACTATCTTTTGGATCTAACTAATTATTTCCCACATCCAAGTTCCAGGTTGTAATCTGCAAAAGTCTAAACGTTAATCTCTTAATTTTACAATAAGTAGTGAAATTTACCCAAAATAAAGGCTTAAATATATTTTAAAAAATACACATTTAAAGGGCTCCTCTTTTGGTGAAAGTTTTCAGACAGCTTTCAAAATGGCCGCCAGACAGTGTGAACACATGGAGAATGATATCTCAGTGCGCAATGATCTGATTGACTTGAAATTACAGGAGGTATGTAGTAACAAATTTGTTAAGACATCAAGTATGATAATACATTATTTTTTCTTTTTATAATCAGAGCTCAAAAATGGAAGTGAGCTTAATAGGTACGTTTACCCTATAGTCAATTTCATATAATCAGACTTCAAATAATCACAATTTCAGTTTTATTCCATTTAATCGTGCAGTGCAGCTATGTGAAATGAGCATCATTTATGAACACAAGATCATTTTGTTTAAGAGAAGTTATGTTTATTTGTTGATTATCTTTTTTGATTGATTAAATTTTTTAAAAGTGAAATTCAGCATTTTATTAAAAACCATGGAACTCGCGTATAGATTAGCATTTAAAAGTTTGGGGTTGGTGAGGGTTTTTTTTATGTTTTTGAAATTAGTTTATTATGCCCACCAAGGCTGCATTTATTTAATGAAAAATACAGTAAAAATTCTGAAATATTATTACAATTTAAAATAGCTGTTTTCTGTGTAAATATATGTTAAGATGTAACTTATTTCTGTGATCAAAGCTGAATTTTCAGCATCATTACTCCAGTCTTCAGTGACACATGATCCTTCAGAAATCATTCTAATATGATGATTTGCTGCCCAAGAAACATTTCTCATTATAGCAATGCTAAGACAGTTGTGCTGCTTCATATTTTTGTGGAAACTGTGATACCTTTTATTCTTCAGGATTCTTTGATGAATAGAAAGTTCACAAGAACAGCATTTAAATGAAAGCATTTATTTCTATCTAACCTCAAACTTTTGAGTGGCTGTGTATGACAACACTTTTGTTTCTGTTTCTGATAGTGTTTCGGCTCTGAACCGGCCGGAGAAGAAGAAGAGGAAGAAGCTGATGAAGGACTCTCTGTCTCTGGCCGCTATGATCCGCCGCTTTAACCGTGAGAAAGAGGAGATCCGTAAGAAGAACCCGGCGGCTGCAGTCAAACTCATCCGCGCTCCTCCGAACACCGCTGCTGCCGCCGCCGCCGTTGCCCCCAGCAACGACCTGTCCATGGCCGACCTGACCTCTGACCCGGCTGTGATGTCACTGCTGGGCGGAGCCACGGAGAACGACATGCTGCAGGAGCTGATGGGCGACCTGGACTTCGGCCTGCTGGACTCTCCTGGGCCGTCCAGTCCGGGGCAGAGTGAGAACGGCACCGCGGCAGCCCAGAAGGCAGGAGCCGCGAGTCGAGTGCAGAAGATGGGGCTGATGCCGCCACCACCGCCTCTTCCCAGCAGCCTTCCCGCTCCGCTGCTCAAACGCATCGAGGACCTGCGCGTGGTGAGTGCTGAGCTTTACATCCAGATCACAGATCTGTGCTTGGTTCCAGCAAAACTGATTCATGAGCCGTGTTTATTAACGTTCACACGGGATGCTTTCAGGAACAGGAGCGTAATGGAGTGGAGGGCTGAACTGTTTTTTTTTATCCGTCTGCGTTAGGGATGCACGATATATCGGCCACCATATCGGTATCGGTCGATAAATGCTCATTTTTTCTGTTATCGGTTTCGGCCCGATAAGAAAATGTTGCCGATATTTTAAAGCCGATAAATAATGCATTATTTCTTTCAGATGCGCGCTGTTCGTTTGCAGCCTTTTGTGCAATTGTACATTGTAATATTGTGTTTATTTGATGTATATCTGATTTATCTCATATAGAATGCGTTTGGTTAAGTTAAAAGAGCGCTTCAGTTTACCGGTGATCGTCTTTAGCTCAGCACACGCAGCTCAAACAGCAGTGCACAACATTAATAACTATGATTGGGAATGTCGTGTATATAACATTCTAATGAGAAAATTATTATAATAAAACGTTGTGCATTCTTTTGGTTTAGTTGCCTTGTTTCAGCGTGTTGTTATGGGAAGAGCGCATCCACAACAGGATCACACATTCTGACTATAGCACGCAATAACTGCGTCATTTTGTACATATATAAGTTGTAATATTATGTTTATGGTGTATTAATATTAATCTCAGGATGCACTTCCTTGAGTTAAATAAGCTGCCAGCAAAAAGCTTCAGTTTACCGTATTCATTCAGCTCTTCAGCTTCAGCACACGCAGCTCAAACGGCTGCTGTTTAAAACAGTGGTATTAATTTGTTACGTTTTCAAAATCATTGATACATTATTAATAAGAACAACCACTTTTATTTTTCTCTTATTATTTTCATCAACGATATGGTTTAGTAATTAAAATAATTTTATTATTGTCCGTGCAGAGGCTATTCCTTTTTATTGATCTATGGCGCATTCATTTTGATTTTTTACACGTGTAATGATGTCCAGTGACTTGTTTGCATTATTTATGCATAATTTTATTTATTTGTAAGACTTTTTTATGACTAAATTTGGTAATGGGAGAGTAAAATTATTTTTAAACGTACACCGTTCAAACTAGGCTGTTTATGTTGAAGTGTTTGGGATGTGGCTTTTAATAATGAGACCTTTTTTGTAATCAGGCTCCCAAAAAGTATATAACAATTTGGATATAAATTTATCGGCCAACATATCGGTTATCGGCTTTCAAAAAGAAAGAATAATCGGTTATCGGTATCGGCCAAAATTTTCATATCGGTGCATCCCTAGTCTGCGTGTGTATACTGTAGAGTTTAATAGTAATACAGCCACCAAAGCAGCACTTGTGTGCAACAATATACTTCAAGATAATAACTGTCTATCTGACTTCAGACTATGGCTGCACGATTTGGGGGATAAGTCAGTTATTGTATAATTATTGTTTAATTATAATTTATTATTATTGTTAAAAATAGTATGCAAATAAAAAAAAAAAGAGTATTTAAAGGTCCCATATTGTCAAAACAAAAACTGAAATTTCCTGGCTTTTTTCAAGATTACTGAGGTCTAGGGGCTATTTAACTACAATATAAGTTTCAAAACAGTCAGTCCAAAGTAAAATTCACACAGCCTGCTTAAAGTAGCTGTGACTTCCGTAAAAAGTTGAGTCAGAACTAGTCACCGCCTTCAGTCACCACCCCGAGCACCGCCCTCAGTCCCACTCTCCTTTTGCCAAACCTTCAGACAACATCACGTCCATGCCATTGCTGAGCAACAACAACACGGAAACATGTCAAGAAAACGCTGTTCAGTCGATGGATGTCAGGAAACTACATTGCACAGGCTTCCGAACTAGGGTTGGGCCAATAGACGATGGCTGATAGACATCACGATGTTGAGCCGGCTATGATCATCCCATCCCCCCCCACACACACCCCGCAATCCGGCGCATCCCAATACCGTGTTCGGAAAGAAAATTATGTGTATATGGAACCCCTAAAGGGAGTAAATACGAGATGGGAGGAAAATATATATTTAAATATTTTTCCTCGCAGTTATATAATTGGGTAATTATAATGTTGAAATTGCGGACATCAGACAGGGAGTGCATATTATGACTGGCATTGAAATGTTATATTACTTGCACTTTTGAGATTCGCGATCACAAGGACTCTACTATGGAGCGGCAGTACTTACCACATATTTTACAAGATTAGATGTTTGTCAGAGTTGCTCAGGATCTGCAATTCGGCCATCATTACAGGTGTTTCTATTTCTATTTGTCATAGCACGGCCTACTAGCAACAGACCCTGAGCCTTGCGATCCCGGCATCGATGAAAAATAACAGGGTCAATCAGAATGAGAGGATCATGATAATTAATTCGACAGACCAAACTCAGACCCGCTCAAAGCAGAGCTCTGAGAAAGTGAGCATGTCGCTATATATTTAGATGGTTTTTGGAGATACTTATACTGCAAATATATTTCTGAAGGACATCAAAAACTAAAATATAAAACTCAGAAAGGTGATATAATATGGCCTTTAATAATAATATAATAGCCGATACCAATACTATATTTATCGGCTGTCATAATTGACTTTCACTTTAAATACATTCTGTTAGTTTAATAAATTGCAGTCTTTGTGATGTGATAAACTGTTCCATACAGCAATTTCGGATTTATTCTGATTAATTGTGCAGCCCTGATTTTGATTATCTTTTAGTTTTCAGAGTAAGTGGATTAAGCATTCATATTTTCTTTTAAAAGCTTACATTATTCTCTCCTGAATATGCCACCCAGACCAACTAATAATAATGACTGTTGAATGGTTTTCATGATTGATCATTCCAGAAGTTTTATGAATGCTATAGTTTGCACTATGTGTGCGTATGGTCTTTTCTTTACCCGGTCTAGATTGTGAAGGCAGAGAGAGAGAGAATGAGGAGAGAGAGGGTGTAACATTGATAGGAGGAGCAGACAATCATGATAGAGAGAAAATAGACAGAAAACAGTCAGAGCAGGTGGAGGGAGAGGTTAGAAAGATGGAAAACAGGGTAAAATAGTGTCAGTACTCCATAACTATGCTGTCTATTAATACAATGGATCATTTTAACAGACAGATTTGAAATGCTGCAATATACATGTTTACGAACACAATGCAACAGTGTTTTTGATTTAGTCTTAGTCTTTTCTTCAGACAAAAAGCCTTAATAGTTTAGTCATTGCTGAGGCCATTGTTTCAGATCGCTAG
Source organism: Sinocyclocheilus anophthalmus (assembly GCA_018155175.1). NCBI lineage: Eukaryota > Metazoa > Chordata > Actinopteri > Cypriniformes > Cyprinidae > Sinocyclocheilus > Sinocyclocheilus anophthalmus. The sequence goes on along the minus strand of JADLZN010001899.1, from coordinate 437,258 downwards.
TGCGTGTTTTGGTAGCCTATCCATCCACTGCGGCTGCCATACTGAGACTAGATATGCAAAGGCCCCTCATCCGATTGCAATCCAATGACAGGGACACACATTTTGAAAGACAAGACAGTTAACTTAGCCTATAGGATGTATTTTGAATGTCCAGTAGTCCTCAAATAACATTCTAGTCCCGTCTCGTCTTGTTAACGAAGACGCGGCATAAATTTCGTCATTTATTAGGGCTGCACGATAAATCGCATGCGATATTTAATGCGCATCTTATCAGTTAAAGCCGGTCTGTAATGAGCGTGAAATCTCATCTACCTGCAGACTTTCAATTGAGCAATTAACTATAGACCAGACGAGAGCAGAAGAGATAAAAGAATACCTTAGGTTCACCCGAGCTGCCGCAAAACCAGTTCACGCATGTCGCACGTTTTTTGCGCAGCTGACGTCATGAGCAAACGGCTCTGTGTAGTAATGCTGACTCAATGTGAAAGCTACCCGCAGGTGATGGAGATTACCGCTTATTACATGAACCAGGACTCTATTCTGACAAGATGACGCGTTAACCTATTCGCATTGCGATTATCGTGCAGGCCCTCGTTTTTTTATCACAGTATAGTTTTAGATCTGTCAACGATATCATCTTAGTCACGAAAAAAGGTGGTTAATGAATATTTTTTGTCGTCGTCTTCGTTGACTAAATTAACAGTGCAATGCAAACAGCCAAGGTTTTTGCTAGCAAAGTTAAAATGCAGATTGGCTGCACATGTTGTATAACACTTGTTTTCCTCCCAGGCGTCTCGTCAGTTCGATATGGAGGGCAGGAAGAAGTCTTTTCTACGTGAATTGACACATGAAACAACTGATCCTGCTGCAGAGTGTATGTTCATTCGGCCGTTGTTTTCGTTTTCGAGTCTCTCTCTGGTGTTCATGGTCTCACTCATTCTCCGTTCTCCGTTCTATGCATCGAGCTTAGTGCAGGATGCAGGTAGCAGCCAACCAATGGGTGTTGACAAACGCTGTGACGGACATTTTGATGCGTGTCTCGACGGTATACTCTCATATGGAGGCCTTCGTGATTTTCACAAAGACTTTATATTCTATGCATTCGTGCAATAAAGAGGCTCTGCTGAAGCGGCTGAAGAAGCTCAGTCTGAACATCCAGGACGACCGGCTGCGCACGCCGCTGCACAAGCTCAAGCTGGCCGTGTGCAGCGTCATGCCGGAGCAGATTGTGCGATACAACATGGACTGCATGGCCAAAGTCGCCAAGTGAGAACCTGGACTAACATCATTTAATTAAAATAACTACATTTCAGGATTGCGGAGGTTTGAAGAGCTCGGTGTTTTTAGGGATCTCGCTCTTTTTGACCAGTGAATGACCAATGAAATTACTTTTCTGGTTGTTTGTTATATACATTTGCATTTTGTTTAGTATATGCTTTTCTCCAAAGCGACTTACAAAAGGAACTGAAAGCGGAACAAAAGCAATTAGTCAAAGAACTAACGACCTTTTTTCTTAATTTAAAGTTTTTAATATGCTTAATATAGACTATAAGAAATAGAATTATTTTTATCTATTATGTACATATTGTCTTATTCATTATTACAATTTCCTACCTAATGAAATATTGTAAAGGGATTCTGGCTTGCTTAATTGAAAAATGTACTTTAAATAATAATAATTAAGAATTGTAAAAATTAATTAATTATAGACAGCACCATTCGGTTTTAAGAATTTATAATTGTATGACTTTTACCGGTCTAGAATTATATTTTTGAAATTGATTTTCCAGTTGCTTGTGTTTAATTAGTTATTGCATTTATCGGATGCTTTTCCAAGAGATCCAAACAGAACAAAAAGCATTAGTCAAAGGACAAACAATATTCATAATATACAAATACCCCCAAGAGTACGTATAGACACATAGATTAGGAAGTAAGATAGAAAAGAGGAGAAATGAAGAGCAAGGATGTAGAGGTTTTTTTTACCAAAATATTTTTACCTTGTTCTTGTACTGACACCAATAGTATATTTTTGCTATGTCACATATTTTTTCCTTTTTTTAACCAAAAAAATATTTGAGAGCTGGGCATAACTACAAAAATACATTATAAAAATGTAATTAATGAAATATAGAAATTAAAATGAATTAATTATAAAAAATGCCCATTCAGTTTAAAGGTTTAATGAATTTGCATGAATTGTCAAATGTCTAGAAATCATATTTTTGAAATGAGGCTTCCTCATATATCTAAGTTTTCCAAGACATGGAAATCCTAGCTTATTTGAATGCTTGTTTTGCAGGCAGCAGACAGAGGATTGCGACAGAAACGGCTCGGAGGACGACGATGATGAGAAGCCAGGAAAAAGAGTCATGGGACCCAGGAAGAAATTTGTGTGGGACGACAAACTCAGGTGAGACTCCGAGATCACACACAGGAACAGTCAGTAATGTGAGACTCAAGATCGTCCTCAGGGAACATCTCCAGACAAACCAGCTGCTCAAGGATTCGCAACCTTGGTTTGACTCCGAGATGCTTTTCAAAGACAACGCTGCTTATTTCCCAACTTTTTTAATTTAAAGAATCAAGGAGCATATCAGATATGTAAATATAGTTGCGCAGGAAAAAATACTTGCACATTTACATACCTCGGGTCTCTAGAGACCCTGTACACTTTTTACAAAAAAAAATTAATCAGAAAACTGGCATTATTTTATATTTTAAAATGTTTTGTTGTTATATTGTTTATAATTAATAGACTGAGGAATACTAAGAAAGTTGATGTCAAACTTAAAAAAATGAAGGGTAGCAACCGGTGGTACGCAGATGAGGTCCGGCGTTCGTAAAGACACGTGGACTGCATTTAAGGTACATACTACTTTTATAGTTCTAGATGTAGGTCTGTTTAGTATTATTAATTTATATTAATAATAGACATTATCTATTAGTATCATTATATTAGTAAAAATTAATAAAAACTAAAATAATACTAGTAATTTGCTTTTATTACAAAGTTACCAAAACACTATTTGAAAGATTTATATGTCTAGACATCTCAGAAATTACCACCGTAAAAGTTCTCCACTCATACTGCATCTCAGGTTTGTGACAGTTAATCACATAATAAGACGACTTGATATTCGTTGACTGGCAATAATTAATGAAAGAAGACTGATTTACATATAGGCAGATTGAATTCATTTTTTAGCTAATTGTAATAGAATTCGATTTAGTCTTATGCTACGTCATTCTAGTGGCTATTTGAGTAGAATGTGACATGGTATCTTGCGGACAGTCTCAATGCTGTGTAATCTGGTCACGGTGATGAAGCTGTGCTAGTTACGTGAGATCATTGGATGTGGCACGTCAGAGGTCAATATCTCCTGTGAAGTACTATCCTGAAGTCTCAGTCACGGGCAGACGAGTTAGGTCCAATACGCTCCTGGCCCCCAATTGGCATGGATGCTCAGGCATCCCCAGGTGGGTTTATGCACCAATGACTGCAATGTCCTGAAAGTAATGTCTGTGTTATATTCTATCCCCCGGCTATGCTAAAGAATGTTGAAGCCGGGGATGACTTACCCTTCCTCTCGTTGCTCAGGATGTATGATTTGATAAGTAGAAGCAGTGTGGGCTCACAGTCACCTCACTAGGAAAATACATAATAGGTGGAGTATTTTGACCTTGTTATTTTTGTAAAGAATGAAGAATGATTAAACATAGATCGTTTTGACATTATTTACTTTCTGTGGCAAGTGATACGGTAAAGGGAGATTGTCAACCGAAAAAATGTAAACTTCACGTTACATTTGTCTCAACCTCATGTTATCCAAGGATAAGAGTGGCATCTAATTCTGTACGTCAGTAGATCAGACAAAGACGATTATTAAGTTGAAACCGTGCGGCTTGGTGCATCTCATCAAAATTATGCGTACTATTGTCATGATGGCCCGTTGCCGTCTTCATTTGAGAATGTCCACAAAAGAAGCAAATACATAGTGCCATACAGCTCAATAAAGCCATGGATTCCGTACTGATATTTTTCAGCTATTACATGAGCAAAGACGTCAGTCTGTGCAGAAAACTCTGAAACATAGGGACATGATCAAATATTGCCTTGTAATCTAAAGACTTCTGAGCAAACTGCAGGAAACTATGATCTTTTTCACTAATGGTCTTCTCAGGACTAAGTTTGTTTCATATTGAACCTGGGTTCATTACTCCGTTATAATTCATTTATACAAATCTACACATATATTGATGAACCATCTAGATGTGCTAACGTTCTATTAGTACAATGCAACCAATAATGTTTATTGTTTACCGATTTTCTAAGGCATAATTTCAGTGAATAAACTAGTTTCATTAGCTAAGCTTCTTCACCACTAAAACAAAGACGGATGCAGAGAAACCATAACAAAACACTAATTGGCACTTCATTCAATGTCTCGACGAAGCACTGCACATTCCAGCGGATCATTGTTCTTCAGCTCAGAGTTAACCATTTCACTTCAGTTGCACTACGGTGGAGCGAAGGCTGTGAATGATGTGCTGAATGAGTGCTCAGCACAGGATCAGATAGCCACATATTTTGTCTGTATTGAGCAGTGTGAAAAACTGTTTGAGACTATTAGTCCGATTTGTCGTTGTAACTGGTTACAGTTCCCTTCGTAACTCTCTTCTAATTCATAACGCCTCAATTTGTCGCCCTGGGCATAAAAAGCAACGTAAAAGAGCTATCGGGTATATTAGTAAATACGAGCAAGCATTATGCCAACACATAAGTGTATGGGATTCTTGCAAACTTAGTCCATTTTTCTTTTATGACAAAAATCATTAAGTAAATATCATGTTCCATGAAGATATTTAGTCAATTTACTACGGTAAATATATTAAAAACGTTGTTTCTGATAGTAATATGCAGTGCCTAAATCGTCAGTGGGCAACGTTAAAGGCGATTTTCTCAATATTTAAAAATTTTTTTTTTGCACTCTCAGATTCCAGATATTCAAATAGTTGTATCTAGGCCAAATATTGTCCTATCCTAACAATCCATACATCAATGGAAAGCTTATTTATTGTATATTAGATGATGTATAAATCTTAATTTAAAAAAATTGACCTTTATGACTGGTTTTGTGATCCAGGGTTACACATATCATCAGAAGCCATGGGTATTGATTTTTATTTATTTTTTAATCTTACCTGTATATTCTTTCTTGGCTCTTAAAGTGGCGGCACCCATTGACTTGATTATATGAGTCACTGAGGACCACGGTTTCAGATAAAAATCTGTACTTTTACTATTAAAGAAAAAAGTCACCTACATATTGAATGGCCTGAAGGTGAGTAAATTAACAGCAAAGTTTCAGTTTTCAGTGAACTATCCCTTTTAAAGTTGTACGTTTTTACTTTTACTCAAGTATGTTTTTGGCCAGATACTTTTACTTTTAATGGAGTACAATTTTCACTGAGTATCTGTACTGTACTACTCTTTACACCTCTGGTCTTGTGATTAAATGGCGCCTTTCTGTTTTCAGAGTAAAGAAAAGGATGTTACCGGCTCCGAAAGCCAAGCCCAAGCCTCAGGACAGCAGTGCGCTCCAGCGACCGTCCGTCTCTGTGGACTCCGCACCTTCTCCAGCCATCCAGCGTCCAGTCGTCTCAGTAGACACCACTGCTCGTGCTACTGTGCAGCGAGCGCTGTCCCCGCCGGAGCCCATCTGCCTGTCGGACTCTCTGGACGAGGACCTGGCGGCCCCGTCGCTGGACTCCATCTCTCACGCTTTGGCCATGCTGGGCAGCGTCGCCAAAGACCTGGCCCAGTCCAACAGCCCGCCGTCCGCTGAGCTCCCCAAACCGCCCCAGTCACTGCTCGCGAATCCCCACCTGTCCAAAAAGAGCGGGAGCACCCCGTCTCTGCCTGCTCCTGCTCCCAGCGTCCTCTCCTCGATGCCCGCGTCTTCAGTCGTTAAAAGTGTGAGCGTCCTGCCGCTGGTTCAGAGACACTCAGTTATTCCCGCTCAGCGACCATCCGTGACTCCGCCCACCAAGATGGGCTTGTCTCAGGTGAAGCCCCGCCCTCCTCCAACAGCGTCGCCTCTTCACGCCCCTCAGAAGATTCTGGCGAGAAAAACGGTAGTCGCCATACCAACAGGCCTCATCAAAACCAGCAATAACAGCTCGGCACGCACGCTTCCCGCCGCTTCCTCGCCGTCGCTTTTAAAAGTCAAATCCGTGCAGCCTTTCCACGTGACGCCGCAAGGCAAAAACCACGCGTCGCCCAAACCCGGCTTCATCACGCCCATGCAGGCCACCCTCACCAAGTCGCCTCACAACCCCAGCTCGCCCATCATCAAGCTCACGCCCACCGCCTCGCCCGTCATCACCAGAACGCCCACGTTACCTAGCATGCACCAGCACGCCTCCAATAGCCCGGGCTTCCACACAGGGTTCATTGCCGGCGGTTACAGTGCCCCCGTGGGGCAGAAGAGTTCATCTCAGGGCAACAGCATCTCTGGACTCACCATGACAACCGTGCCTGTCACCAAGCAACCGGCCACCAGCGTGTCACCGGTGACGGGGACGGTCAGTCACAGTCAGCGACACAGACAAGTGGGTGGAGCTAATCAGGGAGTGAAGACAATCACATCTGTGTCCACGGCCACAGCGTCTCCACTCTCACAGGTCTGTCTGCTCATGTGATCCAGGCCTGTTTTGGGCTTTTTAAATATAGATTAAATGTTAAAAAATGTTTACATTCATGTATTATTATTTTTTACTTTTATACATTTTAATTAAACATGTATTTATTTGTATTTAGAACTTTCAAATATTTTTTTTTATTTAACCTTGAAAATCTTTTATTTTATTATTTTAATTAGGCAGCTGTTTTCAGCTGTTTTTTTCCCTTAAAGGAATAGAATTATTCTTATTCCCCTAGAATAATTTTTTAGTAATGATTTATTTAGTAAGTAATTATTTATGCCTCACATTTTGGAACAGAGCTTAACTTGAACTCCTAAGTATTCCTCAAAATACAAGCCACTACTAAAATGTTGTGTTTTTATTTTATACATTTTTATGAGTTATTTTATTAGTTGGCAAATTTGTACAAAAAATACAATTGTTAGACTCCATATTAGGGATGTGTTGCTTTCACACATAACGAGGTCTTTGTAAATGTGTGCTGTGGTCTTTGGCTGTAACAGTGTGATGATGATGGTGTTTTGCAGGTGTCGTCCTCCAGCGCTCTGCTGGGCTCGGCCGGTCCGTCTCTGCCGCTGGGCTTCGGGATGCTGGGAGGTCTGGTTCCCGTCTCTCTCCCGTTCCAGTTTCCAAACCTGCTGAATCTTCCTTCCTCTGTGGTTTCCACGGCGAGCACCGGCGCCTCGACCAATCCCAGCAGCTCAGGGTTCAACCTTCCCCAGAGTGAGTCCATGTGATCAATAAATACGGGGTAGTTTAGTATTATTTTTGAAGTCTTAGAAAGGTCAATTCTATTTACCTTTTCAAATGACCCGTCGTCTTTATCACTGTGATGTTCCTCATACACATTTGTTTCATGAGCCTCTATTAGTGAATGTGCACATGTGTGTATTTATTGAATAACCACTATAACTATCTAACTATAAATCAGATTTTATTGGACTGTCCTGCTTTACATTATATTAGGCAACAGATGTATTCAGAAATTTCATATATAGACATATTAAAAAATACCATCTAACAAATACCATCCTGAAACGCTTATATACTTTGTACATTATTTTGAGAAAATAATGTTGAATTATTGTATATCACTTCTTTATATATTGACGTTGTATTGTTATTATGATTATTATACTTTCGGCTACTTTAAAAATATCCTGTGCTGCTAATATGACATTAATAAATGTAGAAAATACTTAAAAATGATATTAGTATATATATTATACAATTACATTATACTGTTTTTGATGTAAAGTCATTATATTAAGGAATAACGTTATTTATCTTATATAGTTAATTTATGTATATACAATTTTATGACACTAATATACATTATCACTTTATATATAAACTTGTTTAGTAAGTTATCAACTCGTTTTTAGAGATCTATCAATAGTATACAGGGCCTGCGGAAAGTATTCATTTTTTTCACATTTTATGTTGCTGCATTATGTTAAACTGATTTAAATTACTACTCCACCCTCCACCCCCCCCCATCAATCTACACCCTACATTGCATAAGTATTAATACCCTTAACTAAATATTTAGCTGAAGCACCTTAACAGCCTCGAGTCTTTTTTTTGTTTGATGCGACAATCTTTTATCATCAGCATTTGGCAATTATATGCCATTCTTCACCTCATCTGTTCACCTCTCAAGCTCTGTCAGGCTGGATAGGGGCAGACGCACATTTTCAGGTCTCTCCAGAATTATTTGATTGGGTTCAAACTCATGCTCTTGCTGGGCCACTCAGGGACATTCACACAGTTGTCTATAAGCCACTCTTGCTGTGTGCTTAGTAGGGATGTGCGGGTCTAGTCGACTAAACGGTACAGCTACTACTAGTCGACACTGAAAACAATAGTCGATTACACGACAGAAAAGAAAAAAACTTGATTTTATCATTCAAATTACCGTCATTTTAACATAGCATTTAAAACATTTTAAATAAAAAGTTAAAATAAAACATTTGAAAAATAATACTTTATTTTTAAAAGTTTATCTGGGCAGAAACTACATTTTTACCTCAGACCTCACATGCGTTTTCTTCCTGTCAGTTGCGGTGAGTTCAAAAATGACCATGCGAAACGAAAGCCGTCGATGAAGAGTGTGGATTATTGTTGAATTAGCACGGAAAACTGAATCAAAAATTTTCGTCTTCTGTCACGGTCTCCTTTGTAATGTCAAATTGTTTTACAATAACTCTACTGGAGCGATGCATATTCATATTCAATACAGGCACGTAGGCGTTAGTTTAGAGACTAGCCAAAGCCAGCAAATGTCAATCACGCCATTCACTACAACCTGCGATCCCGTCCACACCGTCTATTCCTCTAACGAAGACCCACTTCGGTGGTGGTGCGGGATGTCCAGGCGCTTTCTGAAACTCTTATCGGCTTGCTTTTCGTTATCTCTGCGTGCCTGTGACTTCAGACTACGCCAAGCGCGTTTTTTCAAGTGCAGGAATTTTATTGTTAATCGCCTCAGGTCCCATCTTTCAGCAGACCACGTTGATAATTTCACTGAACAAATTACGCATGGTCTGAGTAAGTAAAATGGGCATTGTTGCATTGTTTTGTTTTTAGACGATATAGCCTACACCAAGTATGTTTTAATGCTATTTCTTGATAAACCTTCCAATTGTTTTTGACTTGTGTTTTAATATATTGGCTAACGTTATATGAAGAATTCTGTCAGGCTATTGATTGAATTTCCATTGTTCTGCATTTCCCCAGCTGATTTGAATAAATAAGAATAGTTGCTTGATGTTTCGGGACCTTTGACTTTGAAAGATTCAGTGATATGCCTCTGTTCTTGTTTTTTCTTTTTATACGACGACGCGCCGTCTCAAAAATGAAACTGATGATAATACCGCAGAAGCAAATGGTGCAAATGTGTGCGGCAAGCGGAATTCATTGAGGGATTTGACAGTGTGATTCATAGATTAAGTATTTCAAATATAGGCTATAATATATGCTTCATGCACGCACAGAGGGTTTTTTCTTTTTGGGGGGTTTCTTGCTTTTAGACCAGTCGACTAGTCGGATACAAAACTTCAGTTTAAACGACAGTAAAATTAGTCGTCGCGCACATCCCTAGTGCTTAGGTTCATTTTTTCTTGTTTGTTTTTTTTTGAAGGTGAACCTTATGCCAGTATGAGGTGCTGAATGCTCGGGGACTGGTGTTTTCATAAAAGCACTATCTCCTATTATTTGGATGCACTGAGCGTTGATTCTACTCTGATGGTAACTCGTCTCTTAGCTGCTGAAAAACCTGCCCCACAGCATGAGTGGCTGCTACGCGCACACTTTAGTTTGGTGTGAATGGTACTCTGCAGAGTATGAGCAGACTGGTTTCCTTCAAAACACTTATGCTTGGCAATTGAGGTTACGTCATCAGACCAGATAATTCAGTTTCTCACAGTAAGTAGAGGGTCATTAGGTGCTTTTGGTAAATGTCGCAAGTGTGTTTTCAGACCGAGCTACCTGATGTATAATGAAGAGAGGGTTGGGTTTGGCCACACCGCCATAAAGACTGGATTGGTGGAGTGTTGCAGTGATGTTTGTCCTTCTGTAAGTTTCTCCCCTCTGCACATATGATCATGGAGATTTTTTTTCTCTGAACTCTTCCCCAGATGTGTGGCTTGACACAAACCTGTTTCTGAGCTCTACAAGCAGTTCTTTTGACCTCATGGCTTGGTTTTTGCTCTGAAATACATTATCAGCTGTTAGACCTTTTATTAAGACGTGTGTGCTTTTCCAAATCATACCCATTCAATTGAATTTGCCAAAGGTTAACTTCACTTGAAGTGTAGTGGCATCTACAAGCAATATGAATGCTCCTGAGCTAAATTTCAACTGTCCCAGATGAATACTTATGCAATGGAATAATTTTTTATTTTGAATACATTTGCAAAGATGTTAAAAACCTGTTTTTTGCTTTACCGTTATGGTGTATGGAGTATAGATTGATGTGTGAAAAACGTAATTTAAAGCAGTTTAACATAAGGCAGCAACTTAACAAAATGTGAAAAAAATGGACAGGGTACTGAATCTTCGAGAGCAGGAGCTAATAAAACAAAGTAAATGCAAAATTACAGTTCTTTCTACATCTTGGTCCTTCAGTCATTTACATGCACTTGTGCACTTAAAATGAATGAAATGTCCATAATTTAGAACTTATTTTGACTGATTTCTTAGGTTTGTCTAACTAGAGGAGGCTACGTATATGAAGCCATCTATTAGTGATGTGTTGTTCTGTGTGTGTGTGTGTGTGTGTGCAGCTGCAGTAACCTGTTAGTATTTACTTATTTAGTACATTTATTACACTTTTATTATTTGAAAATATTTCAATTAGTATGTTTTTATGGGAAAGAAATCATGTTGACTTACATTTTGTTCAGTGATGCTGTTGTCATTGTTGAACTTAAAGGGGTCATGAACTGCCTTGGATTTGATTGTGTACTGTTCTCTGAGGTGCACTTAATGTTATCAAGAATTTTCCATCAAAAACCATCATCATTTAGGAGTAATAGGCTATTTTCTGTCCTGTTTTTATATACCTCCTTCATCAGGATCGCACAGCTCTTCTGTGCTGGAATATGCGTGGAGGAGGATCTGTAGGACTGTGAAGTAAACGCCAACTGATCTTTATTGGAGTAATAGTTGTGTATGTTTGACAAGCCGGCAGTCTCAGAGATAGACGCTGTGTGATTTCAGGTCATAAAATGCATAAATAACGATGAATACATAATCGAAAGTGATCTTAAGAAGACCGAAAAAAAATAGTGAAAAATAATGAAAATAGTTACTCACATTTGTGTGGTGCGACATTACTGTCGGATCCAATATAATTGCCAACATCGTTTTTTAGTTTCAATCCTTCTGGAAATCCTGCTTCGAATAGTGCCTTCTTTTTAAATTAATATTGACAGTGCATCGTAGAATCCGATGAGGAAACGGGGCCCGACTCTAACAGGGCCAGCGATGTTAGATTTGAGAACTCCGCGGGCGGGGCTCTCTTCTAAGACAGGGCAGCGCCTTGGGAGAATTGGGGCGGGACCTAAACAGGCAGTGATGTTGTTGATCATCTTCTGCAGCAGGCAGGCGCGGGAGGGGGCTTTCGCCACACTATGTACATCATAAGAGAACATGCGACAAAGCTGACGTGTTGGCGGACCCCTGCCTTCCAGGTATGAAGCGTTTTTTTCTTACACAAGCGTATCGGCAAGAGACCACGGTTCTGGCCCGCATACCTGGTTGACTGGATAAACTTAAGGGATGCATGTGCCCTGATAGAGCACTGAATGAACCTCTTATATGGTCTGAAATGCCGAAAGAGATCACATGGGGGAAGACAACAAATTCCTGGCGTTCCTCAGTTCAGGGACCACTGTAATACCATTAATAGAACGATGTCTGTGCAGACAGCGAGGGCCAGACCCTGTCTTGTGTGTTGTTCTCTGTCCATTTCAATCCGTGCTCGCTCATAGAATACTGCTTCCTTCATTGAGTCTCATCTTGTGATGTATCGTGTGCGCGTCTCACATGCCGTAAGAGTTAGTAGTGTATCTAGATGTACCCCGTCTCTCCTAAGATGTGTTAAAGGCATAAGGTCAGCGGCTCAGGCCGCCTCTGCACTCCACACTTACAGCTGCTTACTCAGGTGAAACGCTGAGACGCGCTGCAACGCATACCCGATGCCTGCTCAGGCAGCGTATTGAGGCTTGAGCTGCGTAGACATTTCAGTCGGCGACGGAGTCGCACAGTGCTCATTACTGACTTCTAAACCTCGTCTCTCTCTCTCTCTTTCATACTATCTCTCTGGGTGTACCGTGTTGCAGATTCAATAAACACAGGGCGGAGCTTGAAGAGGAAGAAAACCTAATCTGACAATCGAAAGAACTACGATACGCGGAATGGACTCGCCCACATTTTATGCAATAGAGAGTGTGTGGAGCAGAATCCAATGAGACGGAGCCGTTTTTATATTCATTTGAATATTGATGCTGATGAGTAATGTTATTTGTTTGAATGATGATCCATGGGGTTGTAAATGATGTATCCCATGGTTCTACACAGCAGACGAGAAGCCTTTTAATTGTGTGTGTGTGTGTGTGTTTGCATGTCGATTTGCGTGCAGCTTCTGTAAATAGAGGCATTTGTAATGTGATGAGCCCTACGTCCCATGAATATTGATGAGTGAAGGTGTTCCTCCCTCTCTGGTGTGGGTCTGTGTCTCTGGTGCTGTTTACCAACGAAACGCCCTTTAAATTGTTCAAACCAAATGACGAAGGGTGGGACGGTGACCATTAATATACTTGAACTTTCAGGATTCGTTTACTTAAGTTTCAGGACACAAGCAAAATAAAAATGCAGAAGCCTTAGTGAAAACTCTCTGTCTGTGATGTAAAATTTTAACAATTTTCAAAAAGGTTTCTTTGTCTCAGAGCAGTTTCTTTATTGTTTTGTATTGAAGTATTGGTTTATACTTGAACTGAAGTAGGTTCAACAAACATTTGATCATTTATAGATTTTTTCCAACTTAGAAATTTCTAGTTACAATGAATATAGAAACACATTTCTATTGATATTTTCTTTCATTTTGTTTTAAATCATATATTAAGTGATTTTTTTTTTCTTGTATTAACCCACACTGAAATGATCTGTCGTCTTAAGTTATACATAAAATGAAATGAGGTAACCTTAAAATCTCAAAATATAGAAGAAAACTGGCATGGTCATAGGCCTACATGAATCATAAAAGTGCTGATTTAAGATTAAAACACTCATAAAATATCAATTATACTTGACTCTGAAAATGACGCTCCTGCCAGATTTGAATTGTTTTATTTTGCTGTAAGTAAAAAATAAAAATATAATTTTGTTTACTTTTTATACTGGGCTGATATTGCTTTAAATATCTAATTAGATGCCCCTCAAAGAAGACTTGTTGACAAACAACCTTACTCTGAATTTGGTGTTAACATGTTTTGAGCCCTGAACTTGTTATAAATTAAACATTATTATTATTAGCTTGGATTAATACGAGTAAAGTTTCAAATTCAGGTACTATTAACCCTGAACATTTTACCGTTTAAATCCAGATTTTCCTCTTCTGAAAGAAACAAGTTTTGTTTTTACCAATGCTGTTTAAAGTGCACAAAGAGAATAATTTCATCCAAAATTAAAAAAAAAAAAAAAAAAAAGTTATATATTTAGGAATTTTACATTAGCAAGTTACAAAAAAATACGCCAAAGTTAGAATTTTAAGTTAGAAATTGTTCTCTCTGAGCACATCATGAAGAGCCACGATCGGAAAAAAAACTCTCCGAAACTTGTACAAACCCGGAAGTAAGATTTTTGGCACAGAAATTCTGTCATACGTCCAAATTGTTTTTTGAAACTTTGTCTGTGCTTGGCATGAGAATCCAACTCTTTAACAGTGTAAACAACTCCGAATGCATGAAACAGCATTGTACATTGTACCCCTTAACGTAAAAAAATTTTTTTGTAAATAAAATTGCCATTTTTCCCCTGAAGTGTTTAAATAAGAATAACTAGAAACACAAATGTCTGTGGATATTCTTAATTCACATGTCTTAAATCCCCGCCCCATTAACGTATTTTTTTGGGTTGTATGTTTTCATTACATATAATTTTTTTTAAATTAAAAACACATTTTTAAGATATTCAAAATCTCTCTCTCTCTTATATATAGTATATATAAAAAAAATTTGAATATTAAAATTTTTCCTTTTATTTCAAGTTTAGAAATATTCTCCCCGTTTAAGGTTTTTCTGGGAAATGCTGGGAAGTTGAATGTTGACAAGAACTTCATTGTCTCTCGTGTCAAGTGATTTTAAACTAACACAACCGGAGAATCCATCTGAACGATGAAGAACCATGAAGGTTAAAGCACACTATTAACCTAAGTTGAAGGCCATTTGAAAAAAAAAAGTGCAACATTTTTGCGCGCACATGTCAACACAACTCGGATCCTGACCTCGAGGTCCGCGTGTAAAATGGAAAAGCTACACATGAATCTCGACTCTGCAGAAACACTGGATTCAGGTTGGTACGCTCAAACATCACATTCGGGACAGAAACCTGTTGTAACTGTTATTTAATTCATCATCGTCATCTTGCTCATGTGACTTCAAGTAGCAAAGCATGTTCGAGTACAAAATATCAACACGGAACATCGGTGTAATGCCACAGACTAAATCAAAACGCTCAAAAAGAACCAGAATCCAACAAACGAGCAACTCCGGCACACGGGAATGAAACTCGAGCTGGAAACAAGGCTGAATGAACAACAGACAATAGTGACGGTGAGTGAGGCCGTCTCCACGGAATCATTTCATTCTATTTGAACCAGCGGTCGGGTCCTTAATTCGTCGTCTCCACACTGATGCTCTTTAATACTTTTTCACTTCTCTCTGCCATGTATTCTGTCCAGGCTCCCTTTCCCAGCCTCCACCTCATCCACACACCGATATGACGGGTTACTCATCAGAGACGCATTGAACTGATCAGAAGTGACAGTAAAGACATTTATAATGTTATGAAAGACTTCTCTTTCAAATAAATGCTGCTCTTTTGAACTTTTTATTCATCTGTGAATCCCGAGAAATAAAAAGTATCACCGTTTCCACAACATAGCAGCATCAACTGTTTTCAGTATTGCTAATAGTCAAAAATGTTTCTAAGAGAAGAAAAATCAGCTTACAGACTGATTTCTGAGGATCACGGACGCTGAGACTGGAGTAATGATGCTGGAAATGTACAATATTTCACAATAGAAAACAGTCATTTTAAATAGTTCTAAATGTTACTGCATTTCTGATTTTTTTTAAAAATGAGCAGAAGAGACTTCTTTTAAAAACTTTAAAAATCTTACCAATTACAAAATTCTGAATATGTACAATTTCATCCTGTTTTGCCAATCTAACAGAAGTCATTTAGACAGAAATATTTAAAGGTAAAGTAGCGAGAGAGTGGAAAATCATCATGAAATAAAATAAATCGTTACTGTGTTTGGAAATGGTTCCTTTAATACTGCTCGACTTGTGGTAGATAACCATGTAGGAATGAAATAAACTACAAAATTATACACTTGTACAGTATTATAAAGCATATGAACATTTTGAAAATGTCTAAAGAAATATTTTATGAAAAAAAAAGGTGATTCTCAAAGAAAGAAAGAAAAACATCTCAGTGGTTTGTTCGCTAGCAAACGTCTGCTCCTAGGGGAACACGAAGATTTTAAATATAACATTTCCTCCCCTCTGTCATGTTTGTTCTTTCTGCATTTGCATGCACAACTTTCGCTTTCCTCTGAGAAACTCGCAAAACTTTTTCGCGAGGGAACCAAGCGGCAACCTCCCGCTCTCTCGTGAAGCCAACAAGGAAGTGACTAAAACTGTAATTCATCGACTGGCCGCTAGAGGCTCCAAAAGGGAGTCAATCCCATAGACCCTCCATGTTAAAATGCCCAACTTTACAGCAGAAAAAAACATGTTTACATCCTGGTTCAAAAGGTGGTTTTGGTCTATATAACTAATTTTGCCCTTCGTGACAACTGTGAGGAGGGTGAATTTTTTTATAAGTCATCCATTTAAATTATATTAAGCCTTAAAGTTCTGCATAATTAAGGGCGTGGCCACTTGAGTGACAGGTGGATTGCCGCTGCCGTCATCGGCGTCAAGCTAGGTGGGCGTGGTTTCAGCAACCTGCTCCCGCCTCTTTGCCCATCTTCGATTATCCGGGAGTGACGCGCGGTGAAGCGCTGCCAAGATGGCGACGGCCGGCTCCGCCCACTTTTGAGCTTCAAAAACGCTCTTCGGAAACCTACGGGTGACGTGACGGACACTACGTCCATGTGTTTAAACAGTCTATGGAGGGAACGTGACAGCAGCCTTTTCCCGCCACTAAATAAAAAAGGAAACCGCGACCCTTTTTTTCCACAATTCTGACTTTATATCAAGCAACTGTGCGTTATAAAGTCAGAATTGTGAGATAGAAACACTGAGGCACGTAAACGGTTCTTTGTTTAACGTCGGGGATTTCTCCTGCTTATTAACAAGCTACGTTCATACATTACAGTAGCAAACATCAGATGAACATGATAAACACCGGACGGACGAGATCCTCAACATATACACAAAGTGCTCATTCTGAAATCTGAATAAAAATGTATGCTTTGTATACATACAAACATATACCGTTCATTCGCCTTGTACGGTATTCATCGTTTATGTCGTTTTGGTTAGAAGTGGTTTTATTGTATTCTTACAGCAAGGCTAACGGACCAAATTTCAACAATGATTTCGTCAACAGCATTCATTTTGAAGCAGGTAATGATTTAAACGCTGGTTAAATTAATTATTCATCTAACATACCTAACATTTTACATGGAAACGGTAATGCTGGTAAAACGCCTCATTTGCGCGATTTTGGAGAGTCTGAAACGGTTGCTCAATCAGGACATTAAAAATATACATTCAGTTCGTCTGCCATATTTTGCTACAGGATCAAGCGGCAACCTCCCGCTCTCTCTCGTGAAACCAGCACGGAAGTGACTAAACCTGCAATTCATCGACTGGCCGCTACAGGCTCCAAAAGGGAGTCCCAATGTTAAAATGCCCAACTTTACAGCAGAAAAAAACGTGTTTACAGCCTGGTTCAAAAAATGATTTTGGTCTATATAGCTAATTTTGGCCTTCATGACAACTGTGAGGGGGGTGAATTTTTTTTATAACTCATCCGTTTAAATTATATTAAGCTTTAAAGTGCTGCATAATTAAGGGTGTGGCCACTTGAGTGACAGGTGGATTGCAGCTGCTGACACTAGCGTCGAGCTAGGTGGGCGTGGCTTCAGCAACCAGCTCCCGCCTCTTTGCCCATCTTCGATTATCTGGGATTGACGTGCGGTGACGCGCTGCCAAGACGGCGACGGCCGGCTCCGCCCACTTTTGAGCTTCAAAAACGCTCTTCGGAAACCTACGCCCATGTTTTTATACAGTCTAAGGTTCAGACCAATGAGAACAGGCTACCTCGGTATCAGAAGTGTTGAGATTTTTAGAATGCACATTAGTTTATGTAGAACTGTTTATGGACCAGATAAAATGTATCATTCTGCCTCCTCCTTTTTATAAAAAAAAAAAAAAAAAAAAAACTTAACGCTGAAATGTTTAATTAAAAAAACATACAAAGTCAAAACTTTACTTGAGCATGTAGCACAACAACAGGTTATAATTTTTGTGTTACTTTAAAATCCGGCCATCATTTTTTAATGTTTATATTTCACCGTTTATGCAAACAAAGAGTGCATTAGTGTGCTGCTAATTTTATTTGTTGGCTTTAGTCATGAAACTTGGTCAAATGATTTCAGTGTGTGTATCAGTACTTTATTTAATATGTCCAGCACATTTGAACAATGCCGTGTATAACAGTTTGTTTTGATATACATTATTCAAGAGATTTAAGTAGTGTGTAATATGGGTGGCTCTCAGCCGCTTTTCTATTGTTTTCACTAAGGTTGGAGACCCCTGATGTATACACGTTATTTGCATGCCTCTCACCTCGGAGTCGAGTTTCTGTTTCTTGGCCACCATCCCGGTCTTGAGGGCCAGTCTCGCGCCTCCTCTCCGCTTGCCCACCTGAGTCAAACAGGAACAGACTGACAGCGTTACACGGGCTTTGGGAAGCGACAGTGGCCCGAAACTACGGACACCCCTCTCTTTAAGTGTGTGTGTGTGTGTGTGTGTGTGTGTTACGCTAATGTAAATACTCGTCCCGTTCGCGTTGTCTTAACAAAGCTGCTCGCGCTTAGCGGCTTCTTGTCCGGAGCCGCGGGAGAGCTCTTCGTCTTCTCCTCTTCCTCGCCCTCTCTCTTCTTCCTCCTCTCTTCCTCCTCCATCTTCTTCTTGACCAGCTCCATGAAGCTGCCGTCGTTGGCGAAGGCGTTGGCCGCTCTGGGCGCCCCGTGAGCCGGGCTGCTGCCGCCGGACTCCCCGCTGCTGCTGCTGCTGCTGCTGCTGGAGGACTGGTGAGGATGAGGATGAGGAGGAGGAGGATGATGATGGCGGTGATGTTTGTCTGATTTATGCTGCTTTTTCTCCATCGTTTTACCGTTCGGTGAAATAATAAATAAAGCCTTTACATTCACTCCTGCGGTGTTGTGATTTCTGCACCGAAGCCGTTTAATAAAGAATTAAATGTATTTTAAATGCGTAATAAAGGTGAAAATGAAAGACTAATACGTTAGCTTGCCTTGTTATGGGCTCGTAAAGCGTCGCGACGAAACAAAAACACCGTCGGCGACAAACAGAACGAGCGCGATTATCGAGCCGCGGGTCCGAGTGTGATTATGATCGCAGATTGGCAGGATTTCGGGGTTTTATCCCGATGTTTTTCGCACAGGTTTGTTGTGTTTTAGCGTCGCTCCGCCATACTGCACTTCATCTGCAGTCAGCGCCCGAGCCTCGAGCCGGAGAGAGACGCGCCGTCGCCGCCTGCAGGCCGGAGGAAGAACCGCAGCGCCTCTCACAAGCACTGCACGTTTAGTTCGATATTTGAACGCAGTGTAGAGGAAAATCCTGTTTTAGTCTCTCTGCTTTAAAATTTCACGTTTCACTGCGTTACTTGCCGTTGACTTGTAATTAATTGCGTAATTTACTAGCAATTTCTGAGTGAATATTGCTTATACAACCATTTTTTTTGTGTGTAGTTATTTCATAGTTTTATTATCCATGAAAACATATGTTTAAAAAAATAAAAATCACAGCAGAAACACAGTGGTTTCTGGATTAGGCCTAATATTTAATCCAGAAACCATTCATGTACAGGCTCATTTAGTTTTTAGAAAGACTGTTTGGACAAAATTTTACTCCGGTAGACATTTTTAGTCCTCACATTTAATGGATTAAACGATTTGTTCAGAGAAAAAGAGTTAAAAGATGTCAAAATACATAAATGATCAAATAAGATTTGGCTAACTAATCTACCTAAATTAGATTACAATAAATACAAATATTTAATCAAATAAATACATTTAGATAAAATAGATTCAAATGATTTGATACAGTACTATAAATGATACTTAGATTAGACTAACTCGTCTTATTAAATGTCATTTAAATCATTACAAATGATTCAAATAAACAATGAAATCAATAGTTTGGTTTACGTATAAATTCATTTAGATTCAAATGATTCAATATAACGGTTCAGTGCTATAAATGATCAAATAAGATCATCTCGTCTAGCTAAATTTGATGAAAAGAAATACTAAAAATTGGATTCAAACTAATACATACAATTTGATTGAACTAAAAAGTTGGAATAAAAAGAAAAAGTAATATAAAGTGATTTCAATAACACGTCTAGCGGTACAGTGCCACAGTAAGAAAACATAAGAATGCAACGCAATAGAAACTATTTTTCACATATTTATAATATTGATATTTCACAACAATGCGAAATGCAGCATGATCGGGATTATATTTGTAATCGGAAATACTTAAAACGCCTGAACTATAAAACGGTCATTAGCATCTTTTTAACATACTGTTCCCATATTTGTCAGCAAATATTACAAAAGATTGATCTACTTTTTTTGCTCACCTTTTAAGTGTTCTATAAATTCTACAATTTCAATATTATCTTTAAGGCAAACATGGAGTCATGGACCATACATCTAACAATAAATGTACTTATTCATCCGACTTCTTCAGTATTTCAAGTGCTGATTTGTGGATCATGTTTAATAATAAGGTTTATTATCCATCCATTTCTGACTGGAGTCTCATCATTTATTGTTAGTCCAAAGCGACTAACACGAAAGCAAACACACAGACTCGGCTCTGATATTTTGTACCAATAACCTCTTTTATTGTAGTGCAAAGAGAAGAACAGTGAGACTAAAGTCTAAACCCCATCAGTCCAGAGCGAACGATGAAAACACCGTGAGAAACACACGAACAACTCATGAACATCAGCACTGTGACGAAACTCTCAGAGAGTGAAGAACAAACAAACGAACGAAAGCAGCTCAGCGTCCGGACTGACGAGGGCCAGAACACAGTGTTCACAGTCAGTAGTGTTTCCGCCTCAATAAATACCAGTGACAGACTTTGGTGACGTTACATCAAAACAAAACAAAAAAAACTAAAAACCGTCAAGCAGCAACCGGTGGAAACTTCCATGATTAGTGTCATTAAAACACAGCAGCTCTCTGGAAAAAAATCATTATAAAAGCACTTCATTTGTTCGTGGCTTTAAAGGCTTCCAGCATTCAGCGTTTGGTTTCTGTGCAGCAGATGATTGACGGATGGCAGAAGGCACCGGGTGTGTAAAGTGCGTTCACATGCACCGTAACCCTGATCAACACCCAAAACTACAGTAAAAAGACATTAAAAGAAGCTACTTCATTAAACGCAGTGGTTTCTGGCGCTAATTAACACTAAACTAAAACTCGACTACACACTGACGCTCACATCAACTAAAAATAACACAAAGCTTCATCTAAAACACATTGATAAAAGACATCCTCTCTCGGCTCTCAGCAGGCCGGTGACAGACAGACACAGAAGCGTTCGTCCAGGATCAGCGGTGTGAGTGGGTCTATCTGGGCTGCAGGCGGGACAGGCCTCTGCGGGCTTGTGTCCACTGTCTCTGCTGGGCCAGGAAGGACTGAGCCGGAGCAGAACCGGGTCCCGATCTCTCTCCGGCCACCTTCTGATGAAGAGCCATTCCCTGAGACACAGAGATGCAGCTCTACAAAATCAGCTCAACTCAGCCCTCAGTGTGCGTAAACAAATAGAAAATTTGATAGAAAACATTACCAATTTATAACAACTTTTCCCCCCTAAATATTGAGGACATATCAACTAAGACCCTGTGAAATCAGTTTTTTTTTTTTTTTTTTTTTCAAAATTCTAATAAATGTAAACCAAAATTCTATTTACATTTTTCGGATTCCCGTTTTTTTTTCCCCCAGTTTTATTTTCAGATTCCAGTTTAATGGTTGAATTACATTTTTGTAATCAAAAAGCATGTCTAATTATTATGAAATTCAATTACAATTTATTAAAGGTTCCCTCACCAAACATTCAATTTTTAGAGCCCTATTGAAATACGTTCTATTTTTCCCAAATATTTTTTTATTAAACGGATAGTTCCGGTCCTTGATTCTGATTGGTTGAGCCGCGTTCGAAGCTGTTGTAAATTACTCTACAAACACACACCTTTGTTTACTTTGTGTGTTGCTTGGCAACCACTTTGTTGAACCACAACGGTTTCTGAGGAACTACATGGTTTGGTGGAAGAATACTGTTTTTATATATATCATTACACTTTATTTGCTCTGTTTTATTTGTGAAAACCTTACTATGTATATGGAATAACCGTTTTATAAAAGCAATAAGCATTGTGAAGCCGTGGTTTACAGTGAATTTATAACAGCTAAGGGACGTTGTTAGGCACTCCGCTTAATTCGTGCCTAACAATGCCCCTTAGCCGTTATAAATTCACTGTAAACCACGGCTTCACGGGGCTTATTGCTTTATTTCACCATTTCTATTTTTTTTCTTTAATAGCAGAATAAAATGTTAGTAACCAAAAGAAAATGTCTAATTAATTGTAATCAGAATGTATACAGAATTTAAGATTAACAAACTAATCTTATGGAAATTTGTTGTTTTTCATTATAATTTGTCTGGAATCCGTTTTATTGTTCAATAATTAAAAAGCATGTCTAATCAAGTGAATTTAGAAAAACGTAACAACTTAATTTATTGAATTTTTTTACAAAAATAGGGCCCTATGAAATGTTTTATTTTTCAGTCATTTTGTGTTGTCTGTTTAAGTTTTTTATGGATTTAATACAATTAAATTGTTTTATTAAAAATGGTGGTAATCAAACAAAGGCATAAAAAACAACTTGGTTAATCTTTTAAAATGTTTTCAAATCAAAATGTAACAATTCCTTTTATTAAGTTTCCTAAATTTGATTTCAACAATTAAAATCTTAAAAAGATATTCCTTAGAGATCGACCGATATATCGATTTACCGATTTTTTTTCTGATATTTAAGCATTTTACAATAATCGGATATCGGTTTTGTAATATCGGATTCACCGATAAACGCCACCATCTTGTGGATGTTTTGAGAATTGCACGCAGGATCGCCATTGCACCACAGCGTCTGAGGGGAGAGGAGACAACAACAACGGCGTGCACAGGTACTTGATTTACTGTAGTTAGTAAACTTTATTTAACATAACAGCCATTAATGCACAAATTAGATGCATTACATAAATGCCTGATATGCAGTTTATGCAGCTTGGCTCGAAGAAATAGAGACGAACTCACGGAGTAACGTAAAATAATCCATCAAGTCCTGTCCCAATAAAGACGTAACTTTGCGTGAATTAAATAATATGCAGCCATGAATGGGCGCATGTTGGAAATAAAAGTGCTGAATTTAATTCGCTCTCTGTTGTCTATATGCTCATCGTCTCATGAAGGCAGAGTCACGTAGGCTAAAATAATCCGTCAAGTCCTCTCCCAATAAAGACGTAACTTTGCATTAATTAAATAATACAGCCATGAATGAGTGCATGTTGGAAATAAAAACGCTAAATTTAATTCTCTATCTGTTGTCTATGCTCATCCTTAGTCTCGTGAAGCCGCTTTCATATTGCTGTTCACTCACCGGGTTGATGCTCAGGAAATGCTCCAGCACGGCCACAGCATGTAACTTTTAACAAGATTCACTTGTTTAAAACACCCTAAATTGTATTAACATTTACTGTATAACCAATATTTTGCTAATAAACCTCTAAATAGATAACTTTATGGAAATTAATTATTCATTACCTCCACCAGCGATCGCAATTTGAGTATAGTTCTGTGTAAATGCATAGATAAACCGCGCTGTCAGCAGGCATTTCATAATCTAGAACGACAAAAACATTATTAGTAATTCTGATATAACATGCCAGTTGAGAAATGCAATAAAATACAACGTTTTGTTTGTTATATTTCAATATTCCAGAGAATATTCTTCAGTGAATTAACATTATCCAGTGAATTATTCTTCACTCTTTAGCCTATTAAACAGCTTATAAACCTAAACTGTAGTTTATATGACTCTTCATTTATTAATTTTCTCCATTTGAAAACATTAGACCTTCTACATTTATTTCGCTTATTGTTAATATTAGTGTTGCTGCTGATTGCTTAAATAAATGTTTTTTATTATTGTAATGTGAAGATTAAATTTAACATGAAAGACTGCTAATTTAACACTTTTTTTTAAGATGACTGAAAGGAGGAAAAACCAAAGTGAAGTATGGACATACTTCACTCAGTCATTTATTTACTTTATTACAGTAAATAAATATCGGCTCTGCATATCGGTTATCGGGCACATAAACATGCAAATAATTGGTATTTGTATCGGTTATAAAATATCAATATCGGTCGATCACTATTCCTTAAATACATTTTCAGTAACTTATTATTAGCTTGTTTACTACTTCCTAAAAGCATGCCACAAATAAATATAAAAAATAATATAATAAAATGCTGAAAAATCCTGCAAGTCATTTAACAAAAATATGATGGTATTCTTTCAGCTTTGAAACTCTCCTAAATGTGTTTAGAAGGATTTCCTGCAGCATCTGACAGCGTGTTCCTGTGGTTTCCTCACCATGTTGTACCAGGCTGAGATGATGAGCTTCTCCTCCTGGTCGTGTCTGGAGCGCGTCCTCTCGAAATCATGCTGAACACACATAGACGAGCGTGAGATCATCACCACCACACGAACAGCAGTCAGTCTGTCTGTCTGTGTGTGTGTGTGTAAGTGTGTGTGTATGTGTGACCTCCAGGGGCTCGTACGCTTTCTGTCCTTCTCCGTCAGCTGGTTCTTCAGCACCTGGACTTCAGCAGGAACCGCACTGGACTTCTGCTTGGGGTCCAGAGTCTTTATGACCTGAAACACACACGCCTGGCATTCAGGGAGACACGAGCAGGACTGTTCTCTCACTATACACAGCACTATCTATCTGCAGTCTATACTGACGGTGCAAGCTTTCTCCACGTATCTCTTGTATCTGTCCTCCATCCGTCTCATGTCTTCATCCTTCTTCTTCAGGATCTCCTGCAGCTCGTCGATCTTCTTCGCCACTGACACACACACACACACACACACAACACACACACACACAAACACAGGGTATCATCAGTATTGGTGCAGCAAGCTAAGATGTTTCTATAGACTTGTAAGAAGCGTGTGTAACATAATAAAAGCATGGTTTACTCTCCAAAAATCAATTTTTTGTCATACTGTAATGAACTGATGCAAAGCTTCAAACACACTCCAGTCTGTTCAGACTCTCCTGATTCCGAATCATTTGAATGAATCAGTTTGTTCAGATGAATTGTTAATGAACTGGTTTAATTCAAAAAGCGCAAGACAAAAAAAAAAGTTTTATTTCAGTCCAAGCCAATATACAGTGGGTACGGAAAGTATTCAGACCCGCTTAAATTTTTCACTCTTTGTATATTGCAGCCATTTGCTAAAATCAATTAAGTTAATTTTTTCCTCATTAATGTACACACAGCACCCCATATTGACAGAAAAAACACAGAATTGTTGAAATTTTTACAGATTTATTAAAAAAGAAAAACTGAAATATCACATGATCCTAAGTATTCAGACCCTTTGCTGTGACACTCATATATTTAACTCAGGTGCTGTCCATTTCTTCTGATCATCCTTGAGATGGTTCTACACCTTCATTTGAGTCCAGCTGTGTTTGATTATATTGATTGGACTTGATTAGGAAAGCCACCCACCTGTCTATATAAGACCTTACAGCTCACCGTGCATGTCAGAGCAAATGAGAATCAAATGAGGTCAAAGGAACTGCCTGAAGAGCTCCGAGACAGAATTGTGGCAAGGCACAGATCTGGTCAAGGTTACAAAAAAAAATTATGCTGCACTTAAGGTTCCTAAGAGCAAATTGGCCTCCATAATCCTTAAATGGAAGAAGTTTGGGACGACCAGAACCCTTCCTAGAGCTGGCCGTCTGGCCAAACAGAGCTATCGGGGGAGAAGAGCCTTGGTGAGAGAGGTAAAGAAGAACCCAAAGATCACTGTGGCTGAGCTCAAGAGATGCAGTCGGGAGATGGGAGAACGTTGTAGAAAGTCAACCATCACTGCAGCCCTCACCAGTCGGGGCTTTATGGCAGAGTGGCACGACGGAAGCCTCTCCTCAGTGCAAGAAACATGAAAGCCCGCATGGAGTTGTGAGATTGTAAAAAACACCTGAAGGACTCCAAGATGGTGAGTTATAAGATTCTCTGGTCTGATGAGACCCAAGATAGAACTTTTTGGCCTTAATACTAAGCGGTATGTGTGGAGAAAACCAAGCACTGCTCATCACCTGTCCAATACAGTCCAACAGTGAAGCATGGTGGTGGCAGAATCATGCTGTGGGGGTGTTTTTCAGCGGCAGGGACAGGACGACTGGTTGCAATCACGGGAAAGATGAATGCGGCCAAGTACAGGATATCCTGGACGAAAACCTTCTCCAAAATGCTCAGGACCTCAGACTGGGCCGAAATTTACCTTCCAACAAGACAATGACCCAAAGCACACAACTAAAATAACAAATGAGTGGCTTCACAACAACTCTGTGACAGTTCTTGAATGGCCCAGCCAGAGCCCTGACTGAAACCCAATTGAGCATCTCTGGAGAGACCTAAAAAGGGCTGTCCACCAACATTTACCATCCAACCTGACAGAACGGGAGAGGATCTGCAAGGAGGAATGGCAGAGGATCCCCAAATCCAGGTGAAAAACTTGTTGCATCTTTCCCAAAAAGACTCATGGCTGTATTAGATCAAAAGGGTGCTTCTACTAATACTGAGCAAAGGGTCTGAATACTAGGACCATGTGATATTTCAGTTTTTCTTTTTAATTAAATCTGCAAAAATGTCAACAATTATGCGTTTTTCTGTCAATATGGGGTGCTCTGTGTACATTAATGAGGAAAAAAAATAACTTAAATGATTTTTAGCAAATGGCTGCAAAATAACAAAGAGTGAAAAATGTAAGGGGGTCTGATATGCGACTTTCATGTGTCTGCACGTAGGAGAGGCTTCCGTCGGGCCACTCTGCCGTAAAGCCCTGACTGGTGGAGGGCTGCAGTGTTGGTTGACTTTCTACAACTTTCTCCCTTCTCCCGATTGCATCTCTGGAGCTCAGGCACAGTGATATTTGGGTTCTTCTTTACCTCTCACCAAGACTCTTCTCCCCCGATATCTCAGTTTGGCCAGACGGCCAGCTCTAAGAAGAGTTCTGGTCGTCCCAAACGTCTTCCAATTAAGGATTATGGAGGCCACTGTGCTACTAGGAACCTTAAGTGCAGCAGAAATTATTTTTGTAACCTTGGCCAGATCTGTGCCTTGCCACAATTCTGTCTCTGAGCTCTTCAGGCAGTTCCTTTGACCTCATGATTCTCATTTGCTCTGACATGCACTGTGAGCTGTAAGGTCTTATATAGACAGGTGTGTGGCTTTCCTAATCAAGTCAAATCAGTATAATCAAACACAGCTGGACTCAAATGAAGGTGTAGAACCATCTCAAGGATGATCAGAAGAAATGGACAGCACCTGAGTTAAATACATGAGTGTCACAGCAAAGGGTCTGAATACTTAGGACCATGTGATATACTTTTAATAAATCTGCAAAAATGTCAACAATTCTGTGTTTTTCTGTCAATATGGGGTGCTGTGTGTACATTAATGAGGAAAAAAAATTTACTTAAATGATTTTAGCAAATGGCTGCAATATAACAAAGAGTGAAAAATTTAAGGGGGTCTGAATACTTTCCGTACCCACTGTATATATACACATACTGTATATACAGATTTTTCATCAATCTTAATTATCACAGTAATTCTTGATACTTTATCTGATGAGTAGCTTGCAGTTTGATGAACTAGCTTCAGAATAGCTTGTGTGTCTGTGAGCTAAATCAATAAAGATGTCATCAGAATGACCTTTGACCTGCGGCTGGTCGTGTGTGTGGACTCACTGTTACTGTCCACATGCGGCTCCAGATCATCAATCACCTCCCGTTTCCTCTGCAGGTCAGAATGAGCCTCATGGAGCTTCTCTCTGATCAAACACACACACACAGCATTAACACAACATCTGATGAAGACGCTGGCTCAGAGAGGACAGACAGAGACACTCACAGATGCTCCTCCAGCTTCTTCTTCAAAAGCGACGACTGTCAGGAAAGAGAAAGAGAGCAGTGAGACGCTGACCGATCACAAACCGTCAGTGATGATCACAGCACATTAACAATCAGTGTCCAATCAGAAAGCAGACGGGCCGGTGGGCAGTACTTACAATGACCTGAGGCGGCAGATGATTGGTTGATTAGGAGAGGTGGGTGGATAAAAACAGACGAGCAGGCGTTAATTTCAGCACCGCAAACAAAACCGTTACAGATCTCACATATCAATCAACCAGAGACAGACAGAGACTCTTTAGAGAGTACTGTGTGGTTTAACATCAGATCAGATGATCAGGTGAGTCATATTAAATCAATCAATCAATCACAAACAGATGGAAATCACTCAAGCGCTGCTGTCTGAGGAGATACGCCACTCACTACACATTTACCTTCCACTTCACAGGGATTTGACTGGAGCATCTTCTATCTGATATACAATATGAACCTCACAAAAACAGCTCAAACTTCACTCCAAAGTAAAAAAAAACAATTATATTTTTTAAAATTTAGTCAGTAACTAAGGCAACATTTATAATTTCATTATTATTAAGCACTAAAATTACTTAAACTGAAATTAAAAATAAATTAATGCTGAGCAGAAACAAAATACTAATAAAAATAACTATTTAAAAAAAATATATAAAACTGTATATATGCAAAGTTGTAGTTCTTAAATTAGCCCAAATTTCACACCAAAATAAAAAACCGGTTTTTAAAAAGTTATTAAAAAGTAAAAAAAAAAAACATACAAATTTGTGTAAATTACAATGATGGATACTTTACAAATAATATATATTTTTTAGTTTTAGTTTTTTTAATTAATTGGTATTTTTTAATATCAATTCTAAAACCATAAATGTGAATTATTAAAAAAAAGTGTTATTAAAAAGGTTAAAAAAAATTAACCATAAAAACAAGTGTAAATTGCAACCAAAATACTACAATGGTGTATAAATACTTCATAAATAATCTATACATTTCAACAATATATTTTTAATTAATTGTTAATGCTACCAATTTTGTTTTAACAGGACTTTCATTTGGATTTGACTGGATGTTAGTATGATATTATTGATTAATATTATTCAGCTCCGCCCACACTGACTTCCTTTTCTCATGTCAAATTTACGAGGTGGAGCAAGTTATTACATTCAGAAGAAAAACGATAAAGAATCAATTCTTTAGACTAATGTCATTCATGAATTGTTCGCAATAAGAGCAGAGACAGATTAATTAAGGAGTCGATTCGGTCTGAAATGAGGCGGATCGTCCAGCAGACAGCAGCACTGAGTGTTTGTGGACTGAACGGAGAGATTTTAGCTCAGACACAATCACGACGCAAGGAATCAGTTTTCAGTGTGTGTGTGTGTGTGGTGTGTGTGTGTGTACGCGCGTTACTGACGCCCTCGGTCTTGCTGTCCTGCTCCTGTAAAGCTCTCTGCAGCTCCTCCACCTGAGCGCCCAGCTCGGAGATCTGCTGCTGACTCAACCTGACACACACACAGACAGATAAAGAGCACGTCACACTCCATACGCTGATGTATCCGACATGTCTCACACACACACACACACACACAGATCCGGGTGGCGTATCGAGTGTGTTCTGGCGCGCTTGTGAACTCAGCTGGTCTGAAGCTCCTCCAGTCTGTGTCTGTACGACGACTCCTGAACACACAGCGTCGATATTCTCCGCGCAGACGCAAAACCGTGTCCGAACCAACACACACACACACCGAGAGGAAACATTCACATGTCAGACTCATCTTATGTACACAGATAAGTGCCAAGGATCATGTGACACTGAAGACTTGAGTAATGATGCTGAAAGTTCAGCTTTGACTCACAGAAATTACAGTTTAACATATGTTCACATAGAAACAGGTAATTTAAAATTTGACAGTTGACTGCATTTTGATCCAAACTTTTGACCGCTAGTGTGTGTGATTTGCATAAGTTTTGAAACCGCTAAACTGCTCTAAAGTTTAACTAGTAAAGTCCAGACACACTACAAGCTACTACTAAAAATAATTACTACCCACATTGACGTCGGTCACTTTTTAATTTTATGACTATCAGATTGTATAATCTATGTAACATAACATTCATTACATAATTCAAAGCTGTATTTATTTTGCCAAAAAAATCTGGAACATGAAAAGAAAATGTTACACTACATATTAGTGATACAACTACTTTAACCAAAAACTAAAATTAATTTGATAATGAATAAATTATGAATAAATGTAATAATCACATTTATTCAATAAATCGACACTCAAGTGAAAACTGAGTTGCACATACACATTTCATCTGCAGTTTTTATCAAATTTTCAATTATATCAACCGAAAATCATCTGTCCAAATATGTTCGGTTGTGGACATTTTCGTGCATCACTACTAAATATTAATACAAAAAACTGCTCATTTATACAATGGAATAAAAACAGTATTATGTAGTTAAATTATACTAAAGTCTCAAAACCAAAGAGATATTCTTGATCAAAGTTAAGACTCTGCCACGCCCCCCTAAAACGGCTCGTTCTAACACGCCCCACATGTCTACGTCACTATGTGGGAATATTAGCATAATGCACCCAAATGTGCACGTAAAGAAAGAAGGCGTGGTTTCAGTAAAAGCAGTTAGTGTTGAAGCAGCATGTCAGGGAGACGTTGTGTGTTTCTAGGTGAAAGCAAAAGTACTTTTTTTTGCCTTCCGGAAGTAGATGCATTTAGGGATCTTTAAGATTACGTACAACAGAACAGCAACGCATTTTATAGACAACCGTTTCGTGAACCTAGGATAGGAGGTAATTCTGACTTTGCTATGAAAATCTGCCGCATCTGAATCAGCTACTGTTTTGTTATTAGTTTAAGTATTTGCTATTGACTGTTCAAATGTAGAGATTGCGCAGTGTGTGTGTGTGTGTGTGGGTGTGTGTGTGAGAGCGAGCAAGAGAGAGAGAGAGAGCGAGGAGACATCAAAGTGGAGTCAGCGGTCTTAACTGCGGCTCGGTGCCGACCTCATACGGGTCTGTTGCCTTTTCGGGCTTGAACTGATGGTAAAACTTATGACATTTTTTACTGTCTTTACATTTATTTTGAAAAGATGAAGCTCGCGATTATGGTAAGGGGCGTTACATTTCCGATGAGTGCTTGTGGTGTTCGGCCAATCAAAATGCATTGGGTCAGCTGGCCAATCAGGGCAGACTGTGCTTGTTGGAAGGAGGGGGCTTTGTAGAAAACGAAGCATTTGAGGGAGGCGGGGCATAGAGGACTTACAATAGTGTACAGTATTTGAAAAATAATGTGTTTTTTGAACATTAAAGCATGTCAACATATTCTGTTACACCAAATAATGATCTTTAAAAAAGCATCATATGACCCCTTTAAATAAACAACCACTTTGAATTCAGCTGCATCACTATTTCTGATGTTTTAACACTGACCTGAGCTCTGTAGGCATGATCTCTGCCGCCAGGCTGCCGGCGGCTCCTGACTCCGCGCTCAGAGAATCTACAGACACACAGGGAGAGAGAGCTGATTGGTTGTGAGTGTGAGAGAGGGCGGGGCTTATGTTTCTGCCTGTAGATGCAGTGTGTGTGACCTGTTAAGCACTGCTGCTGGACCTGCGCACATGTCAGCTCTTCAGTCGTCTCTCTCA
Source organism: Sinocyclocheilus anophthalmus (assembly GCA_018155175.1). NCBI lineage: Eukaryota > Metazoa > Chordata > Actinopteri > Cypriniformes > Cyprinidae > Sinocyclocheilus > Sinocyclocheilus anophthalmus. The sequence goes on along the minus strand of JADLZN010001899.1, from coordinate 405,566 downwards.
GCGCGTCTCGCTCACCCATCAGCTTCTGCAGCACACACACACACATTAATGCTCAGTCACAGAGTCCCCCTGCTCTGATGTGAGGAATCAGTGTGGTACCTCTCTCTCCTTCAGAAGCGTCTCGTATTTGTCGTTGAGGTTCTTGTACTCGAACTGCCATTTCTCAGCTTTCATGGCCTCGGCCGAGTGTTTGGCGCTCATCTCATGAGCCTGAGGAACACAAACATCCATCAGTCATTCATCTGAACGTGCTGCTTCAGAGTCCATCTGACGTTTTGATTCACTTGAAGCTGTTTTCTGAATTCACATTGGTGATTCCAGCCTGTGTCCATGAGGTTCATGAGGACTCAGAGTTGGTATCAAAGAACTCTGGCCTAATTGGTGGAAGTGGGAAAAAGTGACAGAATTTATGAACATCTCTTTGCTGCATAAATTGTCTTTGGTGAGCAGACTGAATTTGTGGCATTTAATGCATTTGCAGCAGACAAAGTGCTGTTGTAAATGCATATTAGAGTGACTCTCACAAAAACCCACATTTCACTCCAAAATAAAAAGAAAAAAAATTATAATAATCAATAAAAATAAACATTTTTAAATTGTATGAATTACATTTGTAAAAAAAATAAATAATGTTGTATAAATACTATACACACACACACACATATATATATATAGCTAGATGTATATTTATACATGCATATTAAATTATATGCATTTATTTACATACATGTTCACACTTATTATATAATCTATGCTAATTAGATAGCATTTTAAATATATATAAAACATAATATATCTTTATAATGATATATGTATTGTACAATAACATTCTGTATATAATATATGTATATATAACTTACATATGTATTTACTACAAAAATGAATTACTACCTCTAATAACAGATAGAACAAAATTGCTCAAATAAAAAATCTATTCAAAATATTAAAAACAGTAACTTCTAAAAGACAAGATTAAGCCCAACAAATTAGTACATTTATAAAACCTAAGAAACAAAATAAATATAAAAACTTAAACTCACTTGAAAACTAAAATTAGATACAAACTTAAATTGAACACTAGTGCTGTCAAACGATTAATCACAAATAACAAAGTTGTTTAAATAATATATCAGGTGTGCTGTGTGGCTTGCCGCGATAGACGGTGCTGACGGTGATACCGGTGTTAAGCCGCAACACCGGTTACGTCACTTGCCCACCGCGTCACTGACCCCCACCGTCGTTTTGATTTTTTTATAGAAATAAAAATAATTTAGTTCAGTAAAAGAACAGACACTACAATAAAAAATTGAACGCGGCTGCTCAATGCAGCGTGGCCGCACGACAGTCGCATCACAGATCAGATTTAATTTCTCCATTGAGGAGAGTGAGTCGAGCTGACTGAAAAGAAGAGTGAGGTGAGACAGACAAGAAAATGGCGGATGATTTAGTTTCGAAACTAGATGCAAAAGCCTGTTTGGCAATATTTTGGATTTTTGAAAAGCCTGTTGACCTTTGCCTTTTATCTAAGGTGATTTTTGAAATTTTTTTAAACATTCGTACTATAATTGGTTCCACATTGTTTGTGATTTTACTGTATTAAATTGTCATTAATTATTTACATCAAGGTGTATGCCGTGCCCTCCAAGCTTTCTATTTGTTTGCTAATAACCGGTAGTGCTTATATTGGTTTATATATTATACATGTTTTATTATCTATTCCAGTTTGTCTACCCATTAAACTGTAGAAAGATTTGTATTTATATTAGGCAGTGCCTGCCTATAGCCTGTGTAATTGTTTTGTAATAAACAGTTCTGGTTGTACATATAGGCTAAATGAGTTGGCGTTGATTTGTTGTGCATTCACGCAATTGACGCCGAAACTGCCGCTAATTTCGAAAGCGAGGAATAAGAGGGGAAATTCAAACGAAACTAAAAACGAACAATCTGTAGGCGATGGCCCGCTATTTGAAAGTGAAGTAAAATGCGCCGCAGCTGTTACAAGCTTTTAAAAGGAAGAAGCGAGGAAAAGAAGGAACGCCCCCCGCCCCCCGCGGTGATAACGGTATTAACAAACGGGGGGGAAATGTCCTCCAGTTACAACCTAGTGCGTGGATATTTATATGTAGAGATAGATACGCTCACATACCGCATATATTAGAAAATATTTACAGCGGTATACATATATAATAATATCAAATATAATATTAAACATAAATTTTTCATAAACAAATCTATAACATGCAGTGGTGTATTAGATATAACATAAAAAATACAAGAACACAAGATATATGTAAACCAAAACTTTTATTTTGGATGCGATTAATCACGATTAATGGTTTGACAGCACTAATTAAAACTAAACTCGACTATAAATAAATAAAAAATTGGGGGGGGGAGGGGCACACGTACGTCTTGTGACCACTGGTAATGAGAACAAAGGTTCAAAAACAATGATTAAAAAAAAAGCGATGTGAACAACAATTTCTGGCATCTTCATTTTGTGGATCTTGATTTGCTAGTACTCATACTGACGGTGTAAACTCGTGTGCTGACGTGAGCAGTGTAAGCAGCGTTCCTTCACCTGTCTCTTGTAGGTGTCGAGCTGCGAGCGGATGGCGTTCGCTCGGCGCAGCTCCTCCTCCAGCTCACAGGTGCGCTGCATGTAGACATGGTTCCTCTCCTCCAGCAGACGCACCTGTCTGCGCAGATCGCCCAGATCCTCCAGCTTGCGCTTGTATGTCTCCACCATGGCCTCCAGTCGACTCACGCGGTCAGACGAGTGCCTGCAGCAGGAAACATCAGTGATGAACACAGAAAGAGCGTGTCAAACAGCAGGCAGCGAGGCCTCTGGCATCTCGGACCTGAGGATGTCCATCTCGTCTTTGAGGGACTGGGCCTCCTGAGCGAGGCTGGTGAGCTCCTCGTTCCTCAGCTGCAGATCCGTCACCTCTCGCTCCAGAACATCTGCTCGCACACGCAGGTCGTCTCGACTGCTGTCCAGCCTGAAACACACAACCAAACAAACATTATCAGGCTGGGAGATTTGGGTTGGATGTTGTAGTGAGTTTGACAACGTTTAATTTCTCATACCACTGATGCTTAGAAGATATCAAGGTTAAAGAACAGGCAAAGGGGGGGGCATTTCCTTTTTTTTTTTTTTTTTGTTTTTTTTACATTGACCAAACAAGGACGCAGCAGCCTTTGCATGAGATTTCTTTCTGGTTCACATTACTGGTGATAAACTTTAAACACAAGCCTATGGGTTCATTTTTCACATTCACATAATGCTAAAATTATAATTACTTATAAAATTATAACTATAATTGTCCATGTTTTTACACAGTACTGTAACAAAGCTAAAAAATAAAAAAAATTACACAGAGGGGGAGGAGTCATTTTTATATTGAAAATATATATAGAAAAGTATATAATTATAATAAAGAAAAGTATGAATTATATTATTATATCAAAATGGAAAATTATAATATTGTTTCTTGGTGGAATGGATATAACCAAGAAAATAAATATTAATACTTTTTGTAATAATTACAATAATAATATAGGAATATTAATATCATATGATATTAACGAACAGTGCATAATATAACTTCCTATATTCTTTTGTTTATTGTAGGAATAGACGTATACAGCATTAGCAAAATGATTAATTATATACTTGTATTTATAATAATATTAATATATACAATGTAAATGATACAACGGATATTACAATTCTTGATGTCAATGAATTATAAAGATAATTAATAAATTTTAACGCTTCATAGAAATAACAGTATTAAGTTAATCAAAACCTAAAATATCTAATATAGGTTATTACAATATTGATACAAGATTATAAAGTTTATAGAACTGGTTTTGTAAGAAGGATATAGCCTGAAGTCATTAGGTAATACATGTTTTGAACTAATACAATTAATTAATTTCTAACCACAATATAGAATAATATTATATAAAAGCTAAAATCTAGGGCTATAATGATTAGAATATTTATAAATATATATAGAAGAGTTTATTATGAACGGATATGGCAGAATTTCAAGTTTAGTAATGATTAAGGATATCGAATTTATTAGTAATTATATGCTGCAGTGTAATAAAACTACATAAATATAAAATATAACATTACAAGGATTTATAATTATCATGTTAATATAACTATATTGAATGTTACTAGACTGAGCTAAATATAAAACTCTAATATTACAATATTAGATTTTTATTGTATGAATGGAAAAACCAAAGCTAATAGTATGACTATATAAATTACCAATACAGGAAATTATTAATGGGATGTATTATGACAAACGGCAAATAAAAAATAATAATACAATTGGAAGTATATTTCATAAAAGATGTAGGTTTTATACATTTCACAGTCCAGTGAATAAGATGTGGAGCCTCAGCGTGATTAAAGGCTGAGTGTTCAAGTCTGTGAGTTTCGATCTACAGAGACCAGCATAAACACTCTGGGCCTGTCGTGGAGCTGCGAGAGGGGCCTCACACCGTAGTTCTCCTCATGCAGCTGTCATCTGACTCTGCAGCAGCAGCAGCTTCTTGTTGGTGATGGTGGAGGAGACGTCGGGCGTCTCGCAGCGATTGAGCGATACTCAGAGATGAGCCGTCACCGCAGCGAGGAATCGGCCTCCACAGAACAGGACAACCTGAATCACCACACAAAAATTCACGTTATAGCGAAGCAAAACCTCCCGCTTTATGATCATTCAGGGTCAGCAGTCACGCTTTCGGAGCTCCCGGCAGCGGTGTGTGTAGTCTCTATCGTCCGTCTCTTCACTCAGAAAATAATACTTCCTGGACTGAGGATCAACAGGACGAGAAAAAGTGAGATAATGCAGAAAACCCAAAGAAACCCAACCCATTACGATCCTAAACACCACACACTCACCTGACTGTCGAAATCCCCGTACGTCTCTGGAGTTCCTGCCTCCACGGGCCCTTTGGTGAGCAGCTGAGACAAACCAATAAGACCTCCATTAGATCAACGACATCAGCGGTCACACGCTCAATCTGCTGCTCTTCACAGATCTACACGTGGCCTTCTGGGAGAACAGAGCGAGTTTTCACACAGATCAGTGGAGAGACTGTCCTCCTCATCGTTTGAATGGAGGAAGTTACAGAGAAATAAACATTTGAATAAAGCCCAAAAGTGTTGACAGCGACCCGAGACCTGAAGTATTTCACATTCACTTCCTTCACGGGGACTTCATTTATGTATTTGAGCATGTGTGCGAACTTAAAAAAATATATAAAATCCCAACAGATCCTTGAAAAGACTAAAAAATTCAGCTTTATGAAATTTAATGTCATAAGAAGTCTTACACACACTGCCGTTCAAAAGATTTTTAAGGTTTTGTTTTTTTGAACAGTGCTTCTTACCAATCAAGGCTTTGTAGATACATACAAAAAAAAACCGTAATATGTGCAATATTATGCAAATTATATAGTTTCCATTTACTATACTTAAAAAATAGTTATTTCTGTGACGCAGCACGACTTTTCAGCATCCACAACTCCATTTTTTAGTGTCACATGATCCTTCAGAAATCATTCTAATATGATTTATGAGAGGTTGTGATACTGTGTGCTGCTAAAATTTTGGACCGTGAAAAATGTTCTTTGATTCTGAGGAAAACAGTTAAAATACGTTCACAGGCATTTATCAGAATAGAATCTTTTTAACAATACAAGTCTGTACTATTCTGTTTTAATCAATTTAACACTTCTTTGCTTGCCTAAAAGTATTTAAATCTTTTAAAAAAAAGAAAGATTTACTAACCCAGAAGACTGGAGTAATGCTGCTGAAAATTCAGCTTTGCTTCACAGGAATAAATTATATTTTAAGTAATAAAATGAAAAAGATCTTGGTCATTTTAAATGCAATAATATTTCAAATTACAGTTTTTTTCTGTATTTTTGATCAAATAAATGCAGCCTTGATGGGCAGAAGAAACATATTTAAAAATCTTACTGATCCCAAACTTTTGAACGGCAATGTATCTTAAATGGTATAACAAACATCTTAATTTTTTTAAGATCTTAGATTTCAGAACAGAAAAGCAAGAATGAGAAACATTTGAGCGCCGCTGCATGTTTCAAAGTTAAAAGGCTGCACTGTTACATATTCGACAGGCTTGCTGTTTCAGAGCAGTTTACGATCAAAGACAACAGCATATTTATGCCAAACGATTACTCAGACTGTTTATCAATTATGAAAGTGTATATTGTAATATGTAAATAGAGGACATGATGGTAAGAGTGGATATTTTATCTCCATCTGTTCAAATGAACATATATTTCAAAATAAGAGTCCTTGTGTATTTTGGGCTTGTTTATAATTATAAGTCCAGCGTTATGCATAAAGTTTTTTCTCATGTTATTATTGGTATTTTGGTTACACAATAAACCGTATCTGGCATTTCACATAATTACAAATTATATATAAACAAATAAAGAATGCAGTTTAAAGCAAAATATAAAAAAACCCCAGTACACATTTTGCATTCTGATTAAATCATTCTGCATGCTAATTTCTCCTTGCATCCCTTTACTAAGGAAAAACTTACATTACTTGCTCAATTTTCATTGCATTCTCAAAGTTTTGTTTTAATATGCTCCTAAAAGCAGAAGTGCTTCTTTTGAAATAAGTGTGTGACAGAGGTGTGTTGTGTACCTCTTGTATAGCCGTCATCACAACATGCTGCACTGATTCCTCCAGGGTCATGATCTGCTGAATGTGCTCTGAGAAAGGAAAGAAAATCATATAGTTATGACATTTAGGCTGATGGTTAATTAACAGACCAAAAAAACTAAACAAAAAAATCACTTTTACAGATAAATTATTCTCATTTTGAAAAACATACACCTAATTAAGTCATTCATTAAAATTAATGTGCCCTCATAATCTTTAATCAAAAACGTTAACCTCCCCTCCCCCTCAAAATGACTTATCTTCTCTTTCGGTCACGAATTATGGCACAAGGGCGTAGCTAGTGATGTGAGGGGTAAACGCTGGGATAAAGGATGGGGGAAAAGCTGAAGCTGATGCTTCACTTTATAGCACTGACCCCAGTCATGAGGGAGTACGTTACCCCTAAACATTGAAAAGATATTTGGATATTACCACATTAGTCTTAGGACATCGCAAACTAATTTTTTTCATGAATATGACTTAAAGAGGTAAAGGTGCCATTACACAAGTTGATATGACTCTTTAGGGTCTTAATGAAAAGTCTGTAACATAGTTTGGTTAAAATTTATCAATGGTAGTGTAAAAAACAAATTTTTTCCCCTGTCAAAAACAGCTCTTTTCAGAGCACGCCGTTTTGTAGCATTTCCTTTAAATGTTAATGAGCTCTGCTGACCCCGCCCCTCTCTTCCAAGCTGCAAGAGAGACTGTTTACTTTAGTCGCATTCATCGTGAAATTTGCTAATTAGCACATTATTAGGAAAGGCGATTAGCAAACATTCATTACAAAACATTATACTCACTTCTTCTTTAGATGAGATTGGATCATGAATGATTTGCGCGAACATTGACGCATTTATGTAGATCGGGGGCGCGTTCCCTTCAGAAACAATGTAATCCATTACGTCTTCAGCGGCTCAGATGTCGGGAGTAAATGACGACTGCTATGTTCATAATTACAACCAACAACAGAACACCTCAATCGCTTAAAAGTAATTCTTGTCTACATCTCCGGGCGGGTTAAGGTAAGACGCCGTCAGTCTGTGCTGAAACACTGCTGTTCAATAAACTATAGGGGAGGGCCGGTCTGTGTGACGTCTACACCGCGATCTGAGATCGGCTCGATTTGACTAAAGGGGAGACATTTAAACCAGATTTTTAAAAAAAAACAACGGGGGGGATTTTATCATTATAGGGGTATGTAACACTGCCAAAAACTTCAGTGCAAACAACTTGCAAAAGTGCAGTGTGATCCTAGACCCCGTAACCGATGGAGAGCGCTACCGTCATTCAGGCAATGCTCTCTCTCTCGCACGCTTTTTAGGCATGTTTTGTGCCATTGATCATCGTAGTCGTCCTTAATAAATAAAACTTTTATTCATGCTTGGGTGTCGGCTGTGAATCCAGTGGAGAGAAATACCCCACCACTAACTGCAAACTGGCATCTCAGATCTGCCTCCATTTTGTTGGCAACACCCCAACTTCCAACAATCCAATCAATCACGAAGGAGAAATCACGTCCCGCCCTTCATTTCGATGCCGTTTCACGGATATATCAAGAGAGAAAAAAAGGCAAGCGCAACTTCCGTGTCATGTCGACTTAAGGGCCTCAGTAAAAAAAATAAATAAAAATAAGGGCAGTAACAAATACCGGCAATGTATAAATAGACTACCTCTAGTGATTTTCTCTCATGGTGCTCGGTCCCGAGCTCATCATGCTGTAGCGGGTGTTCGCCTAATTCTCAGCAGTTTTTGTCTTTTCTAGTTGTCCATCAGACCCGTAAAACCCTGTGGTAACACGACTGAATCATGTGACCCAGGGGCTTGTAATCTCTTGTGTCACCTGTTTATGATCGCAGCTGAGGACAGCCCGAACCAGATGAAGCAGACGACCCAGTCAGTCACGCCCCATCCACGATCAGAAACACGCAGGACGTGCGTCAGACACCTGTGACCAACCATGACACAACACACACACCCACACACCACAATAGTTACTAGTAATAACGCCGCTCAATAAAAAGGTTAACATACTGAAAGAGGACATGTTGTATAAGAGTCAAATATAAACCAGACCCAGTGTCAGGACACAAACATAGGACAGACACACTAAATATACACAGTGTGTAAGCATTCAGAAATAGTGTTACAATGGGTCTGTGTTATTGTAGAATCACGAGATACTACTAAAGATTGATATTTTGATTCGATTTTATTTTGCAGTTCAATTGTTATATGTAAAAATTTTAATTAAAGTGTTGTCATTAATAATTTGTAAAAATGGTATATTAGTATTATCATTTATTTCTGATTTTTTTTTATTGCAGTGTCGTATTGTAGTATCATGATGTATACTCCAGTTCTAATATTTTGAAACTCGGTTTCATTTCTATTTGACCTTTACATTTTAATTAAGAAAATTGTTGTGCATTCTGTAGTACTTTCATATAGTTTTTTAAAGGCTATATCGCATTATTAGTTTATATGTGTCGTTTTTTGTTAAATGACGTTTTAGTTATTTATTGTTTATGTAGTAGTTAGGTATTGTAATATTCAACGTGGAAAACAAAAGTGATGAAATGTGTGGGCATTATTTAGAATTTTTTTTATGTAGTTATTTACATAATTAGTTATTGCAGTGATTAAATTAAATTCCCAAAATATTAGAAACAATAAATAATATCTAATATAAAATGGAAGGTAGATTTTATAATATATCACTGATAAACGTACATATTTATCCTTACTTGTAACTCAAGTATACACACACACTCACACAAATACTCCCCTTGAATGTGAACCTCTGGTTCAAAAGGTAAAAAGGGAAAGCAGCTGTGAGAGACTCAATAACACAAACCATAACTTACTCATGATCCTACCCATCATGCTCTGAAGGTCTTCGAGGGTGATGAACTGTCAGAGCACCATGTGGTTTACTTTCTAGACCCATGACATCCTGTATAAGGTACATGAAAGATCATTACTAGAGAGAAACTAATAAAAATAAGAGTACCTTCAGCCTCAGTTTGTGCCGCCATCCTCTTATCTGCTGAGCACGTCTCATTAAACCAGGAGATCTCTGACAGAAACAGAGAGGAGAGCAACGCTTCTTAAAAACACAGAGTGCCACACAATTTATCATGCAGCATGAAGGAAAAAGGTCTATTGTGAGTGCGTCTTGAGGGCCAGGAATGCGAGATTCACAATCAGAGCATATTGACATGAATGTGTGACGGAGGGGTTTAACGGTGTTCAGCCATCCAGCGGAATCTGTAGCTCAGCTTTCACGAAGGAAGCTGCGTTTCCTCATAAACATTGCAGAAGTCACACCCACACTTACAAATCACATTTTATGGAGCAAATGTGCGGCTGCCACGCCGCTGGTCAGCTCATGTTTTGCTCCACCCGACGGCACCTGAAAGTCTTCGCAGCTGGAACACAGAAAGAGACAGGAAAATTAGCAAATACAGCCATTGAGAAGCGACGAATTAGCCCTGATACAAGATGCTTTTCGAAAAATAAATAAAGATAAAAAACAGATTAAAACTAGTTAGACAAAGTATTGAACGTTAAGTTGCAATAAAAAGATAAAGTAAATGTAACGTAAACATAAAAAAGCATATAAGAAATAAATACAACGCAAATAAATATTTTTCAAACCAAAACCTTTCAACATTGTATTAAACAAATTAAAACCAAGCGACATACACTTTGATAATATAATAACTAGTAAGTGTTACAGGACAAACATACTAAAAGACGGCAATTTATTATTTTGTTATTTTTTGACATTACAGCAGAGTCTACAAAAGTGAGATCAACAAAACCGTAAGTTACTGAGGTCTATAAAGTCACGGTTGCTCAATGTGAGGGACAAACTGAGGAGGATATCTGGATTTCACGGGGAGCTTATGTTGGTTTGAACTCACATTATAATCAGTTTCTAAACTCATTTCAGGACCTTGGCAGTACATAATGAGTTTAACCCCATGCAGGGGGTATAAGCACTAAGAAAATCCGCCCTGGACTGATATACGAGGAAATAATACAACAGAAAACGGCGATAATCTTTAAAGTCATAAAAACCGGTTGAAATTGAGATTGCCACCTGCTGCCTTAACAGGCTAGCGCGCTAACACAAAACCGACACTAAAGCTACTCATTGCAGTCGATACAGACGGACACTCGTGTAAATATCCGATTAAGCGAACAGAAGGGGTTTATCTACCCAGAGAATAAAGAGTCACTCAGTTGGTGTTTATTGAGGCTCATGGTGCCGGTTTGTGCTGCCGCACACACTAGCAGCGCTGCTAAATGCGTTCACACCATAGACACGAACTGACGCTCACCAACGCACTTATGTAGGCCGCGCGAAATTAGAGCCATAGCAAACCACAGCGACGCGATACATACAGGTACCTATATCATTAACCCATTTAAATATTTAACTTAACACAAATATTAGGTAACCCAAAAAGTTAAAATTCCGTCACTTACTCACCCTCAAGTTTAACCTGTACAGGTCATCTCTGTTGAAACATTAAAGAAGATATTTTGAAGAATGTTGGTCACCAAACAAGTTGCCGGTAGCCATTGACTTACACAGTATTTTTATCCATAATATGGAAGTCAAAAGGGACCAGAAACTGTTCAGTTACTCATTCATACATATCACACATTCTTCTACCACGCTACATTCACATCACATATATTACATTTTGCTGTAAGTTAATACAGCGGCTCGTAAATTTAGAGAATTGGTTAAAATGACAAAATTGCAAAAAAATAAATAAATAAAAACATCCAAAATAAAACCAGTGTGGCGCAGATCTGTTGAGTGACCACTAGATGGCAGAAGTCAACAGTGTTAGGTTTTTTTATTTCATTATTATTGACCAGAACGAATAAACAACATTGTACAAAAATGTACATAAAACATGTCAGAGTGTACAAACAATTGATTCAATAATTAGCTTTTTTTTTATTTATTAATGCTCAAAAATCAAAAACAGTATACAAGAAATAACACAGCCATCAGCATAAGAATGATAGATGATAATAACAAAACAAAATAAAAACAAATAAAGAAGAAAAAGGCGGTGTTTAATCCATTACAACCTGGAAAAAAAATGTGAGACTTAATTAAAGATTCTTTGCTTTTTATTAACAATGTTCTCCAAAGTGGTGCGTTTTAATCTCCTGACCATTTCTTCTTAAGTATGTGAAATTTTCCCCAAATAATAAAAAGTTGTAGGCTACAAGTCAAGTAAAATTATTATTATTATCACTTTCATTGGAATAATAGGCTACGTGCATATATAAAAAAGTATTTAACTTGAACATAATATTTGTTTTCCTTCTAATGAAATTTTCCATATCCACCCAAACAAATCCTTGTATATACACAATTACAAACAGATGGACAATAGACTCCTTTTCAAGTGTTGTTTCAGGTTTCTTAATTAATTATGCATTCTTTGTCATCATAAAGCGGGAGAAATCTGGAAGACAATTAAAATGAATTAAAATGAGGTCTTTAGTATTAGGCTACAGTCAGTGCTAAAGTACAAAATAAAACAATCATAATGGTGGAAATCTCAAAAGGCGTCTAGACTGCAAGTAAACATAGTAAATTATTGGAGAAATAAGAACTTAAAAAAAAAATCATGACTACTAAGTGTTGTGTCTCCACATGACACTTCACACGTAAACCTGTGTTTATATTAGGCCGACATCTCTAGCCTATGGAAGGCGGACGGGGCCATAAGTCTTTAAACGGAACGCGTGAAATGCGACCGTCAACACGCCTTCCATACTAGTGCTTTTGACACGTACACACGCGCTTACGTCACTTCCTGCTCCTCCCATCCGGCCTGTCAATCACCCGCGGTTACCCAACACCTCTTATTGCAGTTACTGTGTAGCTTATCTATAGGTAAATAAACTAGGCATAAAGGGAAAAAAGTCTCCACAGGTCTGGAGCTCGGCTGTGGTCTGATCCGCACCGGAAGCGCTCTGAGACGCGGACGGAAACGGCAGGGTCACTGGTTTACATGCTGCTCTCTGGTTATAGTTAGTCATCCTCCAGGGCTTCATGACTAACATGCTGGCAAAAGACAGGAAGGGGGTTTTCACAAGAACCAACGGACGACTATTTTCATCCAGGAACCTTCCTCTTCTCTGAGCTCGACCCGTCTGTCTATCCAGATGTGCTTCCTGAAACTACTGTACTTCCGTTAAATAACTGTGACACATTATTTGTCTTTCCCCTGCTCTCTTCTCAATGTACATTTAACATACTATTTTGTCAAAGCATCAACACACAAACATACAAAGAAGAAAGGGGAAATAATTAAATGGAAGTAACGATAATGAAAATATGAATACAAAATATTTAATAAAAAAATAGACAAACTGTAAAATTAAATACACTAAACTTTCATTAAGACATTAATGGACATGTTCTTTTAATGATTTAAATAATATTTTATCATAATAAATAAATAATATAATAAAATTATTCTTCCGCCAAGATTTAGCTTTAATATTGTTGAAAATAATTTTACAAATAATGGGATACGTTTAAAATATTTAATAGTAATGTATTTTATAATAATGAATTCATATAAATATGTCTAATCATATTTCTTAATATAATTACAATATAGTCATTTTAAAATATAAAACTGTAATAGTGTGTGTATATTTTTCTTTGTAAATAGTGCATCTGATAAATCTTTAAACTTTAAATCCTCAACAATATACATGATTTAGGGAATCATTCATGTCTGGAGCACAAAAGTATGACAGAAAATAAAATTAAATGATACTTCATTTAGAAGAGCACACTGCAAATTCTGGATGCTGGTAAAGTTACATTTTTCAGACTCTAATTTAGGGTTACACACCCACATCTGACGTCAGAACAGACTAAACAGACTCTGTTTTAAGCACAGCTTCTGGTGCAGACTGAATATGGAAGGCAGACGGGGCCAAAAGCCCTTTAAAGGAACGCATGAAATTCAACCATGTCAACACACACTTTTTGTCCGTGTTAACGTGACAACACGCACAGCAGCCTATGAAATTGGTGTATTTGAGACTATATTTACACATGTGATGTGATCATTGTGTATATACATAAACATCAGATGTCATGTTTATTCATGAAGGATGTCATCATGAAGACACTGGCCATCAGATGTTGTATTGTTCATGAGGGATAACCAAGCGGCAACCTCCCGCTTGAAGCCAACCCGGAAGTGACTAAAAATGCAATTCATCGACTGACCGCTAGAGGCTGGCTGCAAAAGGGAGTCAGTCCCATAGACTCCCCATGTTTAAATGCCCAACTTTACAGCAGGAAAAAAAGAGGTTAAACAGATAGTAACGAAAGGGTTTTGGGTCTATAAGCTTAAATTCCCTTCATGACAACTGTGAGGGGGTGTGGCTATTAAGGGCGTGGCCACTTGAGTGACAGGTGGATTGCCGCTCTGCTCCAGAGTGTGAAACTCGCTAGACTGTGAAACTTAGAAAAATATTCCAAAAAAATTTGGAAATCTGGCAATTAGATGTTTTAATGAAAATGATTTCAAACTTGATTTTTACCGCTATTTGAGTATTTAGTATGTAGGTACCGCTTGCATGTCTGCAAAAGTGAGGATGTCACGCCAAGGCAAAAGGCAGCACGTCCCATTAGATACATATTTGGTGTGATCACCATGTACAGACGCATTATAGTAAATTGATAAAAATAGAGGTGCCAGTGATAATTGGCTAGGCTATAACATATAGTAATGTGATTACATTTTTATATAATTTCTCTGAACGTAACAACCAAACAAAAAGTTAAACTTGAGTGGATGCCGTTTTGCAACCAATTTATTTGCAATGTTCGCTAACATTAAAGCATGCAAGACTACTTAGATACTTAGCCTATTGTTTTTACATCGAACTGAATGAAAATAGCCTAACCTATAAGAACGACCTGTGGATTGATGTGAACGCCAGCTGGAATAATGCTCGGAATAATTGTGAATTAAACATCTCCGATGACGTTCATTGCAATGACATTGTGGGTTATGTGTGGCCAGTGCCAGCTCTGCTGACAGACGGGCGAGAGTGTTGGCACGTCGCAGCAGTGCGCCAGGTGCAGGAAACACAGGAAAAACAAGCCGGGATTTGCTGAATGTGAGGAAAACGGCGGGCAGGGCAGGTGGATTTACAAACCCACGACTCCAGACGTGAGCTCATGAGGGCAGGGCGACGCTACAGGTGTGCTTTCACCCCAGATTCACTCCGCAGATGAAGATTTACAGGCTCGTCGAGGGCGGATCTGATACAAGAGAGCAAAAAGCCAGCAGATGTGGCCAGAAGACCATTAAACAATACTGTAATGAGGAACTGTGTTGACTCACTGTGTGCAGGTGCTGCTGGAAGACCTGAGAAGAAAATAAACATCGTAAATATTCCCCCCGCGTCTTTCATCTGAGGAAACTCCAGGAGAAATGAGTGGCTGCTACAGACGCACATAGCAACATAAAAGTCAAGCAGCTATAAGACAACTGAGCTTGAATTAGTCTTTTTGAATAAACCCCTGACATTCAGTGTGAAACGTCTGCACACAGCTTTTCCATTTGTAAGATTTCACCTGATAGATGATAAAATGAGCAAAACAAATCCAGAGTAAAACAGTCCAGAACACCCTAGCAACTTGAAATATTTTAGCAACAACTCCCTAGCACCATGCAATAAATTAAGCGTCAGCGTTAGTTCTGGCAGGTCACGTGAGTCAAGCTTGTGCATCAGCTGATTCTCAGCTGATCACATCTACCTATAGGAATACGACACCTATTGCAGCATTCCTATATAAGCTCTATTCAGTATTATTCAGCAGCTTTTCAGCTTGCTCAGGAGCAAATTACCCTCCTCCATCCCCAGCTCCTCCTTTCGCCACAGTCAGGAATTGGCTTTCTGATATTCCTTGCTAATCAGACTCCTTCATCTTGAATAAAGTGTTACACTTAAATATCATTAAGTGCATTAATGATATCTGCCTTGTTCTGTTCTGTTAACCCTAGGGGGGTTATTATTGCTGCTCTCCCTGCTCATTCATGACAGGCTGCATGGATGGGCAGGGAGGTTTTTGCCCAGAACAGAACCATATCGCCAAACCAAACTTTATGCTAAGTATCTATCATTTTGACGATAGTGGTCCTGAAACATTAAAAAGCATGTTAAAAACATGTTAAAAACAAGAGCTTACAATTGTACAATGTTGCCCTGGCAACCACCCCAAACACCTAAGCAATTTCAAAGAATATCTTGGGAACTGCATAGTAACACCCTGGTAACCACCTAAAATACTCTAGTGTCCACAAAATAATGTTAAAGACCATTGGGGGAAAAAAACATGGTAAATGCCTTGCAATTGTACAACATCGTACTGACAACCACACAAAAAACCTTGGCAACTGCATAGCAACACCTTGCAAACCACCTGAAACTCCCTATCAACCACTTAGTAACATTAAAAACCATGCTTAAAACCATGTTACATTTCTTCCAATTGTGCAACACCATAGCAACTTAATAACTGCATACCAACACCCTGGCAACAATCCACTCAATACTCTAGTAATGTTAAAACTATGTTTCAAAATATACTAAATACTTTGAAACAACTGTATAGCAACAACCTGAAACAAAACCATGTCAAATGTCTTGCAACTGTAAAACATGCTAGCAACATAAAATATCTTAGAAACTGCTTAGCAACACTCTGGAAATCACCTGAAACTCCCTAGCAACCACATAGTAACATTAAATACCTTGCAATTGTACAACATTGTCCTGGCAACCACCCAAAACACCTTAGCAAATTAAAATATATTAGCAACTGCATAGCAACACCCTGAAAACCATCCGAAACTCCCCAGCAACCCCATAGTAATGTTAAATACTGTCCAATTGTACAATGTCACCCTGGCAACCACCCGAAACACCTCAGCAATGTAGAATTTCTTAGCAACTGCGTAGCAACATTCTGGAAACCACCCAAACTCCCCGGCAACCCCATAGTAACGTTAAATACTGTCCAATTGTACAACGTCACCCTGGCAACCACCCAAAACACCATATAAAATATCTTAGCAACTGCATAGCGACAACCTGGAAGCCCCCCAAACTCCTTAGCAACCCTGTAGTAACATGTAAAATTCTTTCCAATTGTACAGTATCACCCTGGCAACTGCATGAAACACCTTAGAATTGTAAACTATCTTAACAACTGTATAGCAACACCCTGAAAACCACCTGAAACTCAATATCAACAAAATTAGTACCATTGAAAACCATGTTAAATGCCTTGCAATTGTACAACACGATCCTGGCAACCACCCAAAACACACTAGCAACTTAGAATGTCTTAGCAACAGCATAGCAATACCCTAAAAACCACCCAACTCCCTAGCAAACACACAGTAACATGTTAAATACTTGCAACTGTAAGTTGCAACCACCCGAAAACCTTAGCAAGCAGTGGAGAATATTAAAAGCTTTAAAATTATTTAATTTGGATTCATTTATTGCTATAAATAAAAAAAATTGTGCCAGAAGTGATGATGCTGCTGCTACCAAAATAACACAAAATAAATCCATATAGTTAGGCCTACACTAACAAAACTCAATCGTGTGAGATTCACAGCCTCAGAGATTGTGGCTGGTTGTTTGTTTTGGATCTTATCAGGAACAGAAGAGCCCTGAGATGAAATAATTCAAAAATATGATTCATCGTGAGTCATGGAGCGATAGATGGCGAGCTCATGTGCAAAGTTTACCGGCACGAGGAGATGAGACAGGTGTGTCAGACGGACCAGGTGAGCTTCATTCCTCAAACATTATTTATTGCTCTTCGCTCATATCGACTCCTGCGGTGGCATCTGCGCCAGCCGCACATCTAAACACACGCTTACACAAGGCCTGCGGTGAGTCAGCTCGCACCGGCCATGTGCTGCCACTGCATGGGTGGATGAGTGTGTGCGTGTGTGCGCATGTTTTCTGGGAGACTCCCAACACGTGTCTCTGTCATTATGGACAAAGTCTGCGATAATCAGATGGGACTGTAGGCCGCGGCGACACGACACTTCTGCTATTGTTCACATATGAAAACACACACACACAATAAACAAGATTCAAGCATCTGGTGACCCGCTTCACATATGTAGCATGTGCACATGACAGCCATGCCGTGTGTCGCGAGCAGCACGGGATTGTGGGTACACATGTATTGTGAAGTTTTCAAATCTGATTCAGAATAACTCACCTCCCTAAATAACTGCATGCACTCTTGACCCTTTAAGGTCAGTTAGATTGGATTAGAAATTAAGCCTGCAAACCAAATCTAGCAAAGCTTTTAATTGCTCGAATACACCCGTGTTGATGCTTCCACACCCAAACTAACACACAAACACACTTTAAATAAAGGCCTATCAACACAAATTAGCCTCCAAACAGCATATGCTGCTCTAATCTCATAATTATCATGTGCTTTATGAGCCGCAACAGTGGATTGAGTTGGTGTCGGTGTTACTGACGCTTCTAGAAAGAACAGTTAGCTTAACAAACTACACTGACATTTTCTTACTTCTGTAAAGCAATTAGCTACAGTACAAGCTACTAATACAAAATAGCTAAATGCATTGAAACTATTTAAATATCAATATTTCTCTTTTAAATATATACAATTACTGTGTTTAATTTAATCAAATCTGTATTTTCAAACACACTAAAAAATTTATTAAATTAGGGCGACAGCATCAAACTTAAACAGAAACATTTACACTAAATACTATCTAGAAGAACAGTTCACCCAAAATTTTAAATTGGCTGTAACTTTTCTCACCCTCAGGCCATCCATGATGTAGATGAGATTGTTCCTTCATCAGATTTGGAGAAATTTAACATTACGTCAATTGTTCACCAGTGGATCCTCAGCAGTGGATGGGTGCCGTCAGAATGAGAGTCCAAACAGCTGATAAAATCACTGTTCAAAAGTCACAATAATCCACAGGTAATCCACACCACTCCAGTCCATCAATTCATGTCTTGAGAAGAGAAAAGCTGCATGTTTGTAAAAAACAAATCCATCATGAAGACATTTTAACATCCAGTTGTTGCTTCCAGCTAAATACAAGTCCATAATCCATAATAAAGCTGCATCCGGTGAAAAAGTAGTCTAACCTGAATTAGGAGAGAAATCTGCACAGATTTACAAGAGAAAAAAGTCCAAAACAACTCTAAAACTAATATGTTGGGGTATTTTGATGTTAGAGAACAACAGCAGATGGACTTTTTCACTGGAGGAAGCATTAATTTGAATTATGGACTGAAATTATGGAGTGAAATTTTGGCCAGAAGTTAAAAACATCTTAATGATGGATTTGTTTCTCACAAACACACAGTTTTTCACTTCACAAGACATTAACTGATGGACTGGAGAGGTGTGGATTATTGTGATGTTTTTATCATCTGTTTGGACTCTCATTCTGACGGCACCCATTCACTGCAGAGGATCCATGAGCAAGTGATGTAATGCTACATTTCTCTAAATCTGATGAAAAAACAAACTCATCTACATCTCAGACGGCACATTTTCAGCAAATTATCATTTTTTGAGTGAACTATTCCTCAAAAAACTAGAGTGTATTTTACTATAAAAATGCAGTGCGGTGACTCAAATTGGTGAATCTTCTTTTTAAAATTGATTCATTTAAATACACCATCTGAATCCCCAGAAACTATAAGCGCTTCCAAATTATGAATTCATAAGCGTGGCCAGAGTTTCAGCACACATGGCCAGATAATCTGACACAGCACTTTCTGTGCTTCTGCCACTCATGTAGAAATGTGATTCAGAAAGTTAGACATCACATCTATCAGAACCGACCATATAATATCTTGTGATGTTCCCCCAGTTTCATGCTCCTGAAAAATCCAAGTAAATCAGACTAGATCGTGATTTCAGCCTGGAATCACTAGTGAAAGTCTTCAGAATTCATTATTTTATTATGCATTCAGTACTCTTACATAAACATCAACGTAATATATGCACATTAAAAAATGCACTCACAGCTGTACTGTCGACTCGTGCTATCACCGTTATCGCCCGCCTGCACTGCTGTTATCCAGCTGTGTTTGTGAGTTTGGACACAGAAGTGCTTGGTCAGGAAAAGCCTCAGCAGAACTCTGACCTACTTGAACACAGAAGTATCAGAAAGAGACAAAGACATGAGAAAAGCTGCTGAGAGCCGCACATCTGCAAGCTCAGCCGAGAGCTAAACATCACAGCACATTATTCACAACATTCACACGCGACCAGCTCCTGAAAGGACTGTAACTGCAGCAGTGTGAACTGAGGCTATAATCAAACATGCTCCTCTAAACAGTAATGGCAAGTCTGATTCTTTTAAGGGAATCGGTTCATTCAGAAAAACAAATGATTCACTGTTTCAGTTGAGTCCCTGCATGTATTTATTTAGCATTTTGTGGCGCTGCCGTTTGTTATGTTTTCAACTTTATATATATAAAGGCTAAACAATGGTCTTAATGTTAAAACTGTGTCAGTTCCTACACAGAATGAGAGATTTCAGCAGAATTTCTGATGTTTTATTTAATTTCCTGGACAGGACTTTTAAGTAAGTGAGAAACTCACCCTAGCAACAGTCATTATGGTGAAAACAGGACAGTGTTATGTTACAGTCTGCTTCGCACACCTGTGTGTGTAATTACAGACTGCAGTCCAGACCAGGTGACACACACACACACATGTGACTGATCAGTACTGCTGTGACCTCTGACCTCTTGAGTAAAGGTTCAAACAGAGGTTAATCTGTGTCTGTCTCTATCTCTCTATCTACAGTCGAACCAAAATTTATTCAGACACCTTCAACATTTCTCACATTATAACAGCTTATTTGCTATAGTTTAGAAAATGGTAATAAAATATTACAAGAACTCAGAGTTAAACTGTGTCAGAACAAATTCATCTTGGTAATGTCAGATAACTTTGATAGAAAGGTATATAATGAATTCGGTCGAATAGCTGTCAGCTGTTCAATTTCTTTTAACAATTGTTATTTTTCTTTTCTTTGCGTACAAAAAGTATTCTCGTAGCTTCGTAAAATTACGGTTGAACCACTGATGTCACATGGATTACTTTACTGATCTCCTTGCTATGTTTCTGGACCTTGATCGTGTACGGATCCTTGCTGTCTATGGGAGGGTCAGGGAGCTCTCGGAATGCATCAAAAATATCTTAATTTGTGTTCTGAAGACAATAGAGGTCTTACGGTAATTACGCTAATCATGTCTCTATTTGTTTCTCTGTTTCTAACTAGGATTTACACAAGCTTCAGTATGGATCCAGAACACCTGAGAAGAGATGATGCTAACCCCTCATAGGACCTCAGATGCCAACCCTGAAACAACATAAACTACCACATTTGCTATAAGTTTGATTGCATCATAAAATAATTGCTGTTAATAGGTTCAGTGTCTGTTTGATTACGTCTTTAAAGGATTTTTCCATACATTTCTGCCATATAACTGACAGTCACCACTGATAAGCTAACACTAAATATTGTAGAAACTTAATTTGCTGTAAAGTTGCTTTGCAATGATTTGTAGCGTGAAAAGCGCGTACAAATTTAAACTTGGACTGGACTTGAATACGGGTTTAGAACGACATGAGGGTGAGTAACTAATGACAGAATTTCATTTGGGGGTGGAGACCCTTGAGTACAAAATTAGATAATACCAATTTAGGTCAACCAATTACCAAGCAATGCTTGATATTTAGTTTAGTTCAGTCTGTGGTGTAAAAAGGTCACATTAGCAATTAAAGAAAAAACATTTAAGCAAAACATGGTCAGGTCAAAGTATCTGAATAATTTTTGGTCCCAAATTTTTATCAGTTTTACTGGTAGTCCACTGTATGAAGATTTTTTGGGTATAATATGTCACAGTTTATTTTATTTTGTTATCCTCACTTACATGAACTATAGTGTCCTGCACCCACTAGTAAAAAGATTATATCTGGTGCCTTAATAATTTGTGGTTTAACTCTATGGTGTCTGAATCATTTTTGGTTTGACTCTATCAGTCAGTCAGTCAGTCAGTCAGTCAGTCAGTCAGTCTGTCTGTCTGTCTGTCTGTCTGTCTGTCTGTCTGTCTGTCTGTCTGTCTGTCTGTCTGTCGGTCTGTCAGTCAGTCAGTCAGTCAGTCAGTCAGTCAGTTCTGTCGTCTGTCTGTGTCTGTCTGTCTGTCTGTCAGTCAGTAAGTCAGTCATCTGTCTGTCTGTCTCTGTCTGTCTGTCTGTCTGTCTGTCTGTCAGTCAGTAGGTCAGTCTGTCTGTCTGTCAGTATGTCAGTATGTCAGTCAGTCAGTCTGTGTCTGTCTGTCAGTCAGTTAGTCAGTCTGTCTCTGTCTGTCAGTGTCTGTCAGTCAGTCAGTCAGTCAGTCAGTCAGTCAGTCTGTCTGTCTGTCTGTATGTCTGTCTGTCTGTCTGTCTGTCAGTCAGTATGTCAGTCAGTCAGTCAGTCAGTCAGTCAGTCAGTCAGTCAGCCAGTCAGTCAGTCAGTCAGTCAGTCAGTCAGTCAGTCTGCCTGCCTGTCTGTCTGTCTATCTACCTATCTATTATCATCGTATGAATTTCTTTGAATTTCAGTTTATTTTACTTTTAAATTTGAATTGCAAATCTTTTTTGTTTCATCAATTCAAATTCAACTTAAATTCAAGAAATGATTTGGAACTTATTGAAATGTAAAATGCATTTAAATTCTGAATGATGCAGAACACATGTTATATTGTGTATTGTACTGTGTTATGCATCTCCTAAGATTTTCCCACAAACCTTCATCCTCATTGTCTGCTGTCTCTATCTCATTGTGATAAGAAAATAAAGCTACACATAACACACAGCATTCTGTCAGCCTCAGTTACCTTCACACATCTGCTCAAACAGGCACGGACTAGTACAAACGGCGGGTTAACCTGCTGACCTGATGACTAACCCCAGCTGATATCTATCACAGACGCTTCAGGTGAGCTTCACTGCATGAGCTGCTGTGCTTGTGCTGGGCTGTCCTGTACCATCTCATGTTTGTTCTGTATTTTACTACATTATCTGAGTTCAGACTAGCAGCCGTGTGTCTGTTCTGGGATCAGTTATCTCAGTGTTTACATGAGTCTTCAGATCTCATTGGCTGCTGTCCTGCATCATGGCTCAGAAACGCGGGTGAAATCCCCTAAAGTTTCCCTGTTATAAAACACGCCATCTCCCACCGGACAAGCTCTCTCAGGAGTCTAACGGATTCATTTAAACCCAGTTAAACAACAGGCTGCCAAACAAACCAACTTCAAATGGAAAGTCCAAGTGTCAGTGTGGGTTATTTATGACAGCGCCACCGTCCCGCCTTTGAAGAGCAACGCTAATTAGATCTGCTAGCATACTAGCGACCCGAGTCACTAAACGGGACTTTATTCAACAAGCAGCTGTGTTCACTAGCAATATAAACACATCTCCTAGACAGATACGAGATTACATGGAGACAGTACATGTAATAGTTTATGTCTCCTGATGTTTTTTTGTTTTCTTTCCAGGGAAGAAGAAAAGTCTGTAATCTTCTGTGGAGTTTCAGAAAGGTCTCAAAATGAAATCCAACATTTTTCATGTAATTCACAAATATTTTTTTTTATTTGTTATGTGACCCTGGACCACAAAACCAGTCATAAGTAGCACGGGTATATTTGTAGAAATAGCCAAAAAAACATTGTATGGGTCAAAATAATCAATGTTTCTTTTATGCAAAAAATCATTAGGATATTAAGTAAAGATCGTGTTCCATGAAAATATTTTGTAAATTTCCTGCAGTAAATATATCAAAACTTTTAATCAAAAAGTAAAAACAAAATTGCATTGCTAAGAACTTCATTTGGACAACTTTAAAGGCGATTTTTTTTCATAAAGGTCTTTTTTTATTATTAAGATTTATGCATCATCTAAAAGCTGAATGTATGGTTTGTTAGGATAGGAAATATTTAGCTGAGATACAACTATTGGAAAATCTGGAATCTGAGGGTGCAAAAAAATCTAAAAAAAATCGCCTTTAAATTTGTCCAAATGACGTTCTTGGCAATGCATATTACTAATCAAAAATGAAGTTTTGAAATATTTACAGTAGGAAATTCTTCATGGAACATGATCTTTACTTAATACCCTAATGATTTTTGGCATAAAAGAAAAATTGATCATTTTGACCCATACAATGTAGCCTATTGTTGGCTATTGCTATACCTGTGCGACTGGTCTCATGCATTACACATAATATTATTTTTTCACAGCATAAATTGTTACAAAGTAATTAACTTACATTTTGTGTCTTTATATATGAAAGTATATAGCTGCCTTGTAAATTTTAGGATGAGAATGATAATTTTTGTGGGTCCGTGGCATCTAAAAGATTGAAACACCCTGAATTGGCAATGCACACACACACACACACACCCACACAAAAACTATTATTCACAGTTAACGGCACCGGACCCCCGCAGTGGCAGAGAGACGATAGTTCCGCACACAAACGCTCGGCCAGCGTGTGACCCTGGCGCCTGTCAAAAGAGCTTTTCTCCCTGTAAAGGAGCTAGAGGGAAAAAAAGGAAAACATTCCATTTCCCGTAAGGCGGGAAGGGAGGAGGGGGGTTTTGGGAAGCTTGGTGAGTCATCAGTTTTTCTGTTTCAAAGCCCTGTCATGTTCACAATCGAGGCCGAAGCACTTTCTCAGCGGTTCAGTGACTTTCAAACACATGTGTTGTTTTTAATGTGTGGGTTTGTGTGTAATTGTAGGTCTGCACCTGCTCTGATCTAGTTACTGTAGTAAAGCACTCCACACACACATACACACACATTTGTTAGCACTGTAAGAGCTTCTATATTTAGACGTTTCATAATCTGGGCTGTATCTGATGGAATATGAGCATGTCAGGACAGAGAGAGACTCTAAACAAGTACAGTACATTAACACGGATGTAAGTGCTGAATATATACAGATTAGGACATACGTTTACATACACCTTACATGTTGTATATTGATAATTAAAAAAAAAAGGAAACTTTGGTCTTTTTTGCTTCTCTGCAAAACATGTAAACATCCTACGTAGCTTCTGAAGGGCAGAATTTAATGAAAAAATTAAATATTAAAAAAAAATAAGAACAATTTATACATCTTCTTCCTGTGAAAACGTTTTAATGCCGGTCTTAACGCATCGTGTTTCGCAACCTACCCATCTATGTTCTACTGTAAAAAAAAAAAAAAAAGCCGAAAATAAAAGAGTATGCCAGATAATTCAATTTGGTAAAAAATAAATGAAAAATTTGACAGAACGATGAAGAGTAATATCACTTGAATTAAAAAAAAAAAAATTTAAGTACAATTTAATTTAAAGCAAAAACCTGAATTAAAGATAAAAATAAATAAAATTTAAATAAAAATAGTAACAATAAGATGGCAACTTACATTCTAAATAAATTGTGATTAAAGATATAAATCAAAAGTGATAATAAACTTAAAAATAAACCTATAAATAAAATATTAAAACGTAATAATAAGAAAATTAATTATGAATTTTATATGATTAAATTACTGAAAAATAATTCAAATAAAATAAAAGTTAAAAAAAACATTTAATAAATACATCATTTTGCAATAAAAAGTAAAAGAAATAAAAACTGAATTAAAATAAATAAAATTTACGGTTTGCAACATACTTATGTTTTACATTTATGCATTTGGCAGGTGTTTATAACTTACTCTGAGTTCAAGGTTTGAGCTACATGAGCTCTTAAAAATGTTTTAAAAATGTAAAAAATATAACCGTTTAACCTGACAGGCTGCTAACATGTTTTTACAAACCAGAAACTAAAACCTTGAATTTACTTAGAAATGTGCAAATTCATCAGTTTCAGTAGGGATGTTGAAAGACGTTCTGCCAAGTTGACAAAAATGTTAATTTCAGCTCTGCACTCTAACAGGCATCTGTTGACCAATGAGATTCACAAACAGACAGGTGTAGTTGTCTTTCAAATAAACTGAATTTGCTGTATTTCTACTTTATTTCAATCTGACACGTTTCTTTCCACACGCTCACACTGAACGTTACGCATTCCTGTCCTTCAAACGCTCCGTCAGTGATTTCCTTCATGCGTAGGTGCTCTACACATCTTATCTTTGTTGCTGTTGTTTTATTCTCCACATCCTCAGATGGCTGTGGGAACAGACCCTCTTAAAAATGCATTTACCGAAAACTAAAAGCCACACGGCCAAGAACAGGAGCCGCTTTCTCTCTGGAGCCGGTCCTATTTCTGGAGCCCACATCTGCTGAAACCATCAGAGCCTCATTATTTCTCTCTTTTATGGCATATTTGCGGCTGGTGTTGTTGTTGTGTAACAAAGTCAGCGCGCAAACCACACAAGCGCCAATTAGAGAGCCGCTTATCACGTGCGCTTTATGAGGTCAGAGCCCACATGCAACCCACCCAGCACTCAGACTGAAGCCGCGTTGTGCTCAGGTCACCGTGGGTCACAGACACACTGGACACGAGCAAACATCAACGCGTGATTCATCCTGATCATGTGCTAAACGCTGGTGCTCAAAGAGCTTAGCTGAGTGATTTGTGAACCATCAGCGCAAACTGAACCACAGCAGAACTGAAACATACTGAATGAAACGGAACTGGACATATGGATGTATAGATGGATGGATGAATAGATGGACAAATGGATGGATGAATAGATGGATGGATACACAGATAATGGATGGATGGACAGATGGGCAAATAAGTGGATGAATGAATGGATACATAGATAATGGATGGATGGATACACAAATAATGGATGAATGGATAGACAGTTGGACAAATGGATGGATGGACAGATGGATAAATGGATGGATAGATGGATGATGGATAGAAGGATACACAGATAATGGATGGATGGATAAATGATGGATGGATGGACAGATGGACAAATGGATGAACGGATGGATGGATGAATAGATGGACAGATAGATGGATGGATAACAGAATGGATGGATGGATGGGTAGACAGATTGATGGATGGATGGATAATGATGCCATGGACGGACATGGATGGCTCGCGGACACATGGAAGATGGTAGAGTGACAAATAGAGGAAGTGGAGGGATGGTGATGGTTAGTATGACGGTGGATAGAGGATAGAAGCCATGGATGGCATGTGGTCGATTGGACAGGTGGATAGACCAGCAAGGGATGGATAAATGGTGGACAGATGGACAGATGGATAAAGGGGACAGATAGTCCAGGTGATATGTGAAAATAATGTTCACTTTTTCATAAAAGCATGAAACTTGCTACACTTGTATAGTTTGCAGCCCTAAATATTTTCAGAAATGGAGCCATCGCAAAAACACCTTGGGGTTGCCATGGTGACCATTTTACTTTCGCCTATAAAAAATTATGTATTTTGTGGCTATAGTCGGAACCAACCATGATAACACAGAAAAGGTGATGTTCTACCCCATGTTTGATGGTCAAGGATTTACAGTGATACCATAACAAAAACATAAAATGTTTTTTTTTTTTTTTTTTTTTTTTTTTCAAAGTGAAGATTAATGGTGAAATCAGCAATATGAGAAAGAAATAACAGTATCTGAGCATCATAGTATCACAGCATTTACAAAAGTCCATATTATGGCTATTAATTTTTATGTTTATTTGATAATTAACTAACTAGTTTTAATGTATTATATTTAAAAAAAAAAATTCAGGTAAGTGTATTTTTCCTTACCTCTCAGGCAGAGTCGGGTAGGCGGTAGTATGTTTCCAATACATTCTTGTTCTCTCTCAACAATGCTTTAACATCACACGCAGATGGCAACACAATCAGGTGAACAGTTAATGGTTAATTCAGTGACTTTATGAGAAGGATTACAGTGAAATCTCAGAAGATGCAGAATTAAATCTTAAACATATTTCATGTAAACTTAATTTACAATCACTCTCTGGGGCCAGAGTTGTCTATCATGTTGTCCACAAAAGGGAAGCCAGAGTCCTGCATGCGGGCGGGTACATAGAGGTGAATCGCTAATATTTGATGTAATGGGTGGAATATTCATGTGTAGGGTTTCAAAGACTATTTAGACTCGGTCCAGTACACACTGAGCAATGTAGCCAATCGCGCTGCCACTGATTGACAGCTGTAGTGATTATATTAAAGGAAGCACTCTTTGCTTGCTTTCTGTGTTTAATCTATTCACAATTTGAATAAAAGTTTTAATAAATTAGTTTTGTCTACCTCATGTAGGAGATTTAATGCAGGTGCAGTTCGGGTCCCAGTTTTTATGTCAAATGGGTCGGGTATGGGATTAAATTAGTGTTTCTGTCAGATAATGTGTTGGGTGTTCTATTAATTACTGCGATTGTGGGAAGATAATTTCACCAGCCAGGAAAGGTGAACGAAAATGCCTCTCTGTGATGTTACCAGGAGGCATCGCTTACTTACAGATCTCAGGCTTCTGGAGGGGATGTAGATTCGTAAGAGTGAGGAGGAAGTAGGAGGGTGCTGAGCCTGTGGCTGTTCTGTATGCAAACATCAATGTCTTGAACTTGATGCGAGCCGCAACCGGTAGCCAGTGCAGAGAGATAAAGAGAGGTGGGTAGTGGGCCCTTTTGGGCTCATGGAAGACTAGTCGTGCCGCTGCATTCTGAAACATTTGTCGAGGTTTGATTGCGCATGATGGAAGTCCAGCTAGAAGAGCATAGCAATAGTCCAGCCTAGAAATGACAAGGGCCTGGGCAAGAAGTTGTGCAGCATGCTCTGTTTGGAAGGGCCTGATCCTCCTGATGTTGTGCAATGCAAACCTGCATGATCGAGCTGTCTTTACAATATGGTCCTTAAAGGTCAGCTGGACACCAGAGAATCATTTTTGATGAACCTAGCAGGATGATGAAATCATGCTGTATAGTCGAAGTGGCAGGGAAAACAAGAAGCTCAGTCTTTGCCAGGTTGAGCTGCAGGTGTTCCTTCATCCATGCCACGATGTTTGCCAGGCAGCCTGAGATCCATGCAGCTACTATTGGATTGTCTGGTTGAAATGAATGATAGAGCTGTGTGTCATCAGCATAACAATATTAGGAGAAACCATTTGCTTGCACAATTTGGTCCCAGTGATGTAGTGTATATGGTGAAGAGGAGGGGTCCAAGAACTGATCCCCGAGGAAACCCTGTGGCCAGTTGATGTTCTTTGGATACCTCTCCTCCCCAGGAAACCCTGAAAGACCTACCTGTGAGATAAGATTGAAACCAGTGGAGTGCAGATATGGTGATGGTAGACAGGATAATCTGATGATTCACAGTGTCAAAAGTGGCAGATAGATCCAGCAGAATAAGAACTAAATATTTGAATCCGCTTTTGCTATCTGCAGGGCTACAGCGACCAACAGCAAAGCAGTCTCAGTTGAATGACCACTGCTGAAACCTGATTGGTTAAAGTTCAGTTGGTCATTCTGTGAAATAAATAATGTAACTGTGTCTATAAAGCCAAATGGTCCATTCCATTAGAATAACAAAGGAACAGCATTCCTCAGGAATGTCTTGTAGATTGCAGGATCTCCAGCGGGAAGGTCCGAACAGTATTGTTTCTAGCCCCTTTGTCTTCAGGTATAAAATTATGTCCCACAGACAGAACTTTGGGAGAAGCTAGGATTCATACAAGGGTAAACATTTTTGAAGGAAGACATGCTAACATCGCTTTTGAAGAACTGCTACACTACCATCTTCAATAAATTCTCCTCCCCACAAAAAGTTTAGACAAGCCTACTTATTTTTTTGTATTAGAGAAATCTAGTACATTGGTGAGCCACCCAAAAGACTGCTCAGCAAAAATACAGTAAAGATGATGATACATGAGGCAACTTTTTAGGTTAGAAGGGGTATTATGCACTGGCCTGTCTAGACAGATATTGTCTTGACAAGAAGTTAAAGTGGATCATAAAGTGTCAGTTGCTGTATTTACATCCAGAGATGAGAAAAAGGTAGGTAAGGAAAGAGATGATGACGCTACAAAAGATTGAAGGGTGAAAGGGAGCGTAGGTTTTGCAATATGGTATTGCATATTTCATATTTAGTAATATGTAGGTTAAATGTAATAAAGAAATGAGCAGATATGTCTAGAGGTTTTACCAAATGTTGTCTGTGATACAATTGCATGTGTAAATGTCACGCTGGTTGCCTGATTTGTTAATGCTTGTGGTGGTAAGCCATTTGAGATCAAATGAAGCTAGGAGTGGAAGTGGAAATCTACAGTGTAAGGCTTCTCCGGATGGATTTCGAAGTCACCAAAGACTACAAGTGGACCGCCATCCACAGAGAATGAGGACAGCAGCCCATACAGCTCCTCTATAAAGGTGCCCAGTTGACCAGGAAGGCGATAAATCATTACAATATGGAGTTTAACAGGAGCTGTTACCATAATAGCATGAAACTTTCAAGATGTTTTATTTTAAACATCAAAACAATAATGTTTGGGGGGGTGGAGAGAAAGGGAAGTTGCTAGAGAGAACAGCAGGGGTTGCGGAGTCTTCTGGACGAATCCAGGTCTCAGTCAAGCCCAAAATACTAAGAGTAGACTGAGAAGCAATGGCCAGAATGAAGTTTGTTGACAGCTGACTGACAATTCCAGAGACCCACAGAAAATGACAACGGTGCAGTAGAAGAGGTGCAGATAGGACGCAGCTTAGCAAGATTGCGTTGCCGTCTGCATGTGATGTTAGAGCATTATTGAGAGAGAACAAGAATGTATTGGAAGCATACTACCGCCTACCCAACTCTGCCTGAGAGGTAAGGTAAAATACACCTACCTGAGATTTTTTTTTTTTTTTTAATATCTCTGAAATAAATAATTGTATTCTTGAAAACAATATTTTAAAATATTAGTTAAGCTGGTGTGTGGAGGGTGTTCTGGCGCAATATGGCTGCTGTCGCATCATCCAGGTGGATGCTGCACACACTGGTGGTGGTTGAGGAGATTCATGTAAAGCGCTTGCGTACCCAGAACAGCGCTGGCTATATACATGTAACAAATTAATTAATTAATTAATTAAAGCAATCTTTTATTGTACTATTTAATAAAATATTGGTTAATTATCAAAGAAAGAAAAAAAAAATAATAGTCATAATACTGACTTTTGCAAATGCTGTGATACTATGATGCTCAGATACTGTTATTTCCTTCTCACATTGCTGATTTCACCATTAACTCTTCACCTGAACAGTTTATGTTTTTGTATGTGGTATCATTGTAATCCTTGACCAACAAAACATAGGGGTATACATCACCTTTTCTGTGTTATCATGTTTGGTTCAGGAGATATGACACTAAATACATAATTTGGTTATGGTGAAAAGAAAAATGGTCACCATGGCAACCACGAGATGTTTTTGCGATGGCTCCATTTCTGAAAATGTTCAAGGCCCTAACCTGTACAATTGTACCAAGTTTCATGCTTTTATGAAAAAGTGAACATATCACCTCAAATTTGCACATATCCCCTGGACTAAGATGGATAAACTGATGGATGAATATATGGATGGATACACATACAATGGATGGATGGATGAATATGATAGACGATGGGCCAAAATGACTCGGTATGGAAAATAGATGGACAGATGGAAAAATGGATGGATGGATGGATGGATAGATGAATAGATGGGTGACGGATAGATGGACAGACGGATGGATAGATGGATGATGGTTAAATGACAGGTAGATGGATGGATAGATGGATGGATGGATAGATGGTGGACAGAGGTATGGATGAATGGACAGAAAGAGTTAGAACGATTTAGAAGTAGAAGATAGATAGATAGATAATAGATAGATAGATAGAGTGCTTGGAAGTGGGCTGGCATGCACGCAGAACCGGCACTTCCATATTTTAGTCTTAAGCGTACCAGAACTTTTTCGTGCGTACCGGCATGGGACAGTTCCCCAACACCGTAATGGTCAAGAGTCAGTGTCTGGGTGAGTAGAAGGACAATAATTAAAGCACACTACCCAGGAGGTAATTGGACAACCGGTAAATTTCTGGAACGTCCAAGATTTCAGTAAGCGGAATGCATTAGGAATAAGTAATACGGTTAAACAGAGCTAAATTGCAAAGAAAACACCGACTTGCATCAGAGATGCGGGTGACTACATAGAGAATAAATAGTCGCGTAAGATGGCAGTGAAATTTATATTTCACGGTGTATGGGCTTAAAAGCACGAGGGTGTTATAAGGAATACGGCTTGAAGGTGTTTTTAGATATAACGCTGGACAGTGAATTTAGTTATATGAATGGATCTGTATAGTCAGTATGTACATCAGGTTAGGGCAGCAGGTTGGAGGGTCTTTGTGGCAATCTCACATATGTGGTCTGTTGGTATTACGCAGCTGAAATGGTGCTTATTATATAAAAAGCTTAGGACAATTTGCTTTCTTTCTTCTGCTATATCATACATTGGGAATTATGAAAACTCTAATTACTACTTATTTTTTGCCACTTCAAGCACTGGATAGATGAAGATAGAAGATAATAGTAGATAGATAGATAGATAGTAGTAGATAGATAGATACAGTGGGGCAAGAAAAAGTATTTAGTCAGCCACCAATGTGCAAGTTCTCCCACTTAAAAAGATGAGAGAGGCCTGTAATTTTCATCATAGGTATACCTCAACTATGAGAGACAAAATGAGAAAAAAAAATCCAGAAAATCACATTGTAGGATTTTTAAAGATTAATTGGTAAATTCCTCGGTAAAAAAGTATTTGGTCACCTACAAACAAGCAAGATTTTCTGGCTCTCACAGACCTGTAACTCCTTTTTAAGAGGCTCCTCTGTCCTCCACTTTACCTGTATTAATGGCATCTGTTTGAACTTGTTACCAGTATAAAAGACACCTGTCCACAACCTCAAACAGTCAAACTCCAAACTCCACCATGGCCAAGACCAAAGAGCTGTCAAAAGGACACCAGAAACAAAATTGTAGACCTGCACCAGGCTGGGAAGACTGAATCTGCAATAGGTAAGCAGCTTGGTGTGAAGAAATCAACTGTGGGAGCAATTATTAGAAAATGGAAGACATACAAGACCACTGATAATCTCCCTCGATCTGGGGATCCACGCAAGATTCATAACCCCGTGGGTCAAAATGATCACAAGAACTGTGAGCAAAACACCCAGAACCACACGGGGGGACCTAGTAAATGACCTGCAGAGAGCTGGGACCAAAAAGTAACAAAGGCTACCATCAGTAACAAACTGCGCCACCAGGGACTCAAATCCTGCAGTGCAAGACGTGTCCCCCTGCTTAAGCCAGTACATGTACAGGCCCGTCTGAAGTTTGCTAGAGTGCATTTGGATGATCCAGAAGAGGATTGGTAGATTGTCATATGGTCAGATGAAACCAAAAATAGAACTTTTTGGTAAAAACTCAACTGTCGTGTTTGGAGGAGAAAGAATGCTGAGTTGCATCCAAAGAACACCATACCTACTGTGAAGCATGGGGGTGGAAACATCATGCTTTGGGGCTGTTTTTCTGCAAAGGGACCAGGACGATAAGTGTAAACGAAAGAATGAATGGGGCCAAGTATCGTGAGATTTTGAGTGAAAACCTCCATCAGCAAGGGCATTGAAGATGAAACGTGGCTGGTCTTTCAGCATGACAATGATCCCAAAAACACCACCCGGACAACGAAGGAGTGGCTTCGTAAGAAGCATTTCATGGTCCTGGAGTGGCCTAGCCAGTCTCCAGATTTCAACCCCATAGAAAATCTTTGGAGGAGTTGAAAATCCGTGTTGCCCAGCGACAGCCCCAAAACATTACTGCTCTAGAGGAGATCTGCATGGAGGAATGGGCCAAAATACCAGCAACAGTGTGTGAAAACCTTGTGAAGACTTACAGAAAACGTTTGACCTCTGTCATTGCCAACAAAGGGTATATAACAAAGTATTGAGATGAAATTGTTATTGACCAAATACTTATTTTCCACTATAATTTGCAAATAAATAAAAAAAAAATGTGGTTTTCTGGATTTTTTTTTTCTCATTTTGTCTCTCATAGTTGAGGTATACCTATGATGAAAATTACAGGCCTCTCTCATCTTTTTAAGTGGGAGAACTTGCACAATTAACGGCTGACTAAATACTTTTTTCACCACTTGTAGATAGATAGATAGATTGATTGATTGATAGATTTCAGTGCATTTTATTTCAAATTCACATTAACAAACTGAAACAGGGACTGTTCTTCTTCTTCTTTTAGAATGCTGCTTATTCCTGAAACTGAAACACATCCCAAGTGAAGACATCATGCTGTTGATCAGCACAGTCCCAGCTCGATAAGACAAAAACACAAACTTTTATCACTTGTCACTTCATGTTGCAAATGAGAGGCATCAACACAAACCCCGTCCAGCTATTGGCTGTCAGACAGACACGAGCGCTTATTCCTCTGTTGTGCCCGTAATCATCTTAACACCATCTCTGAATTCAAACCACAACACATCCTGAGCTAATGACGGAAACCAGGCTGCTTTATAGCCATTCCAGTCAAATAAATTCAAAAGCAGCCAAAAGCGCAGCACCCATTACAGTAATCTGTTCCGTTAACTGCAGGAGGAACAGCGCCACAGTTATTTATTGAAAAACTAAATGCACAGCTGCAACCGACACACTCAAACGCACAAAAATACACACTAAACTTCCTCTGGTGTGGTGAGGTTTTCCTACAGTGCACTTGAGTGAGTCATGGACGAGTGTGCCTTACATTTCCATTGAGAGAGATGTTCTTCATTACAGACACACTGCAGCTGCTATATACAATCAGAGATCTGCTCAAATGGAATATCTGTGTGTGTAATTGACTTCAGATTTCTATTGATCCACATGGGGGAGAAGAAAACGAACACACATACACACACTCACTCGTCCGTTTCCCAGAATGCTCCAGCACCGCTGAATCTCAGCTGTCTGAAAACCACTGTTCATCCATCTGCTTTCACTTTCCCATTATGACTCTTTTCTCTACTTTCTCTTTTGTTTTTACTTCAGATGATTGTTCAGGGACACAAAATTGTTTACCTGAAAAGACACCAAGCAATCACAGTTCTAAAGTACCTCTGAAAGCTGATTGGTTGATGGGACTGTTGATTTGGGAGCATGTGCCGATTTGGGTAAATCCTAGCTAAAAAAAATGTTCTAAGAATTTTTTGCCAACATTGCCATTAAGTTATAAAAACGCTATTTTTGAATGTTCTCGAAATGCTCAACATGTCCAGTTTTTTAAATGTGATGCTAAAAGATATAGCATCACATTTTGCTATCTAAAAGATATAGCATCACAAAGATATGCGATATCCTCTTCGTTATGCCTAGAGCTGATCGTGCTGGTCGCTGAGGAAATACATCAACTTCGCGCTGTGGATCGCCGGATCGGCTTTCACCGTGGACGAAGCGGAGTCCAGCCCGGGGTCGTCACATGTGGTTGCCACAAGCCCTACGGACGCTCCTTCCTCGAATCCGCTGGCCGCGCCGTTCTCAAGCCCGCCGGCCGTTCCTCACTCTAGCCTGCCATGTGTGACTGTGTGTTTCGTTGTGAAAGCGAAACTACTTTGTTTGGTCTTCCAAAAGAGGACACGACTAGAAATCAGTGATTAAGATTTTTTTTTTTTTTTTTTTTTTTTTTGTATTTACAACATGTTCCAGAACAGTTCAACCCAAATATCAGATGTGTGCAGCACATTTTATGAAAGACTGTTTACTGATCCTGGGAGAGTAACTACAATGCCTCTGTGCACAAATGCTGTTTCGATAAAGTGGGGCAGTTCCAACTTTGCAAGGACAGTCTGGCGCTTCTGACTCACAGCCTGTAAGTACGTTTTTTATGTTTAAAGAATTTGCCACTGATGATTCAAACGTGAGTTTTGATTAGTGTAGAGTAGCGCCTGTTGTTTGTCGTTTCTCCGATCACAAATGCAGACATGGTTTTATGTTTACGCAGCGCGATACGCAACACGTAAAAAGACAGTATAAGTCATTATAATCAGTAATTATGTCCCCACTGGATGCAACAAATGCCTCGTTTGTAATGGGTTTTATTGGTGGTGTCTCATCGGTCCGGCCGGGACAAGGTATCACAGTATGGTAAGGGCTAAGTGGCTTAAACCGCATAAACACATTACACCAAAAACACCACATAATGTTCTTTTTAGCAACGTCATATGATCCCTTTAAATTCGCTTTACTGCACATGCGTAAAGCCTCAAAAAAGCTCACTGAGATGATACAGATGGTCACTGAACAGACATGATACATTTTCATGCAATTCTTCTGGCAGGATCATTTTATTTAGAAAAATATCTCACCTTTCACTGAGGCATCTAGGTCACACTCACTCACCATTTTATGTCTGATCTAAAATGCATGTGCCCTCATGTTTTGCTGCAGGACAGCAATAGCGAGTACATTTTCTGTTATCTTTGCAGGACTGTGATATGAATAGTGTACAAAGTAACACATCTGTAACAATAGTTTGAAAGTGATTAGCCTATAACAGGCACAATCCCGGTATAACATAGCTATCTATTGGTACAATATGTGTCACATGACTAAACATGTGTCATCATTTTCAAAAGCCTCCATTTTCACAGTCCACACTACAACACGAAAATGGAATTTTCAAATTCATCCATTGGAGAGCGTTTTCCAAATGCTCAGTTTTCCTTGACAAAAATGTAAATATTCCATTAAAGGTGCAGTAGGAGATCTTGGAAAATGCTAACTTTAGCCTGATAGCACTGAAAGCGAATGACCCACCCTCCCCGCAATCGCCGTCCAAAGCCACGCCCCCTGAACGCATATACACTCACAGACCAGAATACCAGAGACAACATTATTACAATAGGCTACATCAGCGGTTCCCAATTCCAGTCCTCGCATTTATTTACAGAGGTATATTATGTCACACTTCACACTTCTCTAGTAAGTTTAGTCTGTGTGTGAAGACGCTGTGCAGCGCAAATCAGTGAATGAATGTTCTGAAGTGAAGTAAACTTCAAAGGATTTCCCCTGCTCAGGGAGTAGGGAGCAGGGAACCGCTGGGCTACATCATGTGTCATTCACCTGTGAGAAAACTTTATAGTACAGTAGGGCTGTCAAAATGGTTGAAAAACTAAATTTGAATTTTGTACTTAAATATGATCAACATTTTTATTATATTCTAATTTAAAATGCATAATTACAGTTAGGGTGAAGAAAAGCTTTTGGCTTCTCTCCTGAGGCCACAAGAGGGCACATCATTCAAAGCATAAGATAACATGACTATCTGCGAAAAAAAGTGCATAATGTTTAAAATAATGTTTATAAGCTTGCTTAAACAACTATAAACAAAACAGCATCATGTATGTATGCATATTTTAATACAAAGGGCAGAAAGCCAATCACACAGAGTACATTTTTCATTTAAGAACATGAGATAGAGTGGGATGTGGAAAAACCGCCATAAAGTCTTGAGATGTTTTTTAAAAGTTGAACTTAAATTAGTTTTACATGGCTTTCTAAACATGTGGCTTTTTTGTGCGAGACGCGAGTGCAACAGTAATATATGTCCGTCTAGAAAATGCGTGAAATATGCGTTCTGTGTGAACGGCTTGGTTTCGGTTTTGATGTAAACAAGATCTTCTCCACATTGATGTTCTCTTTTTCCGCTATATTTTTAATGAACAACGCATCTAGTGGCTTCAACCGTATAGGCTAACAAAAACATTATAATGCAACGACACTTACATCGTCATCGCATCTTGTGCGCCGCTAATAAGGCTGCCTCCTTAATGCACACCTAAAATTCGAATGTAACGTTTTTGCATTCGAATGTGGATTTTAATTTTAAATTCAACGAATATTCGAAATTCGAATTTTTTTTGACAGCCCTATAGTACAGTTAGTAAAAGTACTACAATACCAGGAAGGAAGATCGGGTTGTTGATGTTTGTCTGCCATTCTCGCTCTGTCTGCACAGCGTGCGTGATTGCGCTGATGACGTATCCTGGTGCGCAGAGGTATGCAAATACATATGTTGAGAGGCAGGTAGGAAAGCCAATTAAAAAGCTCGGACCGAGCGTTTTGATTGGACGAACATTTCTTGGTCCTACGCCTTCCACAGAATATATAAATACAGATAAATACATTTAGACCACTTAACTTAATGATTGCTATCGGGATGTGATGAGACTTTCAACCAGCATAACAAAAAATGTTTCTGATGACACAATCACCTATTGCACCTTTAATGTTACTATAAGAATATTTGTTCGTAACTTGAGGAGAGATTTGCCAGAATGTTAGCCAAAGCTCTGAGAATGTTCCTTGTTAGCTATCATGGTAAACATAGTTCCATACGTGGAAAAATTAGGATTTTTTTTTTTAAATAACTGTACCATGTAGAAAGTGACTCGAAAAACGTTATTCAGTTTAACTACTCGCTATCAACAGTGCACATTAGCATAATATTATACCTCAGAAACTGCTCATTACAACAATATACATCAATCAAAGATCTATTTATATGCCTAGAAATAAAATATTTATACATACTAATTTTACCTCATAAATGTAATGGGACTTGCTTTGTAAACAGCTTCGTGAATCAGATTTGTTATGTCGCTCACTTGGAGTGCAGAACGCCTCGCTGATTATAACAGGAGAGTTGTAGATTTTTTGTAGACTGACTCAAATCTGGCCGATCTGAAATCTGAAATAAGAGAACATTCAGTTTGCAGTAACCCCCTCCGCCCATCTCAGACCCCAAACACCGTCTGTGGCTGTTTGTGGAGCAAAACTCTCTCTCTCTCTCTCTTTCTCCGGAGGACAGCTTGCTGAGGTGACCGCAGCAGCGATGCTCTTACATGACTCACGGATCTGAATCACACGTGCTGCGGTCGACTCACAAAGACACAGAAGCCTCGGATAAACACCGCGTTTGACAGATGGAGACACATGCCGAAACACCCGCACACACTCACATACTCCGCTTGAAACAGAACGACATCAAACCGGCGCAGAAACCGGAGCGCCATTTATCTTCGCTTTGATTGATGGGAGCGTTTAAGCGGGAAGGAGGACTATGCGCGCGTAAGAGGAAAGGAATTCAGTTCACAGCCCGCGAAAATTATAAACACTTAAAACTCCGGTGTCTGTCTATCATGAAAGGAAGAGGCCTTATCTGATCATCATTCACATTCCTGATTTATTACCAGTTTTCCCGACACACGAACACGTCCAATATCTGGTTAAATAATATTTAAAGCATTAAAATAAACACAATAATCTATGCCACAATATTCCTCAGCTTTGCTTTCCGTTCTTTATGTGCAAAGGTAACTTTAATTTTGGAAAATAAGGTTAACTCTTATGTCATCATAACTCATCTTACATAAAACACTAGAAATCTGCGGTATGGTCTCGGTTAACTGTGTTTGTGTTTGACACAAAGAGATTCTATGTGGTCTCTCCATCAAAGAGGTCTGACCTGCTTTCACGGTGGTCCAGACTCCAGTAGGACAATGTGTGTGTTTTTTTTAATTTTTACCATAGTGGTGAGTAAGAAGCAAAGGAAAGCCCCCACAGTTTTGAGGCACAGGCATACATAAGAACCCACATACACAAATGCACTAGTTTGTTCCAGGATCTTGTCGTCTATCAAGTCGCTATTCAGAAGTTCCAAATACACATGAAGAAATCCATAATAGAATCGAATAAAAAGATTCTGATCTATTGTATTCAATAAATTAGCAAATCAGCCTATTAGAATGATTTCTGAAGGATCATGTGAAACTGAAAAATGGAGAAATGGCTGCTGAAAATTCAGCTTTGCATATTTTTATAAATCAGATTGTACACTAGTCAAATAGAAAACAGTTATTTTAAATTGTAATAATGTTTCACAATTTTTACTGTATTTTTCATAAATTAAATGAGCAGTGAGCAAAAGAGACGTCTTTCAAAACATGAAATAATATGTCCCCAAACGCTTGAACAGAGTAGTTCTTTAGTGGTTTATAACCACTAAAGAATTTCAACATGCTAATCAAAGTCTTGTCTGTTTCTGATATTAAATGTTTTCGTCCAGTTGGTATTAAATTATGGAAGTCTCTGAACTCTGTTTTTTAAATGCAAAGCAATGAAAAAGTGAAAAATGCCAGATAACCTTAATTAAAAAATGACTTGACTAGTAAAAACAAACTTATTAGAAATACTTGAACTAGGTCAAAATGTATTAATTTACATCCGTTCCATCCATCAGAGATGGAAAGATGGTGCTGTCAAATCCTCTGGCCAGCTCAACATGAGAAAACACACAATACGACATCTACTTCCCTTAACTGCCTCCTGTGTGGAAACTTAAGTGTGTTTCTGTATGTGATATTTTTTTCCATCTTCTTCTCCTCCATATGAACCTTTAAGATGTTTCCTCTGATGATAATTGGCCAATTGGGAGGCCCAGAGAAGCTATGATGTAATTTCCTGTGGTTTGGGAGGAGGATTGAGCAACATGGAGCTTCATTGACGTACAATTTGAACTGTGTGACTGCTGTTTCTCAAAAACTTGAGCGTGTACGTGTCCGGTTGGGTGTATGCATGTGTGTGTGTTATATTGTGAACGTGTGTGTAGTTGTGTGTGTGCTTGTGGAGGAGTGTAGTTCCTAATTCCACTTTTACCTACTGAAATTTTTCCATGATGTCTGTCAGAAATGTTCCGTTGCTCCAGTCCACTATGAATAACTCATTGTTTCTGCAAATGTCATGAATAAACCTTTAACAGACAGATAGATAGACAGGTAAAAATCACAGATAGACAGAGAGACAGAACAACAGATGGATAGACAGACAGATAGATAGACAGAAAGATGGGTAGATAGATAGACAGACATACAGATGGGTAGATAGATAGACAGACAGACAGACGGGTAGATAGATAGATAGGACAGACAGACAGACAGACAGACAGATAGATAGATAGATAGATAGATAGATAGATAGATAGATAGATAGATAGATAGATAGATAGATAGACAGATAAAGACAGATAGATAGATAGATAGATAGACAGACAGACAGGTAGATAGATAGATAGACAGATAGACAGACAGACGGTAGACAGATAGATAGATAGTGATTGATAATAGTAGATAGATACAGACCGACGTATAATAGATAGATAGACAGACAGACAGAAAGACAGACGGGGAGGGTATAGATTATAGATATATAGATAGATAGATAAAGAAAAAAAAAATGATGATGATAGACGACGACGACCGCCAGACAGATATATCGATGATATCGATAGACAGACCAGACAGCCAGATAGCACAACAGACAGACAGATAGACAGACAGACAGACAGACAGATAGATAGACAGACAGACAGACAGACGGGTAGATAGATAGATAGTAGATAGATAGATAGATAGATAGATAGATAGATAGATAGACTGACTGACGGACGGATGGACAGATAGAGAGATAGATGGGTAGATGTGTAGATAGATAGATAGATAGATAGATAGATAGATAGATAGATAGATAGATAGATAGATAGACAGACAGACAGACAGACGGGTAGATAGATAGATAGACAGACAGACAGACAGACAGAGCGATATATAGATCCATAAAGGTCTAGTTGCCAGGGTTTGGATTATGTTGTCACACCTTGCGTCATTCCATCTATTCCTAGCTACAGACGCAGGTACACACACACACACATGGCCTTTTCCCTCACTGTCAGAATTTAATTAGATCTCTCCAGCTCGGCTTCATTCCCTCGATCTATTTTTTCCTTCATTTGTTCTCCTTTCTTACCTCACAATCTCTCCCACGCTCTGCAGCCTGTTTCCCTAGCAACAGCTGCTTCCTGTTTGTCCGTCTGGTCTTTCCAGGAGACCGAGCTGCTAATGTAGACACACTGATGGAGAGAGAGCAAGAAACATCTCAGTTGTTTCTCTGAGACACAAAAGCCAGAGATATCAATATGATCAAACATTTCTCATCCAATGATCAGAGGTGCTCTCCACATTCATTTTAACGTGTAGCTCTAAAACCTTACTGGATGATGACAAGTGAAATTTGGGCCTGTTTCATTTCTCATGCAAGCTAAAGACAATACTAAAATACACCCCCAAGCTATAAAACAGCAATCGATCAAATGCCTTCAAAAAAGTCAATGAATTTAGTTTAACTCAGTATTTATGTGTTGATGTTTTATTAATTAAATAATAATAAAAAATGCTGTGTCTAGCATTGCTACTGGCTTCAGGTGTCAATCAAAACACAAGGGTGTGGCCACTAGCCTCAGATGTCAATCATAGCAGAAAAGTGTGGCTGCTAGCCTTAGGTGTCAATCAAATTGGTAGCCCATGGCAACTGGCTTCAGGTGTCATTCATAACAGAAGAGTATGGTCATTGGCCTCAGGTGTCAATCAAAATGGTGGGGTGTGGCCCCTGGCTTCAAGTGTCAATCATAATGGAGGGGTGTGGCCACTAGTTTCAGATTTTCTCAGCAGCACAGCAGATCAAAATCTCATTCCTGTGAGATGTGAGCAAGCGATATAAACGCTATCAGATCACATTCCAACAACCTTCAAACAAAGCGGAGGATAAAAGAATGATGAAGTGGGAGAGAAAGTGGAGTGTGTGTG
The DNA here is from genome assembly GCA_018155175.1 of Sinocyclocheilus anophthalmus. NCBI lineage: Eukaryota > Metazoa > Chordata > Actinopteri > Cypriniformes > Cyprinidae > Sinocyclocheilus > Sinocyclocheilus anophthalmus. Next base: position 363,007 of record JADLZN010001899.1, on the reverse strand, counting down.
TGGTTGGGAGTTCAGTCTTCAAAGCAAACAAAATATGTAAGCTGATTCTTGAGCAACCACATCAAATGACATGAGTGTGTGAGCGTGTATCGTGCCCAACATTAACTGCAGGTGGACTGAGCGAGTGAGCGAGTGAGCGAGCGAGCAGGCGGCTTGTACCGACCCACTGGGTCCAGGTGGACCATTAAAACAAGAATACACACACACACACACAGCTTGAGTAAGTGATGTTACACACGCACACAGAGAAGTGGAGCGCTGCGGGCCCGCTGACGTTTCCTGCTTCAGATGGTCATCAAACACATGCATGTTGTGTTTCTGGCTCACAGGATGCAAAAAAAAAAAAAGTGTGTAAGAAAGGTAGAAATGAATTTGAATGAAATGAAATAAACATGCAAGCGGAGTCTAAAATGAACACTCAACAAGTACCAAATGTAATTAAACACTTTTAAGTAAATAAAACAGCTGGATGGAAACATTAGCACACTCACCTTACACCCATTAGTGAGAATAATCTAGCCTTTCCTAATGTGAGTTACAGTAAGTGAGAGATTCAACTCAAAAATGTACAAACCAGCTACTAAAAATACATTTGTCATGATGATTACTGGAAAACTACTGATACTGAAACACACATGTATTGTAAATAGCACTATACAGATAAACATGACCCGACATACATTTCTTTTAAACTTTAAATCATGTTTTTCAAGGAAATTTTTTTTTTTCTCTAGAACTGACCATCAGTGTTATTTGACTGTTATTTATATAGTATTTATTTGATTGTGAATTAGCTTATTTTCACTTTTCAATTGAATATTATATATGATGTTGTCCTTTTATTTATACTTAATTTCAATTACCCAAAACTTTTAAATAGTTCTAGTTTTGGTAACAATAACAACACCAGTGGCGACACATAAATATTTCTCATATTAAACCACCAAGCAAAATTGTGAGGAATTGAATTTCGTTTCTGTGAGATGTAGCGTCACCAAGACACAGAAAAAACCCATTTAGTATTCTTTTAGTAATATTTATTCTATTTTGAATTCACTATTATTTTTATATTTTCAATTTTCATTCGAATTTTTTATTGTTTTATTCAGTAATCATTGCATTTTTGTATTTGTATTAGTTTTTAAAATAATATTTCCATTTAGCTTCCATTTATATTTATTTCAATTTTAGTTCTAGCAACTTATTTTCAAGTTGTTTAGTTTTTCATCTTTTTTTATTTCAGCTAGATTTTAATGAACAAAAACGATTTGAATAGTTTTAAGTTTCAGTTAACTCCACTTGTGATGACACATTAAATAATTCCTCTTATTAAACAACCAAACAAAATAGTGAGAAACTGAAATGAGTATTTTTGAGATGTCGTTTCAGAAGGACACAGAGACAGACTCATCTTATACATGTCAAGCTATACAAGATAAACTCATCTCATACGTCATGAGTGACATATTGAGTTGTCTGTCACACAACAAGATGAAAAAAACAACAGAATAATTCCATTGTCATAGGAACAAAAGTGCAAAACAAAGTTTCAATTCAACTGCCTTTATCTAGTGTGTCAAAAAGTTCATGTTGGACCCTGAGAATGTGCATGGAAAGTCTGTTAAATCAGTTACACAACAAAAATGGCACTATTTTGTGGTTGCATCACTGAAACTAAAGATCTGCCAACATAAATGAAACATCAGAGCTGCCAGGGTCAAAAGCTCCAGCAGAAACTCTCCTGCCCTCCCATCAGCATCCTGTACAGGCAAAGGTCAAGCAGACAGGCCACATTTGGCGGTTTCTTGAGTTCGTCTGCTCTGGGTGCTTTTGTGTTCCATCACGGAGGCCAATCAGGTTTGTCCCTCTGTGTTGTGGTGAGATCAAAGCACGTCTACAGGTTAACATGCTAAAGCCAAGATGGGTGTTGTTTTCATCACTTAAAGCATGAAAGTTTTCTGACTAAGTCTCAATGAGCTCATATGTTAATCGTAAGCATTGGTGCCATGACACGTCTACGTGCAAACCGCTTTGACGGAGACCTGAATTTCAACAGGACGTCAAAAGCGACACATGTTCGGTCTATCAGTTTAACCATGAAGTCTCACAAACACGCCTTTGAGATTCATTGAAGAGTGCAAACGTCTTCCGGAGACAGACCGTAGGCTGCGTATCGACCGATCTCACTTCCACCGCGACCACAGCATCCTGCCGAAAGTCCTGTACGTCAGGAAGCCACATCTGTACTATCAGCGCATCGAGAGTTTAATGCCGACTAAGGGGATCCAGCAAGACTGCCTGACTCATTTGTACTCAAAGTTTTCATTTTCCAGGATTCCTGAGAGACGGGCGTCAAGACGAATACTAATCACCAGTTGACATCACACCACAACTTGTTCCTGTTGATATTTCCCTCATCTTTTTGTGATTAGTAAGGCATACATAATTTAAATGCACTCACCCTCAGGCCATCCAAGATGTAGATGAGTTTGTTTCTTCATCAGATTTGGAGAAATATAGCATCACTTGCTCACCAATGCATCCTCTGCAGTGAATGGGTGCCGTCAGAATGAGAGTCTAAACAGCTGATAAAAACATCACAATAATCCACAAGTAATCCACTCCAGTCCATCAGTTAATGTCTTGTGAAGAGAAAAAAATCCATCATTAAGACATTTTTAATTTCAGTTCTGGCCAAAATACCAATCCATAATAAGGCTTCCTCCAGTAAAAAAGTCCATCTCCTGTTGTCTCTCACACCAAAATCCACTAACATATTTCTTTAGAACTGTTTTGGGCTGTTTTGGCTTGTGAACTGTGCTTGATCTGTGCAGATTTCTCTCCTGATTCTGATAAGACGATGTTTCCACAGGAGAAAGCAATATTATGGACTTGCATTTTAGCTGAAGGCGACGGTTTTAATGATGGAATTTTTACTTCACAAAATGTTAACTGATGGACTGGAGAGGTGTGGATTACTTGTGGATTGTTGATGTTTTTATCAGCTGTTTGGACTCTCATTCTGACGGCACCCATTCACTGCAGAGGATCCAGTGCTGAGCTAGTGTTGGTTACTATGAAGAAACAAACTCATCTACATCTTGGATGAACTTACAGTGAGTACATTTTCATTTTTGGGTGAACTAATTCTTTAAAGGGGTCATATGATGTTGCTAAAAAGAACATTATTTTGTGTATTTGGTGTAATGAAATGTGTTTATGCGGTTTAAGGTTAAAAAAACACATTATTTTCCACATACTGTACATTATTGTTTCTCCTCTATGCCCCGTCTTTCTGAAACGCGGCGATTTTTACAAAGCTCATCGGTCTGAAAAAGCGAGGTGTGCTCTGATTGGCCAGCTATCCAGTGCGCTGTGATTGGCCGAATACCTCAAGTGTGTGACGGAAATGTTACGGCACTTACCATATTGTGATGCCTGCGGCAACCACATGTGACGACCCCGGGCTTCGTCCACGGTGAAAGCCGATCCGGCGATCGACAGCGCGAAGTTGAAGTATTCCCTCAGCGACCAGCACGGATCAGCTCCAGGCATGACGAAGCAATATCGTCCTCTTTTGGAAGGCCAAACAAAGTAGTTTCACTTTCACAACGAAGCACACAGCGTCTTCACGACATGGCGATGCCAACAACAATATAAAAGTTACGCCTTCTTTGTTTGCGTGAACATTTGGGCGGCGTTATGCAAATCTTCCCACATAGTGACGTAGGTATGTGGGGGCGTGTTAGAACGAGCCGTTTTAGGTAGGAGTGGCTGAGTCTGAACTTTTATAAAGAATATCTCTTTGGATTTGAGACTTTAGTCTTTGCGATTTTACAGGAAAAATTGAAATCGCATCATATGACCCCTTTAAAATATTAAAGTCATCAGGTCTAAACCTCCAACATCCCTGAGAACATTAACAAATGTCTGAAGACGTGATGAATTTAACATTCAAAAGATCAGAGGAACAGATAGATGTAGGGGAAAAGCAAATGAGGCGAGCAGACAGAGAGCTGACTCATTACCAGTGCTTGTTTAAACTCATTACAGTTGTGTTATGGTTGGTTAGTTGCTCTTTATAGTTCCTACAGTTCTGCTGCTCTTTAATGAGATGAGCTTGTAAAAACTGTGTTCAGAATGAAATACTAGTCTACCGCAAACGGCACACTACATATTGAATATTTCATGTTTAGCAACATTTCAAAGAGTTTGTAAGTTTCGACTGAACTGGAAGTTGAATTTGAATGACAGGAAGTAGAATTTACTAGTGTGTTCAAACCATTTTGACTGGAGCAAGATGGCAATGTACTTTGTCTACAACAATTTTTTAACTCTACTAGAATTGTGTAGTTCTTCTCTACTCTACTTACTCTACTAACTTCTCTACTCTACTGAATAAAGAATGTGCATCAGGTGTCTTTTTGCTTTTTTACATTTTTACATTTTTATTCAATTCATGAAGATGCTGTAAACAAAGTTTTTTTTAAATATACAATACAAGTAGCTAAGTGCATGTACAAAATAGTAGAATTTTGTACATGCACTTAGCTACTTGTATTGTATATTTAATAAAACTGTTTTACATACATTTTAACAAATCTAAAGTCATTACAGATGCTGGACTCAAGTCATGACGTTTTGGTGGATTTCATGCGCATTCAACTCGTAAATACAATCTTTCTGATATGACTTTTAACGCACCATAATTCAAAACAATTTAACACAGCTGCAGTGCATTCTGGGCAATCAAGTGTTCTGAATCACAAATGTTTAGTGTTTTAAATGGCCGCTAGGCAGTTGCTAAGGTGTTGACGTGGTTTTAGCAAGTTGCAATGCAGTTTCTTGGACATTTTGGGTGGTCGCTAGGCGTTTGATAAAGGGTTGAAGTTTTTTATTCATATAGGTGACACCTCAAACACTGAAATCAAATTGCAATTCTTCATCCTGTTTCTATCTCAATTCAAATTCAATTCAAATACAGAAATTAAACAGGAAATCCATTCTGAATGCCGCACAGCCCTGATGACCTCCTTTTATATAATTCAAAATCCAGTTACAAATTCAGGTTATTTTCGGTCCAATCTTGGGTAAAAATTCAGCCAATCTGAGCCAAAAGCATGATGAGCACTTTGCATTATGGGATACAGTGTGCAGCGCAGTGTGTTCTAATACACTACTCTGAATTCCCATATCATAATCAATCTTAAAAATAACACAACATTCTTATCAAGAATCCAAAGCTTCCAGAGATTATGACACCAGACTGTCAAACCTTTTTAGACTGAAACCGGGACGTTTGTTTGTGGTGCTTTTACACAATGTACTTTCCCAAAACCATCAGTCAGTCTTCACTAGAGTTGAAGGGAGGTGACTCGGCATGTTTGATAAAGATGACTAGTAACTAACCCAGTAACACACTTAAGCAAACAGAGGCGATGGGTGGTGATGGCTGAATTTGACTGTTTGTTCTGTTCAGACCTGAGCTCCGGTCGCACTGTTTCTCAGGGTGTTGCATAAAATCGTTCATTTTCCCGCAGCTCCTCGACGCCTGATACTAACCAACAGTCACACCTTCATCCAGAAGATCAGAGAGGGAGCGTCGACCTCAGACTGAAATGAGTCTTCACTTCTCATATTAGTCATGAGCTGCAGAACAACACAAAGAAAGAACTTCTATAATTACCTGTAGTCAGTGTTGGACGAAGTACACAAAATCAAGTACTTGAGTGAAAGTGCAGATATCCTAAAATATTACTCCAGTAAAAGTATTAACTACTACTTTTCAATTTTACTCCAGTAAAAGTACAAAGGCATTTGATTGTTAATGTATTTGAGTATTACACGTTTATTTTGTAATTTTAACTTATTTGCTTGTATATTTAATAATTTTATGTAATATATTTTATATTATCCTACTGGTCAAAATATCTCGGAGGAGGGGGGCTTGTCATACATCAAAACATTATATAAAAAAATAAATGTAAGTTTCTCATACTTGTAAAACAAGTGCAAACATACATACAAAATACACACACACACATTAGGAAAAACAAAAAGTGTGTTGACGAACAATGTATAGGCCTACTGTAAAAACAGACACCATAGGGCAAAACAATATAAACATACTTTGAAACTCATTTGAAACTGCTTCGGCAGCGGGGATTTTTGCGTTATTTTAATGTTATGTTTAGTTTTTACACTGTTGAGATGATGATTCACAAATGTGGACAAGCATTTCATACAGCTCACGATTTTACAGCAGATTTAGTTCACAATCAACTGGCAGTCGTGACCTAAATATGATTTCCCTTTACTATAATCAATACTAAAATTCGTCATTAGTAAATAACCTTTTGCGTCATCAGTCACACGTGTACTCCAGCTCCGAGAATCTCCCGCTCATTTTGATTTAGACTCATGAACCCACTGAATTGTTAACTGGAGGCTCGCTCTGACCAGGGCTGACCAGAAAGATTGTAAGCTTAAAGGGATACTCCAGCCCAAAATTAAAATGTTGTCATTAATCACTTACCCCCATGTTGTTCTAAACCCGTGAAAGCTTAGTTCGTCTTCAGAACACAATTTAAGATATTTTGGATGAAAACCGGAGGCTTGTACTGTCCCATTGACTGCAAGTAATTACACTGTCAAGGTCAAGAAAAGTTTGAAAGACATCTAGAATAGTCCATCTGCCGTCAGTGGTTCAACCGTCATGTTATGAACCGACGAGAATAATTTTTGTACGCGAAGAAAACAAAAATAACGACTTTATTCAACAATTCGTCTCCTCTGTGTCTCTCCGCATCCACTGTACAGCGCCCCCAATTTTGAGAATTGCCGCTGAATCAGCCTCGTACGCTATTCTGTGTCGTTTACCCGATTTTTCTACGTGTATTTACCCCTTGATTGAACAAAAACAGCGCATCCTTGTGTCGCGGCTGACACAGAATAGCGTACGCTGCTTGCGTTCAGCGGATATTCTTCAAAATGGCGCTACAGTGATGCGGAGTGACACAGAGGAGACGAATTGTTGAATAAAGTCGTTATTTTTGTTTTCTTCGCGTACAAAAATTATTCTCGTCACTTCATAAAATTCAGATTGAACCACTGCTGGCAGATGGACTATTCTGACGATGTCTTTCATACTTTTCTGGACCTTGACAGTGTAATTTACTTGGCAGTCAATCGGACAGTCACAAGCCTCCCGGTTTTCATCCAAAATATCTTAAATTGTGTTTCGAAGGTGAACGAAGCTTTTACGGGTTTGGAACGTCATGGGGGTAAGTGATTAATGACAAATTTTCATTTTGGGGTGGAGTATCCCTTTTATTGATCATAGCTCCATTGGTTTCAATGGGGGGGTACACTCTTAAAAATAAAGGTGCTTCAAAAGGTTCTTCAAGCGATGCCATAGAAGAACCATTTTTGGTTCCACAAAGAACCATTCAGTCAAAGGTTTTTTAAAGAACCATCTTTTTCTTACCTTTTTGTAATCTGAAGAACGTTCTTTCGCCACAAAGAACCTTTTGTGAAACGTAAAGGTTTTTCAGATGTTAAAGGTTCTTTATGGACCATTTAGACAAAAAGGTTCTTCTATGGCATCGTGAAGCACCTTTTATTTTTAAGAGTGTATATTGTACTTAAGTCTTACCATGCTTTTGGGAAACGCAGCCCAGATCGATTGAATCAGTGATTTGTTGACTCATGAACAACTGCAATCCGATCAGTCCAGTCCACAATACTGGTATAAACATAGTTATCTATTGGTACAATATGTGTCACATGACTAAACATGTGTCATCGTTTTCAAAAGCCTCCGCTTTCACAGTCCACACTTCAACGCGAAAAACTGCGTTTTCAGATTTATCCACTTTGGGGAGCGTTTTCCCTGGCAAAACGCCCATCCCGTGTTGACGGAAGGCCAGACCGGCAGTAGCCCCTCACTGCAAAGCACAAGATCCAGGGGGCGTGGTTGGAGCCACATCTAGGGGGTGGAGATAGCTAGGTTTAGAGGTGGAGATGGGTGGGTTAGGGATCAGGGTGTGGAGATGGGTAGGTTTAGGTATATGTAAGGTGGGAGGAGCACCCCTGGATCTTGTGTTCTGCAGTGAGGATCATCTCCAGAACGGAGAGAAAAAGATGCTTTTCAAATGAAAACATATTAGTGTGGACAAGACCTAAATGCACTTTTGCGAACCGATTTAACAGGTTCATTGAAAAGAATCAGCTCGTTCATGAATCTGACAGCGCTATCATGCCTTGGGGTGTGGCAAATTCTCCAGTTCAAAATAACAAGGAACAACACGTTTTTAAGGAACATAGTGGAGTACAAAGTATGATATTTTGCTTTGGATTGTAGTGAAGTACAAGTTTCTAAAAAGAAATACACTGATACAGATACTTAAAAAATGTACTTACAATAACAAAGTAAAAATGCTTTGTTACTGTCCACCATTGCTTGCAAAATTGTTTAAAAAGACAAAGTTTGTGCTTGTTTAGATGTTCAGGACTGGCTCATTTTGTGGTGCGTTTGTAGAGTGTCATCTACATTCCGACCTGCTATCAAGTAAAATTATGAAGAATGCTTTGGGATTTTCTACAGCCCAACCAGTTCTTTTATTTAACCAGAAAAATGACCTTACTCTTCAATTACAAAAGCATTCCAGAGAGACTGGTGCATTGTGGGTGTCCATTACGGCCCAGCAGGCATCAGTGGGCGGCCGTCTTTGTAGGTCTCTGGATTAAGGGTGCGGTTTGATGGCGGATTCAGAGTCAGCGCTTGGGAACTGGACGGCTGCCCGCAGAGAGAGTCAATGGCTGAATGTAAACTGACGCCTTCTCAAGAACATGTGCTCATTTGGACACTGTTTTGGGGAAAAGTGTCTGTGAAATTAATAAATACGCATATTTGATGCAAGAGAGTGTCTGAGCAAAAACTGTGCAGGTTTTTTTGAATACACATTAACATTATAAATGCACCTTCACTCAAATTCAGATATTGAACATTATGCAATTATGCATACAAAAAATAAAACAGAACAAAAAGAACATGAAACAGAGACAAACAAGTGCAAAAATAAATACATGAAGAGTGCCGGGGTAACAATATAAAAATCAGCATAAGAATATTATTAGGTATAAAAATATCAAAAATAAATTCCTTGTAAACTCACAAACTTTTAAAATCTTAATAGATTTCTCATTAAAGGGTTGTCTATATGGAAAACCATATTTTTTAGTAGACTTATATTTACGAATGGTAATTTGGTCAAAAATAACAATAAATTCATTAAATAAAACCACTTTTGCTCCTCTTTAAAATGTTTAAGCTGCTCTACAGTTGCTAGGGTGTTCTGGATGGTTGCTAAGCAGTTGCTAAGGTGTGGAAGTTATTTTCTAGCTTGTTGCTATGCAGTTCCTTGGAAGTTTTATGTGGTCACTAGCATGGTTGAGTGGTTGCTAGGTAGTTGCTGAGGTGTTGAAGTGGTTTTTGCATGTTGCTATGCAGTTGCTAGGGTGTTTTATGTGGTTGATAGTTTTCGAGTTGTTTTTTAGTGTTTTTTTTGTAGTTTTTTTTTTGCTCATTGCTATTCGTTCTTGGCATTTCAGGTGGCTACTAGTCGTGCTGAGTGTTCAAAGTGTTCTTAGCATGTTTTATGACATTGCTTGGGTGGTTGCTAGGTGGTTGCTAAGGTGCTGAAATGGTTTTAGCATGTTGCTATGCAATTGCTAGGATGTTTTATGTAGTTAGGCGGTTACTAAATAGTTTTTAGTGTTTTTTGCTCATTGCTATTAAGTTTATTGGACATTTCGGGTGGTTGATAGGCGGTTGCTGAGGTGTCAACGTGTTTTTTAAAATGTTGCTATGCAGTTGCTGGGTGGTTGCTGACATGTCCAAAGTGGTCTAGCATGTTGTTATGCAGTTTCTTCATCATATTGGGCAGTTGCTAGGTGGTTGCTAAGGTGCTGAAATGGTTTTAGCATGTTGCTATGCAGTTGATAGTGTATTTTATTTCTTGTAGCGGTTACTAATATTTTTTTAGTGTTTTTTGCTCATTGCTATGCAGTTTATTGGACATTTCGGGTGGTTGATAGGCGGTTGCTGAGGTGTCAAATGTGTTTTTTAGAATGTTGCTATGCAGTTGCTGGGTGGTTGCTGAAATGTCCAAAGTGGTCTAGCATGTTGTTATGCAGTTTCTTCATCATATTGGGCAGTTGTTCGAGGGTTGTTTGCCTAAGGGTGCTGAAATTGTTTTAGCATGTTGCTATGCAGTTGATTGGATGTTTTGTGTGGTTGCTAAGGTGCTGAAGTGGCTTTAACATGTTGCTGTGCAGTTGCTTGGAAGGTTTGGGTGATTGCTTGGTGGTTGCTAAGGTGTTGTAGTGGTTTTTAGCATGTTGCTATGCAGTTGCTTGGATGTTTTGGGTGGTTGCTGAGGTGTTAAAGTGTTGTTTTAGCATGTTGCTATGCGGTTGCTAGGACATTTTAGTTGGTTGCGAAATGGTTGCTAAGGTGTTGAAATGTTGCTCTGCAGTTCCTAGGTGGTTGGCAAGGTGTTGGAGTGGTTTTAACATGCTGCTATGCAGTTACTAGTGTTATGAGTGGTCACTATGCTGTTTAACTGTTGCTAGGGCAGTCTGAGTGGCCGCTAGGCAGTTGTTAAGGTGTCCAAGTGTTTTTTCTGGATGGTTGCTATACACACAAGTGTCCAGGTGAAAAGTCTGATCACTTGGTGGTTTTGAAAAGAGATTCAGTCATTAATGGAAGCAGCTTACGTGAATGACTGTACAATCTCACAGAACTCTGTGTGTAAGCGTGTATGTGTCAGATTAGATCAAAAGCAACTGAAATAAGCCATTTTGAGTTCACTGGAATCGTAATCAGAGCAGTGTGATCTCACCCATATGTGTTCATGTATGCACATACATTTTTCTGTCTGGATACACTCCGAAATATATAAAAGGATGTATTAATTATTAATTTATTGAATGCATCAGAGTATATCCAAGCATAAAAACATCTTTGTGTGCTTGAACTACACTTTATGCTTTAATACTTATGAAAACTAATGAAATCATGTTGGATAGAGATTTAAAAAAAGAGCTGTGTATGTGTTTATCTGTGAGTTTCCTTCACCTGATGACCTCCTCACCACCAAAAACAAATCTTCAAAGTCTGAATGCGGGTCACCGTAGATGTGCGATGCATCGATTGACTATTTCTGTTCTCCTGCTGTCTCAAAAAGCTGGCACACATTCAGACGGCTTCGCTCAGAGAGCAGCGAATCACCTTCCTCGAACCCTCCTGGTCGCTTCTAAGACAAAAGAACCACTAGGAACTGAACTGGGATTATGGGTCACCCATGAAAAGTAGAGTGGGCGGTTTTGACACAGGTATTCTTAAGAGACAATTCAAAATGAAATCGTCAATCATTTAATCACCTCATGTTGTTACAACCCCATATAAATTTCGTTTTTCTGTGGAAAACAAAAGAACATGTTTAGTAGAACATTCATGAATGGTTTTTATTTATTACATGGCTTCTACACTATATTTAAAGTTTTTTAAAGTGTGTTTTCTATATAAATAAACTCTTCCAGTAAGTAGAGCACATCTACAGACAGATATTACAGGTAGAACTAACGATCCTTGTGTAACAAGTGATCCACTTAGTGCATAATTACTAAACATTACCCAAGATTATCTGCTCATAATTATGCTGGATTTACGACTTTAAGCCTTCTTAAACCTCGTTAAACTCAGATTGAACTCAACAAAAGTTCAAAACTTTTTCATAAAGAAACACAACAGTTAAATACTGACAAACAGAGTTAGAAAGGTGTTCAACAGCATCTGCTGAACTCGAACCAGCTCATGGATTGATTTTGGCTTCCAGTTTACATACTATCTGGTGTAAATAGTACGAAAGTTTACAATTATAGTGTCTCAAATCATAGTACATTGAAACCGATCCTTAAAGTGTGTATGCATGGATGCTATTGGTGCTAATTATGACACACACAAAAAACATATGACATGGAATATTCCTTTAAATGTCTGACTACTTTATCAGTAGCAAATACACCAAAAAATATGAAAAATAATAATTGTTTTCAAACAGGTTTTTCCAAACACTCCTCAGCTCATGTCTGACGTCCACTAGATAGCCCGGCCCCCAAAATTACTCCATTGGTTAATTCAGAAGTTGTCACTCAAACAAACAGATCAATGTTGTGCTGCCAATTTGGGAATTTTAGTCACCAAATTTAGCGAACTTTCTCATTGTTGCTGTGACTTTTTTTATGTTTTTCAATAAGAAGCTATTTTGGTGATATTTACATATATTTGGCGATTGGTGTGTGTGTGTGTTTTTGTGATTAAACAAACAAAACAAAAAATAAGGCAGACATTGTCATTTGTAACATTTTTCTCTGTTCTTTAGTTATTTCACATGTAAATATAGCTAAAATCACAGCACAGACAGTGATTTTGTCAGATAACATCTTGTTTATGAATCCAGATTTTAGTACGGCAGAGCAGCAGATTGGAACTACATAATTCTTAGGGGCTGTTCACACTAAATACGTTTTTTCCATTCCAATGTGCTACTTTTCCATTGTTTTCAATGGAGTTGAAAGAATTTGAACTTTTACATGCAGCACCACTCATCAATGTCAGTTCCAAAACAGTGGACCAATCAGAAGACCCCGGAGCGTTGCAAGCGTTGCAAGCTTTTGTTTACAGAAGCAAGTAGGCATGACAACCATTTATTTCTAAAAGCAACTTGGCTGAGGAAGCATTCTGCGCTGAACCATTCCTGAGCACTGTGCCTCACGTTTTTAGACTCAAAGACGTGTTCTGTGTGAACAGCCCCTTAGGATCATGTTGTCTGACTACAGAAATATAAAAAAATATGTAAATGAGAACAGTGCTAATTAGCATCATCTAGCGACTTTCCAAGCATTCTTTAGCTACTTTTCATTAAAGCAATTGTCAACACTGCAACAATGTCACAGTGTTCCATTTTTCAACGCTGAACACCAGTGATTATTTATGCAAGGGTCACCAGACTCGGTCCTGGAGGGCCGGTGTCCTGCAGAGTTTAGCTCCAACCCATACCAGTAAACATACCCGACCAGCTACTCCAAGTTTTCCATATAACAGCGGTGTGTTGAGGCAAATTGGAGCTAAACTCTGCAGGACACCGGCCCTCCAGGATCAAGTTTGGTGACCCCTGATTTATAGCAACCCTAAATATTAAACTGTCACCACAAAATATAAACAGACACAGACAGATGAAAGCAGGACATTATTGTGTGCATGTTGCTCTGGGCAGAGGTGTTGCTTATGTAAACTGCTTCACGGAGAGCCGATCTGTGTCTAAACATGTTATGAAATGCCTTCATTCCTTGGTCTGGTAAGCACAGTATGGAAAAAAGACCACACACACTCCTAAAATAACGCTACGTCTATTGTTCTTGAGGTACGGGAGAACCATCTTCATATCAAGAACGATTTTTGGCTCTGATACGGATGTTTGGAAATGAATAATGTCCTTGGTTCTTCAGATCAGCACCAGATCATAGATGATTTCCAAAGAACTAGAAAAAAAGTAAACCTACAAAGTATGGAAGATTCGTCCATGACAGCAGACTGATAAAAACATGTGCATGATGCAGTTCAGCAGCAGGATGTGTATGTGAGTGTGTTTACCATCTGGTTTTGAGGAGCTTTATCGTCATATTTATATATCTCTGTCTCCTTATCAGTTCTTCATCATCACTCATTATCTCGCCTTCTAAATGAACCATGACGTCAGCCTCCGCATGAAGGTCGTGACCCCTCATTCCCGCTTGACACATTGGGATTCCCTGAACGGACAAAGAAGTACACAAATGTGTTGAGCTACACAAATTCAGTATCACACAACATGTTTCATAATAAGAATTTCTTGCCTTTAGCACTATAATAACTAATGCAATCCTCAGATAACTACACCCTATTATTCACACGTCATGTGGCCTGTGTGTCGTGTTAAATTCACTGGAGGTTTGCTGCAGTTTATGACATTAAACTTCAGACTGATGCTTTTTAATGTCCATAAAACATGTTCAGACACCTTCTGACGACACTTACCAGAATGAACGGATGATTCCTCAGACTGGAATGATCACCTGTCAAAAACAGATCTCGATCAATTATTCTTCATGCTGCACTCAGACAGACAGATTGTTCCAAACCCTTGGGAGATGTGTAGATAAATGGGAGTGTAAAACAAACAAGGTCTTGGAACGTGAGAACTTATTTTAATTTGACCAACACATTTTTAGAGTTCCGTGTCATGAGTGAAACTGCAAAAGACGTGTGATCAACTGTCAAAGACGTCCGTATAGCGCAGGTTTACATAGACAAACAAATGGAGAAACAGCGTAGTGAAACGCAAAAACATGAGACAAGGCAGTGGAGCAAAAAATGCAAAGTCTATGGCCGCGTTTTTTTTACGTTTAATTAAAAAAAAAAATTTTTTTAAGTTTACCTTTTTTTAACTTGAGTGCTGCATTTTTAGAACGCATAGGCGAAGCGCGGCGCGGCAAAAGACTCGGATGAATCTAATGTTCTGAAGAGTATGTGTGGCAGTCAGTCACCGCACCGGTGTGGATATTTACTGTACTTCGCAATCACACATTCTAGCCTATGTCTTGGAATATATGACCCAAATAAGAATTTTCACCGTATATTGCCTTCTGAACAAGTAAGTAACAAGTCTGCCATGTTTGTTCTGACCAACTGAGGAAAAAAGCATTACCATAAATCGCGCTATCAATGGTGATTAAATCTAACGATCGATTAGCTCATATCACATCAAAATGTGCAAATTATTATTATTGTTATACTTTATTCTCAGATTATTAATGTTAACATCATCAGCATTGCGTGACTATGAGTATAGTGTGTATAAGCGTGCAGATTTCTATTTCTGCACAGTCTAATCTAATTGTCATAATCTTCGAATTTCCTATTACGAAATTCTTTTAACCAAAAAAGCAAATTATGCTCCCTTCGAATTGGTTTTCTTTAAAATACAAATCTTGTGTAATCCCAGGCTATCTGTAATCAGAAGCACATTTATAACTGGAATATAATTTAATTTCGTTCACATGTGTTTCATAAACACATAATATTTTCTGGATTACAATCCGCCATCAAATTTATACATTTAATTATTCCAGCTGCTGTGAGAAAATGCTACCAACTGTCACATCGATAGCCTACTACCGGGACAACTTCCTTTGTTTACATAAGTAGACGTAATGACGCAGCGGCATGCTCGAATTTCCCACAAATTCCTACCCGTACCACTCAAATTAGAAACATTATTATAAGATAACCATTGTGAATCAGGCTAAAGTAAGGCAAAAGTTTTGAACACTGGCTGGTTATGTACTGTACTTGCTCAAATATTGATTTCGGAAAAATTTAACCAAAAAAAGTTATGGACTGCAGCATTAATTTAAAGATTTGGACTTGACTGTGATCTTTTTATGTTACGACTAACTAGGAGTTTTTTACAAGCCATAGAGCTGAAACCATTCCGTTTTCCTTCCGCCAAAAATGATTGGCGACTTTTTATGTCACTTTTCTTTCTCGCAATTTCTGACATTTTCTTCTCGCAATTATGACTTAATATCACAGTTCTTACTTTTTTCTCTCAATTGCAAGATAAAAAGTCAGGATTGCGCAAAATTAATTGCTATTTATTTGCTGATATTTTTTCTCAGGAATGTGAGAAATAAACTGGCAATTATGCGTAAAAACTCAGAATTGTGAGAAAAAGTTGCAATTACCTTTTTGTTTTTAAGCGTTTTTATTATAATTTTAACCCTGTGGCGAAAACAGACTTCCAAAATAACATCCGTCCTAGCGTAGTGTTTTACATATTACAAAAATAAGTGGGACGCATTGCAGTGGACACAAAAAACGTTACTCTAAACTGTTTATGTGAAATTGCGCACATGTCTCTTTCAGCATCTGGCACATGCGTTCGTATGCCTTAATTTAAAAGAAGTTCATCTTTTGAAAAACCTTGTGGGTTTTTTTCCCATTCTACTGCCCTGTGTCTTACGAATATGCTTCAAATCTCCAATAAAATAAGGTTTGTAAGGCAAGCTCCTCCGGAGCTAAGACACCCAACGTACAGGTGAAAAGGTTAATTACAGATAAATTTTATTGATTAAAAATAGATTGATGAGGTTAAAAGTGGACTATTTTGCACAGAAATAGCTGGTGATATAGACATTACTCATCATTAACAGGCTGTTAATTGCTGCATTTGTGTGGTCACGACAGGTCAGTGTCTTACAATCTTACAAACGCTCTTCTGTGTGTGAGTTGCAGTGAAGCGTTGGCTCTTTGGACCTCTCTAACCCTCCGTCTGTCTGGTTGGCTGCCGGCCCTTGTTTTTCTGCTGACTGCTGGTGCGGTGTCCAGCGCTCTTCAACGCCTCTCCAGCAAACATCTTGTGTTTTTCTGCTGACGCAGAGACACAGTCGAGTCTGAGGGGAGACCTGCGATTGTCTGCGCTCCTGACCCCTGATTGGCCCTGACACCAGAGGTGAACGTGAGTCACCGTCATCACGTGACCAACGGGATGCCTGTTCTCTTGATGAACACAGACACAATACAGCGGTTGTTTAAAGATGAAGTCACTGGCACCTTGAGGAATATGATATTTACAGCTAGGAACTGATCATTTTAGAGACAAAATACACAAATGTTCAAATGTTATTTTTTTTTCTTTTTTGAAAGAAATTAATACTTTTATTCTGCAAGGACACATTGATCAAAAGTCGATTTCTGTTTCAAATAAATGCTGTTCTTTTGAACTTTCTATTCATCAAAGAATCCTAACAATCTAAATGTATCATGGTTTCCACATAAATATAAACTGTTTTCAACATTGATGATAATCAGAAATGTTTCTTGAGCAGCAAATCATCATATTAGAATTATTTCTGAAGGATCATGTGACACTGAAGACTGGAGTAAAGATGCTGAAATCGCATGCAATATTAACCAGCTCATCTTGTCATAAAGCCATTCGTATATCAATCGGTAATGGAGATTTACTGCTGATTACAGAACCGGTTTTACTGATAAGATGCGTGTTAAATATTGCATGCGATTTATCGTGTAGCCCTACCTCAGGATACATTACATTTTACAATATAACATCTTATTCTTAAATTGTACAAATTCACGTTTTTTAACTGTACTTTTTGAATGCACCCTTAAAAAAAAAATTTCATTAAAGGGATAGTTCACACCAGATGAAAATTTGATGTTTATCTGCTTACCCCCAGGTCAGCCCAAGATTTAGGTACTTTTTTTTCTTCAGTAGAAGCACATTTATGATTTTTAACTTTTAAAAACCGTTTGCAGTCTATCAGTCATATAATGCATGGAAATTGTAACAAAATCTATGAGAGTAAAAAACATGCACAGACAAATCCAAATTAAACCCTGCGGCTCGTGACTTTACATTGATGTGTAAAGACACAAAACGATCGGTCTTTGCAAGAAACTGAACAGTATTTATATATATTTTTTACCTCTAATACACCACTATGTCCAACTGTCTTTGTGCGCGCGCACGGCTTCCGGTGCGTGAGTTGTGTGTACGCGCTCTGGCGTAGTTTACATTAGTGGGTGTGTTGTCGCGGGAGGAGCAAATGACAGACACTGTTTATTAACAGAAAATAAACGGTGTCCAGAAAAAAGGGAATCAAGTGCCCAAAGTGGGTTCTCGTCCGGAATGCCCACGAGGACACCAGCGTGCATGCACGGGGAAGAGACCGGTCTCCTGAGGAGAGGCGCGCTCGGCATTTAAATAGCGGCGGTGATGAGGCTCCATTCGGTTCAGGTGTGCCTCGTCACAGTGTGTTGATATCCAGCCGAAGAGCAATCAACCATAACTTCAGGCGAGCAGGCTCAGAAGTCGGTTTGAGCAATCCGGATAAGCGCAAGTAAGTACCAGTTTGATTAGCCGTCGTACCTACAATGACTGTGCACTGTGTGAACAATGAATGATGTATATGCGCGAGAGATCACTTCTGGCGCTTGTGTAAACTATGCCAGAGCGCGTACACATCTCACGCACAGGAAGTCGTGTGCGTGCTCGAAGCAGTTGGGCATAATGGTGTATTAGAGGTAAAAAATGATATAAATACTGTTCGGTTTCTGGCACAAACCGATCGTTTCGTGTGTTGGGACATCAGTGTGTCGTCACGAGCCGCAGGGTTTAATTTGGATTTGTCTGTGCATGTTTTTTTTACTCTCAAAGACTTCGTTACCATTGCCATGCATTATAAGACTGATGGACTCCAATGGTTAAAGTTAAAAATCATCAAATGTGTTCTACTGAAGAAACAAAGTCACCTACATCTTGGATGCCCCGGGGCTAAGCAGATAAACATCAAATCTTCATTTTTGGGTGAACTATCACTTTAAAAAAAAAATATACTGACCCTCTAATTGGATTTTGGTGTTATCTGTTATCTTGACAGGCGTTGTGAGTTTCAATAGTTACATTGAGCAAATTAAAAGTATTGCTGCATATATATTTGGATATTTAGGAAAGGGTATTTAGTGATGAGAGTCTTCTCAAGTGTGTTTTGAACATCATTTTGCATCGGCTCACAAACACACACACACACATATTATACAGTCTCTCTGTCTCGCTCTCTTACCGGAAATGTGATCTGGCCTCTCTCACACGGAGGATCAGCTTACATTATTTTCACTGGCTCGTATCCATGTCAACCTAAACACACACATACCATTGATAGTGGTTATTACTGACTATAATCAACCGTGATAAAATGCATTTCTAAAGTATACAGGAACATATGTTTTTGTGTAAAATGATGGAAATTAGGGCCAAAGAATGCTTTTTTTTTTTTGGCAGAATGAGATCCACTGCCCTTCATCTGAATAAAACAAACATTCAGCCAGAGAACTGCATGTACCAACCACCCGTGATCCAGGTAAACAACAACAGCACACTGACCTTGGCCTCATAACACACACACCAACACACAGGTTCATCTCATCTGTTGGATTTTTCATGATTCTTCTGCCACTGCATGTGCCAGTCGTCCTCCCAGTGCCCCACACACACCCACACAACACACACACACACACACACGCTGCTCACTCCATCAGTGTTACCTTAAAACATCCAACCGCCCCTGCAAAAGTACCACAATTCACGTCAATGTCACAACAGCCTGACAAAGTCACACACTTCTCCAGAAACACACTAAAATTAAACACAGCAGCACTGAACTCAGAAATCAGTCTGTGGACTTGGAACTGCTCTTTATAAAGAAATCTGGCTGTTTGACTTTGATTTTCAAAATGCTGTGTGGTTTAACTGCACCACACTGAGCAAAAACACTGCATACTACAATAGAAATGTATATAAAATTAAAATTATAAATAAAATAATAAAAATATTTAAAATGTATAAATACTTTTTAATGATGTTTTAAATATCTAGATAAAATGTTTTATATATACATATTAAGCAAATGTTATTTTTATATTTAACAGAAAATTCCTTATACAGATATATATATATATATATTTATATAATATAGTTTAATAATAATGTTTTTTTAATTAAATAAATTTATTTTGTGCAAAAAGTTATTAAAATATTGATGAAAATATATAGTAATATTAAATGTTTATTTTGGGTGAATAGATTTTAATGATTTTTAAATATTTGTAAATATTTAATTATTATTACAACTGTTTATTTATATTACTGATCATAAATATTAAGAAAACAGTTTTTATAAAATATATAAATCCATTTATAAACTAAAATGTAAGCAAAAACTGTCATTAATATATGTATTATCTTAAATATTAATCATTTATTCCATATAATGCTGATAATCCCTGTGTTTGATCCTTTTTATATACACTCATAAATACTATTAATACATGTATTTTTATAAACATATGAATTGTATAAAATGTCTATTTTATATTTACAAAACCTTTATATACATAAAACAAATTTATTATTTTTAGTAATAAATATTTTTTATATCAAAATTAATGCATCCAATTTTATTTAAAAAACACTAAAAGAAATTGGTCATGCTAAATGTAATAATTTATAAAATAATAATTAAATGCATGCAGAATTTCCTTCTGATAAACCTGTGTGTGATCATTTCAAGGTCAGCCGTTGTCTCCAAAGTAAACCAGTCACTCTCTCTGGATCACAATTGCTTTAATAAAGCAGCTGTATCAGTTTAACCTGATCTCACGAAGCTCTCAGGACAGACGGGACAGGTTACATTGACTCTCGAGCTGCTTTCAGGTGAGTGGAAATGAAGCCTCGCTGAACACACAGCAGCACAGGTGCGGAGCGCGACGTCAGCCGAACGTCTCTGAACTACCCGAGAAGACCAAAACGATCAAATGTCACTCTGATTCACTCTGATGCCCTTGCTGTTTAATATGACTTTCCTACATCAAACAAACTCAAAAGGCCTTAAAGCAACTGACTCGGACTCCATTTCTGCCTGTGAACACATGATATTCCCTCAAAGTGACTAGAGTACAAAAAACATGCTGCTAAATTTACTGACTGACCTTATTTACATTATTTACATACTCAAGAATCATTAAAGGGGTCATAGTTTGGCTCGTTGTGTCCACGGTGGTTTCTCTTTGGAGTGTTACAAGCTGATAATGCATAGATAAGATCCCTGAAATGGCAAAGACTAAAGTCTCAACCAAAGAGATATTCTTTATCACAGTTAAGACTCTGCCACGCCCCCCTAACACGGATCGTTCTAACACCCCCCCACATATCTACGTCACTGTGTGGAAATATTAGCATAATGCCGCTTAAATGTGCATGCAAAGAAAGAAGGCGGGGTTTCAGTAACCGCAGTTAGTGTTGAAGCAGCCATGTCAGTGAGACGCTGTGTATTTCAGTGCGAAAGCAAGAGCATTTTATTTGGCTTTCCAGAAGTAGATGCATTTAGGAATCTTTCAGATCACTTACAACAGAACAGCCATGCATTTTATGGACGACCGTTTCGTGAACTAGGAGAGGAGGTAATTCTGACTTGCTATAACAATCTGGTGCTTCTGAATCAGCTACAGTTTTGTTATTAGCTTAAGTATTTGCCTATTGGACTGTTTTCAAATGCGACGTTTTGTGCTATCGTGTGTGTAGTGCGCGAGCGGCGAGAGAGAGAGAGAGAGAGAGAGAGAGAGAGAGAGAGAGAGAGAGGGGGGGGGGGGGTCACATCACAAACACATACCAGCTCCATCACTGTCTGTCACGCGACACTGTTCCCACCCCCTTTCGGGCTTGAACTGGATGGTAACACGAATGACAATTATTTACCGTCTTACATTTATTTTGAAAGCTGAAGCCGCGATTATGGTAAGGGGTGTGTTACTTTCCGACAGTGCTCTGCGGTGTTCAGCCCTAATCACAATGCCACTGGGTCAGAGGCCACTCAGACAGACTCTGCGCTTGGCGGAAGGTAGGTACTTTTGTAGACAAACACAGAGGTGGGGCATAGGAGGACCATCTACAATATGTAGCAGTATTTGAAAATAATGGTGTTTTTTTGGGGAAAAAAACCATTAAATCTTTCAACATATTCTGTTACACCAAATACACAAAATAATGATCTTTAAAAAAAGCATCATATGACCCCTTTAATTGCTCACGTTAAATGTATAATTATGGAGCATCATTATATAGCTACATTATCACAGCATTACTATTATATATCTGTAAAGCTCTAGAGCCGCAGTGGTTTGTGAAACAAAGCCTCTAATTTGACAGCAGAACCTGAATTTTGAGTCTAAATATCCAAACGATGAATAGCCTATTGACCTGGTTTAGGCGTTTAAACTAATTATTGACTATTATTATACTATTAAAAAAGCATTTTCTGTATGTTTATTTCTATTTGGGATTCAGTAGGTGTTATTTTGTCATTGTGTGTGGATTTCTGTACTGTTCGCTTGTTTAGCAGGTGTTTCTCGCGCCTCTGCGAGGCGGTCCAGATAAAGTGGGCGGGGCGACTCGCGCTCCCTCTGAGAGGAACGCCACGTCACGATGCCCATATTTGGACTGTACACTTCCTACAGGAAGCGGGTGTCTGAGGGTCCCCGACGAGCAGAGCTTTACAGCGGCAGTGAACGTTTGCAGTCCGTCTCTTTTACTAACTTGCACATTCAGCAAGTCGAGAACTAACAGCTAGATTGGGATCTTCAAACCTGTTACGTAATCTGACGTTTTCTAGACACTTTTGTAGACAGAAAAAAATAAACTATAATTTTCATAATAATGTCATTTTATCTGTTAGCTACATCTTGTTTATGCTAACTCGTCCGCGCATCAAAATCGCATTAGCCCCTAAAACAACAATAAAGAACTTAAAAATACCCCAACAGAAAGTCCAGCTATAAGCCTACCTGATCAATCCAATGTCAGAGGCCCTTTCTTTTATCAGAAAGGATATCAGACTAGGTATATTAGAATATATTCTCCTAACCCGTGTATTTAACGAGTTCAGCTCTGCACTGGCGCGCCGGGCTTGTTTACTTGTTTACTGCCCCAGCAGTTCCCGACAGTGACGTCCTGACGCGTGTGACGTAGCGCAGGTGGGCGTGGCCAGCTGTCAGTGCGGGAGCGCTTATAAAAACGAACCGGGATACCGATCCACACGAACAAGCGCGACAGAGCAAATCAAGCGAGCATCGTTCACTTTCACCAGACGGGCTCTTAAAACTACTCGAGAGCGTTTCTTTGCTGCTGTCGCGTTATTCTTTACATCTTCGAGACTCCGGTTCATTCGAGAGGAGCATCAATACAGAGTGGGACGGGACGGAACGCCGTTTTATTGACTGTCATCCTCCTCCGCGCTGTTTCTGAACGCTTTTACACTTGAAATAAAGTGGACGTGGAACTGTCAGCCACATTAGGTGAGAAGCCCATATCTTCGTTTTATTCCAGAAGAACTCTATGACTACAAAAATGGAGCAGCCATGCACTTAAACCTGACCGAGCCCTATCGGAACCTCAAATCGGATCTGTATCAGACCAGCAGCGCCGATATGGGCTCGCTCAAACTCGCCTCGCCGGAGCTGGAGAGGCTCATCATCCAGAACAGCAACGGGGTTTTGACGACGCCCACCCCGGGTCAGTATCTCTACGGTCGGGGGATCACCGACGAGCAGGAGGGCTTCGCGGAGGGCTTCGTCAAGGCTCTGGATGATCTGCACAAGATGAACCAGATGCCCCCGCCCAACGTGTCGATTGGAGCCGGCGGCGTGACGACGTGCTCGACGACTGCGTCCGTTTTTGGCTCCTCCCTGCAGCCCGAGCCTCCCATTTACACGACGCTGAACGCGTACTGCCCAGCGCCCAGCTACCCGTCCAGCGCCATCAGCTACCTACCGCCGCACGTACAGCAGAGCCAACACCCGGAAAACGCGCACGCGTTCCAGCACTCCGGCGTCCTCCCGCAGCGCTTCGTGCCTTTGAAAGAGGAGCCCCAGACCGTTCCCGACATGCACAGCAGCGACGGCTCGCCACCCATGTCTCCGATCGACATGGAGAACCAGGAACGCATCAAGGCGGAACGCAAGAAACTCCGGAACCGACAGGCGGCCACAAAATGCCGCCGGCGCAAGCTGGAACGCATCGCGCGGCTGGAGGAGAAAGTGAAGGTGCTCAAGTCCGACAACGCCGGGCTGTCCAGCACAGCCTCCGTCCTGCGGGACCAGGTGGCCCAACTCAAACAGAAGGTCCTGAGGCACATGAACAGCGGCTGTCAGCTGATGTTGACCAGTAAGATGGAAGCGTTTTAAACGCGGCCGGACTTTTACGCAGAAATAACACTGGGAATCGTTTATGTTCTGAACGGAACTCAAAAGCCCTCAAATGAGGCGGTTTGGACACGTTCTGGGTTCCGAATAAAACGAGCGAACCCGCGAACGGAGCGGGAGAGAACGGACTCTGGGCCCCCAGAGACAGACAGGAGCCAAGCGCGAAGTGGAAAGGCCAGTCGCCGCCTCAGTATCAATAATGTTTGTATTGTCATGATCAGCTGTGTATTTGATCATGTGAACGCTTCTGATATTGTCGTGCAGTTCCTGAACTCATAAGTTATTGTACTACTAGTCAGGTTGATCCTGGCACTATATGTTAATGTCCTGGCACTATATGTCACATGTTTACGATGTATTTTTTTTTTTTTAATGTGTGCGATGTTTATTTAAGTAAAGATTTTGAAATATAACTTCTGAGTGTATGGCTGTTCATTTGTGTTGTTTATATCTCGGTTTCAGACAGTTATGTAACTCTTATGTTGACCGTTCCTCGAAGTAGTCGCCCATAAAACGTTCTGAAATCACGAACAAAGAGACAGGTTTTAATAAATATTTATTACGACGTTAATGAGCACTGCTTGTAGAGTAATCAGCTGTTTTCTGGGGGTTGTGAATTGATTAGCCCTCCTGCGTTTAGGCTTCACACAAGGGACTCTAGGCCTCTCCTGCTGACGTCAAGCAGCACTACCATATATGGTCGTTTTGGGGCCTCGTACGTCACTCCCCGCCCACAGGCCCCGGCGGAGTAGTTTCACCGCTACAGGGGGCTGGAGAGCAGAGAGGGGCTTTCCGAAGTTGGACAAGACCACTGTGCGCATGTGAGGTGTGTGTGTGTTTCCAAAGAGCTTAGTGGGTTGAACGGTTACAATGATTCTGCTGCTAGTGATCGAAAATTATCTTTCAGAATATATCCACAAACCTTTGATATAATAGAATAAAAATAATAAATATATATCGTATAAATGTGTGTGTGTGTGTTGTGTGGTGTGTGTATAGTATGTCAAACTAAAAAGATCAGACATATATTTTTACGGTAGAAAATGTACAAAATATCTTCATGGAACATGATCTTCTCTTAATATCCTAATGATTTTTGGCATAATGAAAAATCGATCATTTTGACCCATACAATGCATTGTTGGTTATTGCTACAAATATAGGCCTACCCGTGCTACTTATGACTGTTTTTGTGGTCCAGGTTCTCATACTCACACACCTACACACACTCACACATCTATATACGATTCAAAACCAAAAAATTTGTTCAGACACCAATATCATTTTGATATCTTTTACTAGTGGTGCAGGACACTACATTTCATTTAGGTAGGCTAGTAGTAGCAAAATAAAGTGACTCTGACATATTATACCCAGAAATTCTTCATACAGGAGTATCAGTAAAATTGATAAAAAAATGTGGGACCAAAAAATATCCAGACACTTTTACCTGAGCATCAATTATCTAATTGTGTACTTAAATTGAACAGCTGACTGCTGACAGCTATTCAACCGAATTCATTACATGTCTTTCTATCAAAGTTGAATGACATTATCAAGATGCATTTGTTCTGACACAGTGTAACTCGAGTTCTTGTCATATTTTTATTACCATTTTCTCAACTATAGCGAATAAACTGATAATGTAAGAAATGTTGAAGGTGTCTGCCTGACGTTTGGTTCTGATGTATTTATATATATATATATATAATATATAATATATATATATATATATATCTATATTATACAAATTATTATCTATGCATGATATTACTGTGTGGTTTGGTGCTTTAGGGTGTCTTCAGTAATGAATTCATCTTTTGGAACGTGACTGTGAACCCGGAATGACTGACCGGAGGCGCGCATGATCTTTATAAAGCAGAACACGCCGTTGCTGAAATGAAGAGCATTAGCAGAAATAATGCGACCCTTAGCTGAACATCTGAATTAACTACCCCAATAGCAGATCTAACCTCCTGAGACCCTGTGACCTCATATGAGGACATTATATTTTGGTGTATTTCTCTGAGACTATACATGCCACAGTTTTAAGTCTGGATGTCCTGTACAGAGCACATTCAGGGCTTTTCAGAGATACTAAATGTTTGGATGTTTCACTATGACCACTCCCTCTCCTTGGTTTTCAGATATGTTTGATATTAATTTAGTGACACTCTTATGGTAATATGATCATATTTTGTAATTATCATTAAAATTTGATTCATTTTCTAATTGTTTGTCATAATTCAACATCTCAGGAAAATGTTATGGGATTTCAAATCAAAATATGACTTTCTGTTACGAAACAGGACGTTGATTTCATACATGTCCTCATATGAGGACACTGGGACTAAAAGCATGTTTATTAGCATTTTGGGAGACATAACAAATGAATAGGGAAAGAAATTATGTTTCAATATTCTATGAAATATTATATATTATTATGAAAATCTTGTCAATTATTACTCCCGTTATTACACTTCTTTTTTCATTACATGTTTCCCCAGAAACACATTAACATGCAAATTAGATTGTTTATAGATACATTATATATAATGAGAAAATCTGTTTATGGCCATTTTACACACATTTTGCATGAAGAAAAATGGTATAGCAAATCATTCTGTTATAACCAATCTGTTTTGGTAAAAAAATCCTGAAAACTAAAAATGTATTGGTGATTTAAAAAATCTATTGTTTTTGCCTATGCATGTTCATTCATGTCTTTTTATTTTATTTTTTATTTTTTAATTGAGTCCCGATTTCCTCTACCTAGGACATAGCATAACTAATGAACGAAATGTCTTATTTTTATTTTTTAACTTTTTTTTAATGCTCTAAACAATGTAAAGACATGAAAAAAAACTATTTTTTCCCTAAAAATCTTTCTCGGGTCTTAAGAGGCTAAAATAATATGTTTTAGTACATACTGTGATAGTTTTAGAAATGTTATGATCATAAAAAAATCATCTACTAGCATCAACGGGTCCTAACTACGCCTAAAACCGAGGCAGGCTCTGAAACGTGTGGGACGTTTGTTTTTGTGCAGCTCGCTGGAAAATGGGAGCGGGGTTTTTTTTCACGGTGAGAAAAGCCCACTCGGGTCCACCTGTCACTGGCGTCAGCGATGTCCCCCACCTGCGTGTTTTTCTGCTCGTTCTCGACTCGAGCTGGAATCAGAGCGAGCCACTTCAAAGCGCTGGAAGCAGGCAGGCGCATGCGCACAAGCGCTCGGCTTGTTGTGGAGATTTTAAAGGTGCAGCTCACCGTTAATCGTTTCATCTGACGCATCAACAGCTCTTGAGTTTCATAAGTGCTTCTTATGGAACATTACCACCTCCTCTCTCATTTAAATGGACTTGTTCCGTTCTAATGTTTGCTGACGTTTACATGAGGTTCAGCAAATAACCCAGTTTATCCACTTATGCAAGCGGAATAAGTTATTTTCGCCAAATGTACGACACTTGGCAGCTTTAGGTAGTAAATCACTATCAGAATGACAATGGGCAGTAAACGATAAAACTATTTGCACTACAAACCAGTGTGTTTACGATAATAAAATAATATATCAATTACCAGTTTGCAATATAATGGACGGTTCTTTACACTAAATTACTTGAAGAGACTGGAACAACCTTTTCAGTTTACAACCCTTATGAAACCCTACACTCTAAAAAATGCTGGGTTAAAACGGGACAAACCCAGCTATTGGGTTGTTTTGACCCAGCGGTTGGGTTCAAAACATCCCACCCGCTGGGTCAAAACAACCCAATTGCGGGGTCAACCGACCCAAAAGCTGGGTCAATGACCCAATAGCTGGGTCAAAACGACCCAAAAGCTGGGTCAAAACGACCCAATAGCTGGGTCAAAACGACCCAAAAGCTGGGTCAAAACGACCCAATAGCTGGGTCAAAACGACCCAAAAGCTGGGTCAAAACGACCCAATAGCTGGGTCAAAACGACCCAAAAGCTGGGTCAAAATGACCCAATAGCTGGGTTAAAACATCCCAATAGCTGGGTCAAAACATCCCAAAAGCTGGGTCAAAACGACCCAACTGCTGGGTCAAAACGACCCAAAAGCTGGGTCAAAATGACCCAATAGCTGGGTTAAAACATCCCAATAGCTGGGTCAAAACATCCCAAAAGCTGGGTCAAAACGACCCAACTGCTGGGTCAAAACGACCCAAAAGCTGGGTCAAAATGACCCAATAGCTGGGTTAAAACATCCCAATAGCTGGGTCAAAACATCCCAAAAGCTGGGTCAAAACGACCCAACTGCTGGGTCAAAACGACCCAAAAGCTGGGTCAAAATGACCCAATAGCTGGGTTAAAACATCCCAATAGCTGGGTCAAAACATCCCAAAAGCTGGGTCAAAACGACCCAACTGCTGGGTCAAAACGACCCAAAAGCTGGGTCAAAATGACCCAATAGCTGGGTTAAAACATCCCAATAGCTGGGTCAAAACATCCCAAAAGCTGGGTCAAAACATCCCAATAGCTGCGTTTGTCCCTTTTTAACCCAGCGCTGGGTTATATTTAACCCAGCATTTTTTAGAGTGTCGTTTTATTATAGTAAAAGTGTGGGCCTAGTAACCATATTTTTTTTGTTTGTTTGTTTTGTTATACATTTTTTATATTACGCTATTTATTACCATTTGTTTAACCACGGTTCTACAACAAATGCCATGGTTAAACTATGGTTAGTCTAGAATTTGTATAAGGGAAATGGCCGCTGCTCTTACCTTAATAATAAGAATAATAGGCTCAATTTTTGGCTATAGAGTTTTTGAGTAGCTTATGTGATTCTTTAAATTTGAGAAAGTTATAGATTCTTCAGTTCAGTGTTTTGACTTCACCAGTATACGAGTTCCTAAAGACCTTTAAAAGACTCTCTTATGGCAGTTTATTTTGAACTATTTATTTTTGTATGAGTTAACCTGAAACTGTTTCTTTTTTCACATTGAAGGTGAGTTGAGTTATTCTGGTTTTACGTTTCTCTCTCGTTTCCCTTTCTCAGTTTAATTGACACGAGAAAGGTTCACAGGCCTGTAAAAGTGCAGCGCTCATGAATGAGTCAAAGCTCATTCAGCAAAGTTTCACAACAGAACTTGTGTGTGCTATTTTTATCCTGCCTTTGTGATGAGCCTGAAAGTTTCAGAGCCTGATGGAACATTTATTCTTCTTACTTCCTCTATTCTACATGTAGTGGACAAGAGAAGCTTTTTAACACCTGACAGACTGTCAGAATGAGTGTCTCATGCACACACACACACACACACACACACACACACACACACGGGAGAAACATCAGTGACTGATGACGACAAAATGTGGGCTCACTCCTCCATCACACAGTTTTAGCACATTTCATCTCTCTTTCTCTCCCACTCACACACTGTAAATCTCTCCTGTGATCTCATGAATATTCCCTCTTGTCCCTTCCAAAACCGATAGATGAACGCTGAGGCTCAAATTGTGACACTTTCCGTCAAACACCCACCGACACGGCTGCTTCAGAACAACCCGGCTGTTACATCATGCTCTCCAGTATCTGCTCAGACTCTCATCGATGCCTCAGATCCGTTTGTTGAACTAATCTGTGGGTCAAAGCAGGGGTCAGATAGAAGCATTTGATGAAAATGAATATTAAATAAATCCTACAACAGTTAAATGTGGTCCAGCAATTAGACAATCAGTGTTTCAAGAAAGATACAATTTCCTGTTAAAGCCTGATTCTGCTTTAGGCCTGTATAGCTATAATAAAATATTAATACTACGGCTCAATCACAGCTGTGGTGATATTCAGTACACATGATTATTTTTTTAATTAGTCAAAAGGTATTACCATGATTTAAATGTTACATATTGTTTATTTTTATAATCATTGCACCAGACCTGCAGTCTTTTACTGATTTTACATCTTGATTAATGAGTCGACATCAGTGTTGTTAATGTTAACTAAAGCTAAAATAATTAGAAATCAATTCAGTAACTTCAAGGTCAAACCTCTTAACTCATCATGGCTTCAGCATACATTTTTTTTTTTTTGTGTGTATTTATTCACTTTAAAAGATGTTTTAATAGCGCCATCTAGTGGTACAAGTGCCATACACGTTAAACATGACCTTGAAGAAATGAGGCTAATGGTGTTTACCGGAGAATAAATCATGATTCTGCTTCTCATTACACAGTGATAGGAGACTAAATAAGCAGGGCGACAGTATGTACTACATACTTTTCTACAAATAGGCCTACATTTATGTATTAAAGGTATTATGAGTACTGTTTTAATGTCATGCTGATTAGATAGCCTATATAGCCTAATTTAAGTTCAATAATTTATTGTAAATTTGGCGGTATAAACACCAAATGATAAGACTTCATTACACTGCTTTAAAAAGAACAAACAAGTAAAAGAACAAATTCCAATTATATTTATTTATGAATTAGAGACATGTAAGATCAGAATAGAAACGCATTTGTTTACTTACTGCAGCCACAGAATAGCAGCACATCAGATCGCTCACAGTGGCGCACAGTCATTTACATAGGCCTACAAACAAAACATGTCCTCGCGCAACCCGCCAAAACAGTCAACTAGGCCTACACTCGTTCTACAGTCAAACACATTTCACAGTATTCTCTCGTTTGTTTTCTTTTCTTTACAGCATTATTTTTATGTAGCCTATATCAGTATGTTTTCACTAACAAAGTCATTACGCAAAAAATTAACACAACGTACCGACATCACACTCTGTGTAATAGATGATTGTGACATTACAGATTATGAGATAGTAGAACAGATTATCATGAAATATCACAGTTATAGAAACAATTGACAACAGCAACATTTAAGTTTAAAGCGAGCCAAAAAAGTACCATAATAATGTTATGTGCTTTCATGTAATTACACTGAATAAACAGTTGAAACCTATTTTATTGACTTAATGTGACGCAATTCCAAGTGAAACAGAATATTCGGTAACACGTTACGATAAACTCATTGTTGGCATTATTTATACATTGAAATGTGTGAACATTAGCAAAATATTGTTACACAAAAAACATCCATTATCCATTACCGGTATAGCAGTGTATGAAGCAGAAAGAAGTCATTTTCAAAGCAAGAATCTTTCTATTAGTCTTGCCAGGTTTGCCAGGTCTGCAGAACAAAACCTGCCCAATTGCTGCTCAAAACTCCAATCATGGCCAAAACTGGAACGCGTTCGGTCTAATCGCGAAACTGGCTATCAAAATCGATCTAAAACACAACCCATGAGAACGGTTGAAAAAAACAGCGGGAAAACCGCGGACTTGGCAACACTAGTAAGCGCGGGAACAAATTGAACTCGGTGCGAAATCTGTGTGGGACAGTCTTGCCCTCACTTGACTTTCCTAATCTTGTGGATTCCTATTGAAATGACGTGATACAATTGCATGTTTAATTTATCTTGTTACTTAATTTCTTTGTAGTTGTTAGCCATTTCTTGTTAGCCATTTTCTAGTATGAACTAACACACAATATTTTTATTACAGCATTTATCAATGTTATTATTCATGTCGGTTCACAGAGCATTAATGTTAGCAGATACTTTTGATTTCAAAACTAATGTTTAAATTAACATTAATTTAAATTAGCAAATGCTGTAGAAGTATTATCGTTCATTCGTGTTTATTAGTGTAGTAAGCTAATGTTAACAATGGAAATCTTATTGTAAAGTGTTGTTCAGACCTAAATTCAACTTTTGATGTTACCTTAAACAGGTTAAAATAAGCAGAATTTTATGTTACAGAAGTAGCTTTAGTCTACACAGGATTGTTTTGTTGACTTAAATAGACAATACTGTAGAAACCTCACTGCATTAGTTTACTGTAAACTCAACTGATAAGATAAAATACTCAATAACAAACATTTGTCAGATCTAGAACACAGCTCTCCTAGAATCCGCTTCCGCTGCCCTCCATGTCGCTGGCGAGTATGGAGCGCTTGCGCAGTACGGCGTTGGCGCTGCTCCTCCGAGCCTGTGGCGGCACTGTGGCGCTGCGCGTCTGAGGCCCTGCGGGAGGGCAGGGGGCTCTGTACTGCGGCAGGCCACTCTTGGTGGTGTCCAGTTCTTCAGGGTCTCCTTCCTGAACCCTCAGAGCGGCGATCACCTCTCGATCAGATGGGCTGAGGGTCAGACAGCCGCAGCTATGGCCTTCAACAGGACCAGGCCACCCACTTCCTCCTCCTCATCGGGGTCGTCTTCACATGTGACGGATGAAAGGACCTCTCCCCAAATAGAACTCAATCTGGCAGTAGGTCGTCGGCCATCTGAGTACGAGGGGGGTACTTCCCCACAAACACAGATAACCTGTTAGGCCAGAGTTCCTTTTCAAAATGTAGATCCAACCTGACAGTAGAAGACAGTTCACACTAATGCTGCTATAGTGGCCTCTTGTGGCAATGCTAAGAATGCAGAGCGTAATTGATTTCTATTAAAGGGGTCATATGATGCGATTTAAATTTGTCCTTTCTCTTTGGAGTGTTACAAGCTCTTGGTGCATAAAGAATATCTGTAAAGTTGCAAAGACTAAAGTCTCAAATCCAAAGAGATATTCTCTATAAAAGTTAAGAGTCAGCCACGCCGACCTAAAACGGCTCGTTCTAACACGCCCCCACATATCTATGTCACGATGTGGGAAGATTTGCATAATGCCGCCCAAATGTTCACGCAAAGAAAGAAGGTGTAACTTTTATTCTCGCTGTAGTACTGTTGAGTCCCAAAAAGTGGGGGCCTGCCCGAGGTGCGATGCTGATTCGGCTAGTTTGTTTCCGTTGTGAAAGCAAAACTACTTTGGTTGGCCTTCCAAAAGAGGACTATATCTGCTATTTCGTCATTGCTGGACTGATCGCTGCTAGTCCGCTGAGGCAATACATCAACTCTCCCATGATCACCGCTGTGGAATCGCTGGATCGGCTTCCCAAGTTCACCGACTGACACGGGTCCAGGCCCGGTGGTCGGGTCACATGTGGTTGCCTGCCAGGCATCCAAAGTTGTAAGGGACGTAACATTTCCGTCACACGCTTGCTCTATCGATGCGTTTCAGAAAGGCGGAGCATAGAGGAGAAACAATAATGTACATTATATGGAAAAAATGTGTTTTTTGAACCTTAAACCACATAAAAACATTTCATTACACCAAATACACAAAATAATGTTCTTTTTAGCAACATCATA
Source organism: Sinocyclocheilus anophthalmus (assembly GCA_018155175.1). Taxonomy (NCBI): domain Eukaryota; kingdom Metazoa; phylum Chordata; class Actinopteri; order Cypriniformes; family Cyprinidae; genus Sinocyclocheilus; species Sinocyclocheilus anophthalmus. The sequence continues at coordinate 329,845 of JADLZN010001899.1, read as the reverse complement.
GGACCCCTTTAAGCATTCTGATGACATAAAATGAAAAAGAAAAGAATAAGACAAAAAAATGCAATAAATATACCTAAACTATAGAATAATAAACAAAGTCAAGTTGAATGGTTCTTCAGATTCCTAAAGACTGTGTTCGTTTATCTCATTTAAATGTAAAATATGATTATATCAGCCAGTGTTCACCTTTAGTTACTAAAAATGTTAACTTTTTCATTAGTTGAAATACAAATACAAAAAAATATAACATTAGATGAAAAACGTAAAAATTAAATGTAAAAATGCTGCCATTTTCAACTAAATGAATTGAGTTTGTTGATTTACTAAAATTACTCAAACAAACTGAAATAAAATAGAAGCTAAATATATATACAGTGGTGTGAAAAGGTTTTTGCCCCTTCCTGTTTTTTTGATTTTTTGCATATTTGTCACACTTAAAAAGATTCAGATCATCAAACAAATTTAATATTACACAAAGACAATGCAAGTAAATGCATTAAAATTCAGTTTTTAAATGATAATTTCTTTTATTAAGGGAAAAAAGCTGTCCAAACCTGCCTGGCCCTACGTGAAAAAGTAATTGCCCCCTAAATCTAATAACTGTTTGTGCCACGCTTTGCAGCAACAACTGCAATCAAGTGTTTGCGATAACTGTCAATGAGTCTTTCACATCGCTGTGGAGGAATTGGACATTGAACACTGGAGGGTTTTCGAGCATGAATGGACTGTTTAAGCATCTCAATCGGATTTAAGTCCGGACTTTGACTTAGCCACTCCAAAACCTTCTTTTTGTTTTTCTTGAGCCATTCAGAGGTGGACTTGCTGGTGTGTTTGGGATCATTGTCCTGCTGCATAACCCAAGTGCGCTTGAGCTTGAGGTCACAAACTGATGGCCGGACATTCTCCTTCAGGATTTTCTGATAGAGTGCAGAATTCATGGTTCCGTCAATTATGGCAAGTCGTCCAGGTTCTGAAGCTGCAAAGCAGCCCCAGATCATCACACTACCACCACCATGTTTGACTGTTGGTATGATGTTCTTTTTATGAAATGCTGTGTTGGTTTTACGCCAGATGTAACGGGACACACACCTTCCAAAAAGTTCAACTTTTGTCTCATCAATCCACAGAATATTTGCCCAAAAGTCTTGGGGATAATCAAGATATTTTCTGGCAAATGAGAGATGAGCCTTTATGTTCACAACACAACAAAATTACTAAAGCTGAAGCCAAAATAAATACAAAAGGCAATTCTATTTTATGAATACCATAACAGTATATAAATAATACTGCTGTTCTCTATATTTCACGATTGTCTACTGTATTGAAAAACAGAAAATTAATTATTCACAACTGCAGACAGTGATAAAATAAAAAGACACTATGAATCTAATTACAGTAAATATTATCATCATTAACAACAATCAGTGTTCAGTCATAAACCAGGAAATAAAGTAAAGAAGAAATGTAAAAAGTAATATAAAGCGCACAGATGCAGTTATGAGTCGTCATATGTCCGTGTAGCGTCGAAAATATTGTTTAATGAAGATAAAACATCTCAGATCTTCTGCTAATATTGTCAGTCATTATATTCACACATCAGCGATTCACACATATTAATGATTCCTGAATGTAGAATCACACATACACACACACACGCGTTCTCTCATTATTAGCTGTGATTTTCACCCCTCAGAACATGTGAAGTGTGTGTGCGTATGTGTGTGTGTGTATGTGTTTCTGCCACTCACGCTTGTGCACATGTGATGATTATGTTGATTATGAATTCTCACTGTCAGCAGTGTTTCCATAGAGACAGTGATCTTAAATCTTTATTTACTTTATTAATTCATGTTGCATACTGAATCATTCCATTGTGATGTTATTCTGAAGAAACAAAATGTTTGACTTCATGATCTTTCATCAAAATCATAACTTCACCTCCTCAGTCATCATTTTAAGTGAATGGCAGAAAAGTCAGAGTAAAGTTAAAAATCATGTTGGGATCACATGACCAGCCAAATTCTTCTTGCTTTATCTTGGTATTATTTTACAACATCATTCACAGATTAAAAAAGTCCTGCTGGCAGGTTGCATTTTGTTTTGTTTCAACATTGTTATTGTGACATTGTTTCAACGTCTTACTTTTCAAGTTTTATATATTGATTTATAAGTAATTAATTTAACATTTTACAATCATTAATATTACATTAAACACTGCAGCAATGTTTTTTCAACGTTCAAACAGCAAACAACATTATCTCAACACATCTCAGTGTTGAAACTGTCTGTATGAGAGGCCGGTCACACTGATTCACACTCTCTCTCTTTTCACATGTTCAGCATGTCAGTGGTGAGAAAGAGTGACATGAACTGACACCTTCACTCCATGTGTGTGCGCGTGTGTGTGTGTGTGTGTGTGTGGTTCCAGCTGTGTCCAGGCCTGGAGACACAGCGTCTCTTCACACACTCTCTCCTGAGCGCTCCTCTCCTCAGTGATGTTTAGATCGCTAATACTAGTGCTCATCCAGTCCTGGGTAGTAACTGAATACATGTAATTTGGATTATGTAATCAGATTCCAAAAATTACTTGTAAAAATACTTGTAATTAGAGTATGTTACATTTTAAAATGCTCATAATCAAATTACTGTTACTTTTTATGGATTACATGATTACATATTATACACACAATAGCAGTACATAATTAATAATTTAGTGATTTATTGATTCTCCCTAATTCTTAATCTTTCTCTTCTAAATTTTCGTTTCTAAAAATCCTACTGTGTGTCATACCTTTGACTATATTAACAAATATTGTGTAAATAAATTTGCTTTTGAATTTGAGGGAAAATAGCACATTATACATTCACGTGTTTATAGTTCTCTGAGGTCGGTTAATGGTCACACGGAGATGCAGGTAACAGATCAAATATTCCTATTTTTAGTGTTCACGTGGTTAAATTATATTTATTTAACATTTTTATTTTAATTATTAGCTTTTTATCAACTCACAAACCCACTGCAGTTCTTATATTAAGCCCAGTTTGGGAAAGCTTGGTGTAATGTAATGTTTAATACATTTTATGATACTGACATAAAAAAAAATTATATTTTATTTATTTTTTATATCAATATTGTACGTTTATTGGTAAGTTTAAAACAGGTTTGATAAAGAGTAATCTAAAAGTAACCTAAAAAGTAGCCAGATTACATTACCTAAAATGAGTAACCTTGATTACGGTACTAACTACAATTTTCGTCATGTAATTTGTAATCAATAACAGACTACAATTTGTAAGTAATCTACCCAGCTCTGTGCTCATCAGACCTCAAGCACGCATTGTTAAACTTCAGTCTGACCATCATCCTGCAGCATTTGTGCCCCGGACATAAATAATTCCTTAGAAGCTACGCAACACCCTCGCAACCACCCACGCCCTAGCAACACATAGCAAAGCACCTAAACTCTTCTGAACACCTTAGCAACTATATAACAACATCCTGGCAAACATGTACAACATTCTAGTAATACAGCAATGTGGCAAAAATTCATCAGAACACTTTATCAACACACTAAAAAAAAACCTTTTACTGCATAGCAACACTCTGGCAACCACACAACAAGCTAGGAACACAATGTCCAAAAAATACTCAGAAATACTCATTATCAACCACTATCAACACACTCTCTCACTTTCCCTCAATTCAAAACACCTTAGCAACTGCATAGCAACACCCTGGTAACCACCCACAACACCTTAGCAATGGCATAGTAGCACTCTTGTAATCTCCAAACAACACCCTAGCAACACGGCAAAATTTGCCAAAACAACTTAAAATACCCAATTAACTGCTAATCAACACATTCAAAACACCTTAGTAACCACTTATCAACACACTCAAAACAATGCAAAGCACCTTAGCAACAACTTATCAACACACTCAAAACACCTTAGCAACCACTTATCAACAAACTCAAAACAATTCAAAGCACCTTATTAACCACTTTATCACACACCCAAAACAATTCAAAACGCCTTAGCAAAACTACACACACTCAAAACACCTTGGCAACAACATCTGTATACAACACCTTAACAACTGCATATCAACATCCTAGTAGCCTCCCACAACACTCTTGCAAAACAGTAAAATGTCAAAAACTACTCAAAACACCTTATCAACACACTGTAAATATTTCAAAACATAAGTAACTTATGTTTGTAATTGTAAGTCGCTTTGGATAAAAGCGTCTGCAAAATGACTAAATGTAAATGTAAGTAACTGCATAACAGCATGCTGGTGACCACCCACAACACCCTAGCAACTGTATTGCAACACCATTGCACCTGCAACACAGCAAAGTGCCAAAAAACTACTCAAAACACCTTAGCAACAACTTGGCACTCACACCCACAACAACCTTGCAATATGACACAATGTGTTTTTTGGGGGGGGGTTGGGTTTTTTAAAAATCCTTATACACCTAGCACACCTCTTGTGACCATCTAGAACACCCTAGTAACTGCATAGCAACACCCTTGCAACCACCCACAACACCCTAGCAACACAGCAGTGTGGCTAAAACACATCAAAACACCTTAGCAACCACTTATCAACAACCAGAACACCTTAGCAACTACTTAGCAACATTCAGAACACCTGGCAACATCTAACACATAGCAATTTGTCAAAAATTACTCCGAACACCTTAGCAACCACTTATCAACAATCAGAACACCTTGGCAACTACTTCTCAACATCTGGCAAACACCTAACACACAGCAAAGTGCCAAAAAATAAAACTACTCAGAACACCACCTTAGTCACTTAGCTAGGGTGACCATACGTGCCATTTTTCCCGGACGCGTCCTTGCCAGGATTTGTTTTGGTTTTGGTTTTGTTTTTTCCTGTTTTCATGCTTGCTGAAGTTAATGATCGAAAAGTAGTTTGACCAATAACATGCAGGCATTGTACATAATGGACCAATCAGGGCGTGTGAGAAGGTGGGATCTACGGTCAAAGCGATGCAATTACGCGTACATATTAGGTGTGTTCGACTTAAAAGCAGACCAATCAGTGTTTGACATCAAAGTACCTCGAGAGCGTTTCGAAAGCATAACCGTCTGTATGGTACTTTGATGTCATACACTGATCGGTCTGCACACGCAAACAAAGCCAAAACCTAGATATTTTAGGCAATATAGAAATCCTGGCCAGGACATATCCCGTATAAATGGCACGTATGGTCACCCTACACTTAGCAACACACTCAAAATATATATATAAAAATAAACCTTTTGCAACTGCATAGCAACACTCTGGCAACCACCCACAACACCCTAATCATACAGCAATGTGGCAAATACTCCTCAGAACACCTTTGCAATTGTATAGCAACACCCTGGCAACACCACTGTAGCAATGGGGTTTGCACAGATGAATATCACTCACATTTTCTTTATACTGTGAAGCTCCAGTAGTTTGTGTGGTTAAGCTATATCATGTTTGGTATGGCATATTACCTGTTGGTATGGCACACAGCCACCGCTGCAGTTCTGTCCGCGTGGGTCAGTGGTCCAGTCCCGAGCACATGTCATGTCCATTTTACAGGCCTCGTACCTGCAACAGTGACTCACGTCATCAGAGTCGTCTACATTACCAACAGCTAAACTGGCAATTGATGAAGAACATTTTGATGCATTCAGCTCATTACTGTCAATCAAAGCTGGTATCAAACAAGCTTATGACCACAAAATGAGTGGGCGTGGCCTCACCAATCTCTGCAGAAGCTGTGACACAGAGGCACTGCCTTCAGGGAGGAGTCACGATGTGGGTGTGGCCAGCGAGCAGCATCAGGAGAACAGCGGTAAAAACAGACGACGCGCTTCAGGAAGGACTCACAGCTACAGAGAGAGAGAAAGAATGGCAAACAACACATTAAAACAAGAGTTCAGCTCATGTTGTCATATAGTGGACTTCTGAAAGTTGACAGAATTAGCTTTTTAGCGGATATTTATAAATTCAATATTCTCAGTCTTTGTTGATACAATACAAACACCTTCAGGAGAACAATAATGAGTATTTATACAAAACTTCACATAAGCAAAAACCAGACCCAAACGTAAGCAAAAACCAACCAACAAATAAATTAATAAACAAACATGGAAAATATTGCCAACTGGTATACAGGTGCATCTCAATAAATTAGAATGTCGTGGAAAAGTTCATTTATTTCAGTAATTCAACTCAAATTGTGAAACCGTGTATTAAATAAATTCAGTGCACAAAAGACTGAAGTAGTTTAAGTCTTTGATCATTTTAATTGTGATGATTTTGGCTCAAATTTAACAAAAAACCACCAATTCCCCTATCTCAACTAATTAGAATATGGTGGCATGCCAATCAGATAATCAACTCAAAACAGCTGCAAAGGTTTTCTGAGCCTTCAAAATTGTCTCTCAGTTTGGTTCACTAGGCTACACAATCATGGGGAAGACTGCTGATCTGACAGTTGTCCAGAAGACAATCATTGCCACCCTTCACAAGGAGGGTAAGCCACAACATTCATTGCCAAAGAAGCTGGCTGTTTCACAGAGTGCTGTATCCAAGCATGTTAACAGAAGGTTGAGTGGAAGGAAAAGTGTGGAAGAAAAATTTGCACAACCAACCGAGAGAACCGCAGCCTTATGAGGATTGTCAAGCAAAATTGATTCATGAATTTGAGTGAACTTCACAAGGAATGGATTGAGGCTGGGGTCAAGGCATCAAGAGCTGCCACACACAGATGTGTCAAGGAATTTTTGCTACAGTTGTCGTATTCCTCTTGTTAAAAACACTCCTGAACCACAGACAACGTCAGATGTGTCTTACCTGGGCTGAGGAGAAGAAGAACTGGACTGTTGCTCAGTGGTCCAAAGTTCTCTTTTCAGATGAGAGCAGGTTTTGTATTTAATTTGGAAACCAAGTTCCTAGAGTCTGGAGTAAGGGTGGAGAAGCTCATAGCCCAAGTTGCTTGAAGTCCCGTGTTAATTTTCCACAGTCTGTGATGATTTAGGGTACAATGTCATCTGCTGGTGTTGGTCCATTTGTGTTTTTTGAAAACCAACGTCACTGCACCCGTTTACCAATATATTTTGGAGCACTTCATGCTTCCTTCCTGCTGACCAGCTTTTTGAAGATGCTGATTTCATTTTCCAGCAGGAGTTGGCACCTGCCCACACTGCCAAAAGCACCAAAAGTTGGTAAATGACCATGGTGTTGGTGTGCTTGCCTGGCCAGCAAACTCAACAGACCTGAACCCCATAGAGAATCTAATGGGTATTGTCAAGAGGAAAATGAGAAACAATAGACCAAAAAATGCAGATGAGCTAAAGGCCACTGTCAAAGAAACCTGGCTTCCATACCACCTCAGCAGTGCACAAACTGATCACCTCCATGCCACGCCAAATTTGAGCAGTAATTAAAGCAAAGGAGCCCCTACCAAGTATTGAGTACATGTAGTTAAATGAACATACTTTCCAGAAGGCCAGCATTTCACTAAAAATGTTTTTTTTATTGGGTCTTATGAAGTATTCTAATTTGTTGAGAATTGAATTGGTGGGTTTTTGTTTAATGTGACCCAAAATCATCACAATTAAAAGAACCAAACTTAAACTACTTCAGTCTGTGGCATTGAATTTATTTAATACACAGTTTCACAATTTAGTTGAATACTGAAATAAATGAACTTTGCCACGACATTCTAATTATTGAGATGCACCTGACAAATACACATACATTATAATAAATAAATAAACATGATTTGAAAATAAAGACATGAAATAAAAATAATGTTATCATAAAAATAACCAAATAACTAAAAATGAAAAAAAATCAATCAATCAATAAATAAGAAACATGATTTAAAAAATAATAACTAAATATATTAATAAACACACATTAAAATAATAAATAAACAAACAAACATGGATTGAAAATAAATAGACATGAAAAAATAGCCAAATAACTAAATATAAAAAATAAAAATCAATCAATAAATTAACAAACAAATTAAAAATAACAAAAATGGATTAAATAACTAAAATAACTACCTGAATATATAAATAAAGATTCATGTAAACAAACAAACAAACTTACTTATTGTTTTAATAGGAAATAATCAACACGAGAAAGAAAATTCTGTCTGTTAAATTATTTCATGAACTGTTTAAATCACCCTTTATAAGAATAAATACAAACTTTGTTTTATTCAAGACAAATATGATATAAATGAAATAAAGCTGCTGTTAAAGTGACCAACAGTGGTATTTTAATCAATAATATTGTGATTGAATCAATCAATTTCCATACTTTGTTTAGGATTTATACCTCAGTATACATAATGAATCATAATCGGCAGATGCTTACAGAGGGCTGAGGACACCACACTTATCCCAGTGAGAGCTGTCCACGCCGGACACAGAGCCGGACAGATCCTGGACATCCTTCTCTGAACAACACGAGTCTGGACAGAGACACAAGCATTCACAAACTGGGACAAAACTACAATCCATGGAGGATCAATTCTACTGGGCTGTTTTAAAATGTGACTCTAAATGAACTGGTCTTGACTGTATGTTTGTAAGGTGACTGTGAAGTGTGCACACACTCTCCATGTAGAGCGAACACTGCTTGAGATGAGGCTCTGGGCTGGGCGTGGCTTTGTGCCTCCCGTCCCGCAGACACGCCCCCTCGTGACTCATCACAGCGACGGCCAATAGACTTGTAAGGTGGGCGAGGCCGAGCAGAACTTTGGACACGCCCATTTTCACCTACGTTTATCTTTCAGCTGCGAGAAATAATCCAGGAGGAGAAACACTTGAACTTCCATCAACAGACATTATGATGCTATATAACACTTCAGAACATGTATATTCACAGCATGAAACTTTGATTTATATTTGCATTTATATTCTGCTTCATAATGACTTACTCATGAAACTGACTATACAACTGAATTTAAGTAAACAATGAATTAAAGAAACATGGAGAGCGAGGGTCTTTGATGTACATATATATAATTATTATATATATATATATAATCTATATCATATATATATATACTATATCATATATAAATCCTCAGCATTTTATAGAGTATGTCGTCATACTACTGTCAGGATTGAATCATTTCTAATGGAATCAAATGAGAATCTTCCAAGTTCCACAAATCCCATAATTCCTGCTGGATAAACAGAAAATATATTTCTGAAAATATAGACTGAAAATTAAGAATTTGTTTATGCAGCAGAATCTTGTCCGATTCTCAGACGAGTCGTCTTGTTCTTTCTCAGGATTGTAAAAGCATGAATAAAAAAAAAATAAACAAAAAAAAAATCCGGCTGGCATAAATGAAATTCCTTGAAAATATGACAAGTAAGAATTTGTTCATTTAGCACGATCTTATTTGATTCTTATAGGAGTTTTGTTGTTCTTCCTTTAAGATTATAATAAGCATTCATTAATAATTCAAATAAAACACAATCAAATAAAAACTAAAATGAATGAATCCATCAGTCTATAAACACTGCACATGAGTTTAAGTTTAGGCCCAGTTTAAATCTTGCTGTTTTGTTTGCTCAATAAAATACGTCACATCATGATCTACAGAAACTTTCAATTGAGTTTTAATCACCATTACAGTAACGGAAAGGTTCAGTTCAACACATAAAGTTTGATAAGTTGAATGAATCCTAATAGAAAGCATCATGATAATGAAAATGAAATTTCTAGCTGACTAATTTCAGTCTTCCTGTGCTGCTCACGTTAATGTCCTTAACTGTGTCACACAGTCTAGCCTAAGAGGATGACAGTCACAGACCGATTTACTCCACTACACACAACAAACACCCTTATGTCAGAGTTGGCTCTTCCAAAGCACAAATGACTGTTTGTATGTCCATAAAACTGCTTCATACCTGATACTGGAGGCGTGTAGTGGCTGCTGTGAGCGTCGGATGCTCTCGCTCTGATCCACACACTCTTTTCCCGGAGCTGTAGATGAAGGACATCTCGATGACAACGCCCCTCCCTCTCTCTCGCTCCTCCTCTCTCTCGTCTCTCCTCTCTCCTCTCAATCACTTACCTCACAGCACACCCACAACACACACACATTTGTCATCAGTTTGATCTTAGTTAGTGTAGTTATCAAAGAAACACAATAAAAGCAATAACGACCTAATATAAACAGAATCAAAACCAAGACACCTTGATAATGCATTCTAATAATAACAATACAGATGCTTTATTTCATTTGACCTTGTTTCCTTGCTACTGAGTCACTCTCTGCACCTGCCGTCTGCGTTTTCTGGCATTTTATCTTCCAAAAACCTGTCCCGGTACAGTTGATGACAGTTACTGGATGTGAATCCAGGGGGAATTAGGATAATCTGGGACAGCGGGTAAATTGGGACGCCTAAGCTTCTTGTCCCATTACAAGCATGTCAACATGAACGTATTCTAGCTGGTTTAAATTCTCATTTGTTCGTTTAACTGTTGGAATAAATTGCAAGTGCATAAAATGTACAATTATGCACAGAGAAATGAAATGAATATTACTTTTATGAAATACTACTCAAAGTTCACTAAAACAACATAATGCATATACATTGCAGGGTTATAACATTAAAACTAAAACCATAAAAAAGGTTATTTGGAAGCAATGTAAACTAAAATATAGAAAAAAACTCAAACTGATTTTATTTCAGCTATATAAAATTATAAACCGAAAAATAAAATAAACATTAAGTACACTGAAATATATGGTATATTACTTAGAAATTGCTAGTATATTTCACAAACAATTACAAAGAAACAGCAACACGTTGAATTAAACGTGAATTTTGATGTGGATAAAATTCAAAATATTAAAAAGAAACTAATAGTCTCTAACTGGTACCATAATGTGGATGTAAAGTGTCTAATAATCTCAAAAGCCAGTTGATCTGTTTGTCTGATATATTTGGTTGAATATGACATATTTATAATACTGAAAAGAAGCCATTTGCAGTAAACAGATACTAATCGTGAGAGATGGTATTTTCTCTCAGCAGACGCTGAAGGCTTGTTTTGCTGCTTATTCCGTCTCTAATCTTCCTTCTGGAATAATCCCACCTCCATGCGCTGCTTTAAGACGTTTTTGGCCCCAAACGCAAACACTGTGCCCTAGTTAGAGAGCTGAGAGGATTCAGCCTGAAACACACACAGAGCTGCAGGACGTCTCTGAATGCCATCTGAATGCGCTATAGGCACAAGTCATGTATGTTTTCGCGCATGTCATCAGCTGTTTTATGTATTCGAGGCCTGTCAGAGCGATTTAGGATGATACAGACAGTTTCATAAGCAGGGGCCGCGGGTCTCCGGTCGCTCGAGTGTTTTATTTTGGGTCTGAGGACGGCAGACAGAAGCTATTAGCCTTTGGTCATCTGAGCTGGAATAATAATCCTTTGTGTCAAAGCTATTCATGGATGAGCTGTTGTGTTCATTTGGAGAGGTCACTCACATTACCACGACAGGACCGCCGCTAATTGCAGCGCATTTGTTCCACCATTCAGAGCTGGTTTCACTCGGACGGACCGATTAGACAGGTTTTCACTGAGACCGCCATATCTTGCCTAGATACATATGGCCTATAATGTGTCAATATCAATCACAAAAACTAGAAGTACTGCTACCATGCTACTGTGGGCGTGGTACCATAGTAATGCTATGGTATTTTTCAAATGTCTTCGATTATCATCATTTACTCTTTAAATACATAAATGGCATATGAACACAGTTATCATTTAGTTTGTTACCATATGAGTGTAACATGGTATTACGCAAAATTCATAAGAACAACGCAACATATTACAAACAATATATAGCACAAAAAAGATACAAATAGCCTACTACAGAAACTGAATAGGCCTAAATTAGGGCTACATTTTTTTATTGTTTTTTTTTTTTCAACTGCTTACACACAAAATCTTTACTTGTCACACAATTTCTGAAGGCTGACACTCAAACACCAGAACCACACACCAAATCTGCAGAACCATACACTAATTCTCGGCCTTCGACTGAGTTTTCAATTTCATAAAACACTTGTTGCAAAACACAACACATAATTCTCTATGTAACGCACAAAATCTAACAGGAATTTTTGGCAAAGGTGTTTGCAAATGTTTGCTTTTGAGATGTGATATTTTGAATGCAGTGCTTAATTTTGCAAGAGATATGAGGCAGTTTGCATTTTGTGTGTGCAGTTCTTGGATTTGTGTGTGACGTTTAGAAAAAGAAAAAAAAAAAGAGGCAATTAAAGTTTTGAAAATGTGTGTAAGCAGTTGAAACAAAAACTGTAAAAAATAAAACACTGTATGAATAAAAATATATATAATGATTCTTATTAAAGCTACAAAAGTCATACGGTCAAGAAAGGCAAGTAATCGATCACCCTTTTGTTTTTTGTTAAACATTAAGTACAGGCAGCCACAGGTGAATTAGGCTACTGTCACTTTAAGACCTAATGCGGATCCAATATATTGATCCATTTTTCTCCCACATATTTACATTTGCTTGAGACTTAACTGACTTGTTTACATGAATACTCACCAAGATGAGCATTAAGACATAACTTCATGTGTATTTGATCGTTCATGCCAGTGTGACAGGTTTTCTGTGCCAGCTCTTTGGCTGTGCGTCAGTCAGCGCGAGTATCGAACTTTTGTCGCGGTTTATTTCGCTTTATTTTCTCGTTCACACATGTTTGCTTAGTCACACTAATCTGTAAATAACTTTAAGTTGAATGCTATTGCAATTATCGTGCGTAAATTATGAACTAGCCCATGCAGGATCTCAAAAATGCGAAATTGTTTGATATTTGTGCATAGAGCTTCTTCACTTCATCAGGTTAGTTAATACACATGCCTGTTTTTCTCATCATTAGAGCGCCCTCTGCTGGAAGACTTCAGACATTCGGCTGTAGCTGTGTATAGCAGCTCTCTATCTAGTGATGGGCACAGGAAGTGCAGCAAAGCATATCAGGTCGCTCAAGGGCACTCATGATTATTTCTCTTAATGACAGATTGGGGATCAGAATTAAAAGTGTCTCTCTGTGGAATAAAAGGCCAAACCTCTTACACTAAATATTATTAAAACAATAGCATTAAAATAAAGAAATCATGAGTGTTGTTTCTTTACCAAGTTATCAGACGATTGTTTTATTCAAATTAGCAACCAATCAGAACAGCCGGCAAATATGTGCTTAAAACCACCTAGATTTCCCTAGAAATGCTCTGAAAGTAATTTTAGCAATATCATTCCTCTGTGCCGTTATCACTGTGTTTATGGTGTGGACATCACTTTTCTCATAGAATTAGACCATTTTCTTTTTGAGGACAGGCCTTGGCGGTGAGTTTTGCACATGTAAATACCACTCGGATTTACTTATAAGGAAAATCTAGTTTTTAAATGACTTTTTATTCTGAATGTATCTGCACTGTTGAAAAAAAAAATAACGGTCTGCTCTTGTAACATGCAAATGAATCACGATATTACACTCTAAAAAATGCTGGGTTAAATACAACCCAGTGCTGGGTAAAATAGGGACAAACCCAGCAACTGGGCTGTTTTGACCCAGCGGTTGGGTTAAATGTTTAAATGTTTAACCCAACCTTCTGGGTAGTAACCCAACCGCTGGGTCAAAACAACCCAATTGCTGGGTTTGTCCCTATTACCCAGCACTGGGTTGTATTTAACCCAGCATTTTTTAAAGTGTAGTTATTAAATTACTGACTTCTGAACGCAACAGAATGTTTGCTTATGTGAAGGTCTGTCATCATGTGAAATTATATTAGATGCTCTATGAAGTGCAAAGCAAAGTCAATCAAGCTTCTTTACACAACGTATTAGAACATTTTAATAAATTCTATACATTGCAATGAGCAAATTACACTTGATTTGATAAAACTGTCTATGTATCCCAGTGCTTCACTATTGGAATAAAACAAACACAAGCTTAATAAAAAATGGAATTATCTTTCAATTCAAATTTCAGTAAAAAGGCCTATAAAATCTGCTCATGCCTCATTTTGGTTAGCTTTCCAGAGTCTTGAGATGAACTGATACTCAATACTCCTCTGGTAGACTCACATGACGGCTGATGCAGACAATCATGTCTATTTCTCTGTTCTTGGCTTCTTTGTTCTGCAGGATCACGGTGAAAAACATCTCTTCAAAGTTTGCATAGATGTTTAGACCTGACACCTTGAGGACAAGTACGCTGCCAAAGTGCGGTGAACTTGTCAGTGCAGAAAGACTCTCCAAGGTGCATGTCTGTAGCAAATAACAGCAGTGACTGATGAGGCACTCAGCGTCAGTTTTCAGAAGATTTCAATCTCTCCTCCTGGATCTTTTTGCCACAGTTCATGGCCAGAGTTGCAACGGCGTACGAGGACATAATCACAATGGTGCTCCCGACGAAATGAGAGGAGGCTCCTCTTGGCATCAAACGCACCGGCCTGCAGGAGTAAACCGCGTCTGAGACGCTCACGCTCACCGTTTGGCTGATGGGCTCCATGTCTGCACAGGTAGAGACGAGAAGTCTTTGAGCGCAGCTGACTGTCGTGATCAATGCATGGACGCTTGAGCAGGCCTCTTTATAAGAGCCACGACTGAATCTCGAGACACGTCAGATCCTGAAGGGGAAACACCAGATTGTGTCAATAGGATGAGAAATAGATACCCATGTGTGCGGTCAGGTAGACGCGAGGAGCTTAATGCTTTAAGCTCATTAGAAACGGGAAAAGAGGCACGTAGGTAAACAGCTCTGACATCAGAAGTGTGATTAATCTTATAGTTGTTTATAACTCCCGTGAGGTCATGCCGAAGGACATGGAAAGCAAATAGAGCTCACAACTGCAAGGTCATGGGTTCGATTCCCATGAATGTAAATAATATATAAATATTTGTCTCCTGATGGTTATTTTATGGGCTGCAGTTTAGGGTTTATGCTACATTATAGAAGGAAGATAAACACAGAAATGATGTTAGCAAAGGGAAATGAGTCACAGTTTAAGTCTAATGAGCTAATCAGACACCAGACACTATAAACCTACTAAACCACTGTCCAGCGTCTTTATAAATGGATTTGTATTTTTTTTGTTTTTGAATTATCAGCAAACACCGTTAAAAATGTCCCAAGACGTTGATCCCTTTTAAAATCCTTTACATTTCTCTGCCAGGTGGTTTATTATATATATGGATATATACATACATCGGGGAGATTTAATGTAGCCTATTTTACACAGGCATATGAGGTAAAGGATAATAAACAAATAACATGAAATCAAATGAATTAAGGTTACATTTAAATAGACAAAAATGACAAATAATAAGATAAATTAATGAATAGATTAAAAAATGAATTAATATATCTAAAAAATGAAATTCAAAAATAAGAATAAAAAATGTCAAATGCCAAACTTGATTTAAAATGGATTAAATGAATGTAACGGAAAGAAGTACACATTTTATTTTGAAATAAATAAACAACTTGGCCCAACGATTCTAGAGTGTGTGTGGTTGCTAGGATAATACTACGCCGTTTCTAAGGTGTTCTGAGTTTTAAGAGTGTTGTTATTTGTTTACTTCCTGTCTGGCACGAAAACTATCCTTCACCCAGTGATATTCGAGTCTTTATGGCTCTATCGATGTAAGTCTGTGGGATTTTTAATACAATTACAGCAGGCACACAATGTCATAAGACGTAGATATTTGGTTCAATTTGGGTTGCGATGTCGGGTGACCAAAATCCAATGTCAACTCAACATCTAATGTCAATGCTAATTTGATGTCCAATACCGACATCGGCTGACATTTATGTTTGTTGTTTTTAGGTTGTGTAACCAAAATCCAACATCAAATTGGCGTCAAATACTGACGTTAACCCGAACATCAGTTATACTGACGTCCTGTGCCTGCTGGGTTACATCATATAATACATTATACTATGAATTTGAGTCTCACAACAGTGATGTTGTGCTGAGGTCACCAGAGGTCATATCTTGGTATCACATTAACAGGTCAGATCTGTTAAGCAACAGGTGTAGCGTGTCTTTCTCAGGTTCGTACACACCTCAGACGTGTCCTGAAGGATTATTTGGACTGTCTGAATGCTGTGGTCACTTTGACACTCAACGCCACCTGTTCCAGCATCTGTTTATCAGAGACAGACACACAACAAACAGATCACAGCGAGGTCTGATCCTTCAGCCCTGCCAAGAAAACACACTGTTACTATTGAACAGATTTAGTGTTAGTTGTTAACTCAGTCATCAGTAGTACTAGTGCTCATATCTCTAATGCCAAAGATATAAATTAAATGATTCTTTCTGTATGTGAAGGACATACTAATGATAAATCAATGTTAATCTGCATTATATAACTGTAGTGATTTTTTTTTTTGTATAAAAGAACATACTAAAGGTCAAATTTAACAAACAAAAGTGTGAGTTTACACTGAATTCTCTTAGAATTTACGTTTATGTTATTGTCTTTCAAAACTTTTTAAATATCACAGCAGGATCATGTGGGTCTGTCCATGTGTGAGCAGTCAATCTGTCCCGTGTTCGTCCCTGTGGAGAAGCATTCATTCATTTGACCTGCTGCAGATAATCAGTCTGTCTGAGGCTCTGAATTAAACTGATCTTCTCATTCTCATTCTGCAGGCCAAGCTGCTTTGCTGCCTGACCAGACGGACCACACACACACATAAACAAATAAGATCCCTACTGCGTTTCTGTTGCTGTAATGTCTTATATTCTAAAAGAAATGATTTAGACTTGGGTTTTCTGGGACACATTGTCTGTCATCTACGCTTTGGCCGTCACCAGTTAGAATTAAACAATCCATTTAAATTCAAGTCAGATTTTGATTAAACGTCTTCATGTTACAGTTTTAAAATAGTAACTGCTCTGACATATTAATACTGATGGTTTATTGGTGAAGCTCATGAAGAAAAGTCATATATTATAAATAAAGAAAATGAAGCAAAGAAATGCTGCAATCTAAAAATGTCTAAAAAGGATTTTGCTATTTGAATCATGTATAACCGTCTCGTATTATTAAAAAAAAAACAATATTAAATAATATCCGCCTTTGCAATGCATAAATATGATATTTTCTATGAATAAGTGCAGTAAACACTATTTGCACCACAAACCAGTGTGATTATGATTATGAGAATACATAAAGTAATACGACAACAATCAGTTTGCGATCTCAAGCAGCATAACGAGCTGTATAACTTCACCATATGAAGATCTTCATTTAATAGGCTGAAATAGAACCCACATACACGATGGTTTCTGTGAGATTCACCGTTAAATGATTTAGATTTAACAAATTCATAAATAAGTAAATAAAACACAAAGTGTGTCAAACCATATAGCAATATTTTATTAATAGGTCTGCTATTTTACCAGAACAGGGCAGAAATAACCAGGGATGTAAAATCCTTGAGTAATTTTACTTGATTCCTGTACTTGATTTTGGGGTATTTGTACTTTATTCAACTAACTACACTCTTAAAAATAAATGGCCCCCCCTTCCCGATCCATGAGAACCTTTTTGTCTATGGTTCCATAAAGAACCTTTAACATCTGAAGAACCGTTCTGTTTCACAAAAGCTTCTTTGTGGTGAAAGAAGGTTCTTCAGATTATAAAAAGGTAAGAAAGCGATGGTTCTTTAGAGAACTTTTGACTGAATGGTTCTTTGTTGAACCAAAAACGGTTCTTCTATGGCATCGCTTGAAGAACCTTTTGAAGCACCTTTATTTTTAAGAGTGTACATGTACTTTTACTTAATTAGATTTCTGAAGAAAACCTGTACTTTTTACTCCTTACAAATTTATTTCAACTAAAGAACACTCACTTTTTTTTTTTGCATTTTAGTTTATGTCAATGCCTGCACTCCAGTAATATGGTAAACAAGCTAAACGAAGTTATAGATATATTAGAAGTAGTATTTTTTCTCCCCATTTAGCTTAAGACATGATTTCATCCACAGTGTTTGTATCGGTTACTGTCGTCTTTGCTGTGTAGCTGAAAGTTTAGTCGTCACATTATCATTGCAGTTAATAGTGTTCACCGTCTGTTTGATTAGAATTTGTAACTAACTGCATGCTTTTTACTGTACATTTCTGCCATAGCCACCACTAATAATCTACTCCTAAATACACTGACACAATTATAAACGCAAAACTTTTTTTTTTGCCCCCATTTTTCATGAGCTGAACTCAAAGATCTAAGACTTTTTCTATGTACACAAAAGGCCTATTTCTCTCAAATAATTGTTCACAAATCTGTCTAAATTTGTTAGTGAGCACTTCTTCTTTGCCGAGATAATCCATCCACCTCACAGGCGTGGCATATCAAGATGCTGATTACTGCACAGGTGTGCCTTAGGCTGGCCACAATAAAAGGCCACTCTAAAATGTGCAAATTTAAACATTTTCTGTAAAGCTGCTTTGCAACGAGTTGTGTCGTGAAAAGCACTATACAAATAAACTTGAATTGAATTGAATAGTTGAGTAGTTTTTTAAAGCGTTATCTTTGGACAACCTGTACAATTGCATTATGTGCAGAGAGATTTTTTTCTAAAACTCTTAGTTTGTGTTCATCTGAATAAAGAAAGTCATATACATATGGGATGGCATGAGGGTGTAAAGGATGGGGTCTCCCTTTAAGAGCTGTATTTTGTTTGTTACACTTTGCTGCATTTTAATTGTTGTTGTCTAGATACTGTAGATGTTTTGACCTACAGCCATTGCATTTTTTTTTTATTTCTCCCTTTAACCAAACCTGTCTGTCTGACAAAACATTTTATTCAGTATATTTTTAAGCAATTTCACTTTGCATTGAGAAGATGACTCAACATTATGAATCAAGAATGCACTTGTTTTTTTTTAAACTCAAGTAGCCTTGACGTTTTTGACGTTTACTCAAGTCAGGGGCGAACTTAACCAATAAGCGAGGTAAGCGGCCGCTTAGGGCCCCGGGGAGTCAGGGGGCCCCATCTGATATTGGCGAAACATATTTGGGCAATATATTTGGTGTGTATTTGTGTTATGGAGAGCGTAAAATGTTCACTTACCACTCAGAACGCCTTGTTTTTTTAAGCGCTGAGTTCTGCAAGCTCGCGAATCTTCTCATTATAAAAATGTGCCGATACAATGAAAATAAGAGATTCATTTTGCAGTGCAGAGAGCTTTATTGATTAACGGAACGTTGTGAGATTGCAGCGTTTGGTGATTATAGAGGAAGCGCTCTTTGCGCACTTTCTAGTCTGTATTATCCTGTCAGAGTGTCTCAGAACGGATATATTAACATCAGAGAAGAAAGAACCATGTTTCTTGTCATGATTTGATTTGTCTTGAGGTTTCAAAATGACACTCTTGCGTGCTTTCCCTAGGTGCGCCGGCGCGAACTGCTGCACGAATGTGATGACTGGAGATTTTCGCTCAATAATAGATTACATTTTTGGTTGGTTTCTAAGCAAACCCTACCGTATACCTTAAGAACACTTACGGAACGAGTTGCATGGGATAATTTTATGACATTTGAATCCGTTTTGTAAAAAGAAGTTTACAATTCATTAAATGGACAAGCGCAAGCCTTGTTTTTAATAATGTCTTCTTTTGTGATCCGAAGAATAAGGTAGTCTAATTTACTTAAGTTGTGAAGGGGTAAATAAAGAGACAGAGAGAGAGAGGGTTACAAAATAAGGGTTAGGCATAAAAGATCACACATAGTTATTGTGTTGGGGCCATATCTGGAATTAGCTTAGGGCCCCCAAATCACTAAGCCCGCCCCTGACTAAAGTAGCTATATTTTTGCTAGATAGCCTAATTTTAGTTTTTAGAGTTACTTTTAGAGTATCTGTACTTTCACTTGAGTATAATTTTTGAGTAGCCTACTTTTACATCCATGAAAATCAGCTTAGAGGGTCAGAATCACGTCTACTCTGACCAGAAGAGGGCAGAAGTATCCGTGAACAAGAGCCCCTCAGCTTGACGTATGGCGCTTCCCGCTGGGCTTGACAGCTGAGCCCATACGCCGGCGGGAGGAAACCGGGACAAATAGGAAGAGCAGCATAATAAATGAACTTATTTTCATATCTCACTGTTTCTCTTCAGTCTTCACACACTCGCGTGATGCGCTCAGAGGCGCGTCTGTTTTCCACTAATGACAAACTCTCATGAGAGGAGACGAGCGCGGCACGCGCTGATTTAACGTTTTAAATGTACATAATAATAAAATCTAAAAATATTTCCTCACCCCCGTGCTTGATCAAACCCTGAGGACTTTAGCAAATTGTTCCTCCTTTTTGTCTATATTCAGCCGGGGTACCAAAAATGACTAAAGACCTGCCTATAATAAAAAATAGGCTAGTCCTTATGACACATCTCTTATATTAACGACAGGTTAACAGACCCAAATTTAAGAATCTGCAAGCTGCCTCGAACTTTCATATCTGTACATCTTAATCTTATCTAGCTTTGCAGACATCCCACCCCCGCTCTATTTCATCTTAACCGAAAGTGAAAGTGATGTAGTTGAGTGTAACGAAAAAAAGACCAGCGGCCACAGAAAAAAAACCGGATTTTTAAACGCGTGATAATACCAGTTGTAAAGGTAATGCGTCTTGGATGACCACTTCACCGAAAACGCATCTGGCGTACCTACATTGCACTTAACGTTACGATCCGGAGAACGCTTTAGTCATTACGGTCCAACTTTCTGTTTCGAAAAAGACAGGAGGAAGAGCGCGTTATAGATTGTCTAGATTCATTACGCAGCGGGTCATACGCAACGCAAAGGTGAGAACCAGACCCGTTATAAAGCTAAAATGTATTCAAATTAATTGAATGATTAGTTAGAATAGAAATGTTTATGCATTACAGCGTGTATGTAGACTATATATATATATATTATCTATTACTGTATAAGACGTACATTTACAAATAATTTTTATTTTGAGAGGAACAAACAGTTACACTACAACCATCCATAAGATATATATATATATATAGATTATATATATATATAGAGGCTTTTCTAAATTCAAGGAGGAAAACATACTCGGTTACAAATGTAACCTCAGTTACCTGAGATACGGGAACGAGTACTGCGTCTACTAAGACGCTATGGGAAAAAGTCATTTTTTCTTCAGAATTGAAGCCTTTTCCAATAACGCAGTGTAACTGCATGGCCATTGGTTCCTATGGCCATAAAGCCCGCCAGAATGGGCAGGGCCATCTGGCTATATAAGCGGGCACTTCGCGAAGGGATCAGGTCCTTAGACCTCTAAAACGATATGACTTGAGTCGTGCAGCTGCATAGCATAGCTAGCAACGCAATACTTGTTCCTGTATCTCAGGGAACCGAGGTTACGTTTGTAACCGAGTACGTTCCCTATCGATACGTCACTCGTACTGCGTCTGCTAATATGCTATTGGAACCAGTACAATCACGCCATGCTATGGGAGAGGAATGACTACAAGTGTAACCTTGCCCTAGGCACCTCAGGGCCCAAGGGGACAAGAATAGTAAACACCTCCCAAGGCGATCGGGCTAAGCTCACAGAGGTCACACCTGGCCTGAGTGATCATTCCAGAAGACTTGCACAGCCCCGGCACCCATGAGGGCCGAGAGCGCACAAGTAAAGCCTCTGCTGGGTTTGAGCATGTTACGCCAAACTCCTGCTCAGAGCAGTACTGCGTATGCAGGTGCGTGCCAGTTATGCAGAAAGAACCCTAGCCTGCAAGGCAGGGATGTCCAGGTTATAAAACCTAGCAAATGTGGACGGTGAGGCCCAACCAGCCACCACACAAATTTCCGCAATGGACACGGTGCTAGACCATGCCCAAGAAGAGGCGACGCATCTAGTTGAATGGGCTCGTACTCCAATGGGGTATTGCAGGCCCAAGGAAGTGTAGGCTAGCATAATAGCGTCAACTATCCACTTAGAAAGTATCTGCTTCGTGACCGAATGCCATTTAGCGTGGCCACCAAAGCAAACAAAGATCTGTTCAGACTACCTAAACAGGGCGGAACGCTCGATGGAAACTTTCAGCACCCTGACGGGGCAGAGTAAATTCAACTCCTGGTCCTCTTCTGAGGGAGAAAGCGCAGAGAGTGTAATGACCTGTGCCCTGAATGGAGTAGAGAGCACCTTAGGTATATAATCATGCCTCGGTTTCAGGACGACCTTAGAGATGCCAGGCCAAACTCCAGGCAGGTAGGGCTCACAGAGAGCGCCTGTAAGTCTCCCATTCGTTTGGCCGATGCTAAAGCTAGCAAAAGAGCAGTTTTCAATGACAGGGACCGAAGGTCAACAGACTGCAGCAGCTCAAAGGGAGGACCCTTCAGGGCCCTCAGAACAGTGGGCAGGTCCCACGTAGGGACAGTGAGGGGACGGGGCGGATTCAACCTCCTAGCCCCCCTCAGAAAACGGACAACAAAGTTGTTTCTGCCCACCGACTGGCCTGCTATAGGGGCATGAGAACACGCTCTGCGCATTCTATGACGCTAGCCTGAACCCCGCGTGAAGAGCGTCGTTGTCCGAAGATAGTCTTTGAGCGGAATTCGCTGCCTTCGTGGAGTGGACTCTGGCGAGAAACGGATCGCCATCCTGGCCCGTGGATGATCTTGTCAGATCCACTCCAGACCCAGTGCCCAGCCCACCATCTCCCCGCAATGCGGAGCATCAGACCGAGCCCACCAATGACGGAGTGCCAATTCCTTTCGCGATCAGCGAGCCAGCGCAAAGTGCCGAGGAAATGAGCCAGAGGATCGCCACGGAGCCAGAGCTTCAAGTGACGTCAGACCAGGTGCGAGAGCTGGCTACAATGCCCGCCATGAGGGAGAAAGCCGCAGACGGTGTGAGCAAGGAGGGGAGCTCCGCCCCCTGCACCGCAGCTGAGGGTGAGCTGAGTATGGCACGGCAAAAGTGCCAAACCGAAGAGGAGATGGCACCAGTCCCTGAATCCCAGTCCAGAGCGCCATCCAGTGCCAGCTCCTCGTACGCTCCCTCAAGTGTCGCTCTGTCTGGGAGTGCAATCCTCTGGTCCCGTTGTTCAAGCCCTTTTAAAGGGGAAGGGCGGGGTGGTGCTGATCCAGAGTTTAGCCCTGAATGCCCGGAGGCTCACAAATGCCTGCCCTCCCACCCGCTCCTGCCTCCTACACCGCTGTTGTCTGGCAGCCCCTCTGCTCTCCCTCAGCCCACCATCATTACGGTGCGAGCTCCGAGGGTCTGCCATCCTCCAGCATCGCCATGGCTGGAGAGTCCCTCACCTCCGCCTCCGAGGCCCGAACTCTGCCTCTGCCCGTAGACCCAGCGGCTCCACCTCGGCTCCTAGCTCCCTTCGTGGGGCACCTTTTCCTCCCCTCCACCGTCACCCATCGATCCATCATCTCCACCGTGCTCCCTCGTCCCTCCGGCTTCGCCTTGGTCGGGCGTTGACCCGCCATCGCCTCAGGACTCCACTCCTCCGGCTACACCTCGTCCCTCCGGCCAGCTCCACTTGGTCCTCAGTCGCTCCGGCTCCGCCGCGGATCTCTGGATCTCCGCCTCCGCCTTGGTCGCCAGAGCCCTCGGCTCCACCCTGGTCCCCAGGATCCTCGGCATCCCCTTGGCTCGTTGGCTCTTTGTCTCCGCCTCGGGCTCCTCCGCCACCATCGGCTCCACCGTGGGTTGACATTATGACTGTGGCCTGGGTCCAGCTGGGCTCCTCCTGCTCCAAGCCCCTCATGTCTCCTCCCTTCTTCGTCGCCTCCCTGGTCTCTGTCTGCCGGCCCCCTCCCAGGTGTCCGTCATCCTCCTTAGTTCCCAACCACGCCTCCCTCTGTTGTTGCTACGGTGCGAGGACACACCTTCCGGGAGGGGGGCGATATGTCAGAAATATGGACTGTCTGTGTTGTGATTTGCCCCTGTTTCTGGTCCTGTGTTTCCTTATTTGGTCCTTCCTGTTTCCATTAGGTTCCCTGATTAGTTCATTATTCGTTTCCAGCTGTGTTTAGTTAATTATCCTAATTTCCCTGTGTACAAAAGTCCTAGTCTGTTCAGTTTGTGTTTGTCAGGTCTACTCGTTCTCTACGTGTGTTGGCTCAAGCTCCTATTGTGGATTATCTCCTGTGTTTCATGATTAAAGACTGTTAAACGTTTCCTCGTGACTCCAGCGTGTTCCCTCAACAGCGTAACGTGACAGTTTTGAAGCATGGCAGCTGGTTTAAAGCTGGTCGTAGTTCGTATGCGGGTTTAAGTGTCTGCCTCAGCACCAGCTCATAACCAGCTTATAACCAGCTCAGGACCAGCTTAACCAGCGCATGACCAACCAAAGACCCACTTTTTAATTTTTTTTATTTTGTGTATGTATAATCATTTTCTATTTTTTAACTGTCTTAAATTCATTTTAAATATTTTTTTATTATTTTAAAAGTTTTTAAATTCCTTGTTTTATTTTTGTGATTATTATTTTTTAATGATTATTTTACTTTCTTTTATGTAAAGCACTTTGAATTACCATTGTGTACGAAATGTGCTATATAAATAAACTTGCCTTGCCTTACCTTAAACCAGCTCAAACCAGTTGCCATGCTTCAAAACATACCTAACCAACAAGCATATGCTGTTTTAGCATATATTTTATAGCATATAATATTAAATATACTGTATCATTTGTCATTCTAAAGGAGAGGGAGGAAGAAAGCTTAGGAAAAAAAGAAGGGGAAAGGAGCTGTAAACCTGACAAGAGTGAATCTGTGTGAAGTGAATTTGAAGATCTGAGTCATCATATCCTACCAAGCAACATGGGTAAGAAATGTTAACTATAATTGGATAAAATCAATATCCTATACATATTAAGGCCGTTTCACACTGAGCGCGATGTGCAAAAAAAGCAAGGCGAATCACCATGAAGTGCTTTTCTTTATCTCGTATATGGACTTAACATCAATATACAGCATTATATTAAGATAAATAAATTTTGGTTCTATGTCTATTTGCTTTGATATTTCATGTGAAGAAAATTATTTAAAAAAAATTCAATACGTAAGATCTGGAGAGGGAACACGCTGTGATATAAGACTCGGGCACGTGGAAGAAAAACGGACAGTGCTCTCCAGATCAGATAATTAAGTGGAGAATTAATAGAAATTATATTAAGAACATTTGAGAGTAAATCTGTTCTCAGATAACAATTATAACAAGAAACTTCCAAAAAAAAAAAAAAAAAAAGCATCCACTCTCTTCTCTCTCGGAATACTCTTCTTCTGTGTTTGTTTACACTGGTTTTCGAAACAGCACCACCACTCTTCCCCTTTTGTGCAACAGCAGCTGCTCCGGTCACGTGAATTTAACTCATATCTGATTGGACAGCCCGTTTCATCTCAGAGTAACAGGAAAAAAATTCGACACACAGGACGAAAAAAAAAAACCTAGCTTTTTTTGCGCCACGAATGATCGCGCCTGGTGTGAATAGCCCCATAGGGATCTAGCGTTTCAATTCAAAAGCATAATCGCTCCGAACATTTGCACCGAATTTTCACATTCAGTGTGAAAAGGCCTTTAGTGAGCATATTTTAAGATGTTTGTATTTCTGTAATCACATTTCATGAAGACAAAGTGTGCCATTGATACGCTATTTACATGTCTTGATGATGTCAAATCTTGGCTCTCCAAAAATGTTCTCTAGTGGTTGCTATCCATGCCTTTATTACGTCTCGGCTGGATTATTGAAACTCCCTCTATTTCGATGTATCAAAGTCTCAAATCTCTTGGTTACAAGTAGTCCAGAATGCAGCAGCAAGATTCCAGAAGGGGTGTAAAAAGTTTGATCATGTTACTCCCCACTTGAGGTCATTGCATTGGCTGCTAATTCACTACTGAATTGAGTTTAAAATCTTGCTACTTGTCTACAAATCACTTAACAATCTAGCTCCTCCTTATTTGTCTGAATTACTCCACCTCTATGGAGTGAGGGAACTAAGACCGGAGGGCAAATTTCTCCTCCGGATCCCAAGAATCCGCTTAAAGACCAGGGGACTTAGAGCCTTTGAAGTGGCTGGTCCTACCCTCTGGAACAACTTACCAGTTCACATTAGAATGGCTTTATCTGAGTTCAAGTCCTATCTTAAAACCCATCTCTTCTCCTTGGCTGTTAATATGTAGCTATTGCGTGGCTCTTGCATGGTTTTATTTTTGTTTGCCAATTTTTCTCTCTTGTATTTTATCTTGTATTCCTGTTGTATTTTACTGTTTTGTTGTGCAGCACTTTGGCTGGCCTTGTTCCGTGCTTAAACATGCTCTAGAAATAAACTGAACTTGAACTTGAACAGTTCTCCTCTATTGCAGAGCCAGGAGAAGCAGTAGCAGGAGAACAAAGGGCAACTCCACAATCACCACTAAAAATAACAACAGCACTGACAGTTGTAACAGCTGCAGTAGTAGTAGGTAATGCAGTAACATCAACATTAGCTGTTGTAGCAGTAGGAGCAGCAGCTGTTATTGGCATTTTACAATCACTAACAGGAGCAGTAGCAGTAGCAGTAACAGCAGTAACAGGAGGTATAGCAGGAACAACAGCAGCAATATTGCAATCATTGTTAGGTGCACAATCATTAACAGGATCAGCAGTAACTGGAGCATTGGCAGGAGCTGCAATAGTAACAGTAGCAAGAACACAATTACAATGGATAATAGAAACAATACAGTGCGTAACATACAGCATATAATGGGTGGTAAACGTAGTGCAAAAAATAAAAGCAGCAGTACCTGCAGCAAAAGTAATCGGAGGATCAGGATTAGCAGCAGCCATATTATCTCAAGTACTGTCAGCAGTAGAATCTGGCCCAGAATCATCTGGACCAGGAACATCTAGACCAGCATCATCTGGATCAAGAGTATCTCGATCAGCAGTATCAGGCCCAACATTATTTGAACTAGGACCCTCAGGACCAGGAGCCTCTGAACAAGGAGTATTAAGTCCAGCATCATCTGGACCAGGAACTTCAGGATCAGGAGCATCTGGACTAGCATTATCAGGTCCAGCATCATCTGGACCAGGACCTTCGGGACCAGGAGCATCGGGAGCAGCAGTATCAGGTCCAGCATCATCTGGACCAGGAGCATATGGAGCAGCAGTATCAGGTCCAGCATCATCCCAACCAGGACCTTCAGGACCAGGAGCATCTGGAGCAGCAGTATCAGGTCCACCATCATCTGGACCAGGACCTTCAGGACCAGGAACATCTGGACAAGCAGTATCAGGTCCACCATCATCTGGACCAGGACCTTCAGGACCAGGAACATCTGGACAAGCAGTATCAGGTCCACCATCATCTGGACCAGGACCTTCAGGACCAGGAACATCTGGACAAGCAGTATCAGGTCCACCATCATCTGGATCAGGACATTCAGGACCAGGAGCCTCTGGAGCAGCAGTATCAGGCAAAGCATCAACTGGACAAGCAGTATCAGGTACACCATCATCTGTACCAGGACCTTCAGGTCCAGGCACATCTGGACCAGCATCATCTGGATCAGGACCTTCGGGACCAGGGGCACCTGGACCACCAGCATCAGGGTCAGCAGAATCGGGTCCAGCAGCATCTGGAGCAGCAGGATCAGGATCAACAACTTCTGGAGCAGCAGGAGCAGGCGCAGGAGCAATTGGAGGAATACTGGGAGGACTTGTGGCAGGAGCAGGATCAGAAAATAATGGATCAATACAGAAAAGGCAATCAGAGGAACAATCAGCAGTGATGGTAAGACAGCAAATTGGTGTAACAGCTTGTTCAATTTAAGTGTGTGCTTTTAATGTGACTCTCTTTCATAATAGTTACATTACTCCCAGTCTAGGGTTG
This sequence comes from Sinocyclocheilus anophthalmus, assembly GCA_018155175.1. Classification (NCBI taxonomy): domain Eukaryota; kingdom Metazoa; phylum Chordata; class Actinopteri; order Cypriniformes; family Cyprinidae; genus Sinocyclocheilus; species Sinocyclocheilus anophthalmus. The sequence continues at coordinate 301,902 of JADLZN010001899.1, read as the reverse complement.
GGAGCAAGTATAACAGAAGCCAGCTAGTAAGTTCTGTGCAGGCAAATCTCATTCCCCTGATCTCAAGAGGCTCAATAGCGACTGATGCTAGAGGTTGCAGTCTTTAGTGTCTTTGTTATCGTGCCTACCTCCCATGCTGGAAAATGGTAGAATCCCACTCGGAGCGAGTAAGGAAAGTAGAGCAGGAGGAGTTGCACAAAAAAAACAAAAAAACAAAATGTTAAAAACAACCAAAAATAAATACAAATTAGGAAGGAACAAGTTGTTCCAATCTGCTGCCAAAAAATACAACTGCACGACAACCAAATTTAATTAGTTTTTAATTAAGTACAAAATAATAACAATAATACTAACAATAATAACATGTTTCAATAACAACAGGGGCCTACACCATTTAGCTGTCTAGCCAGGTACATTTCAGTTTAGTTTGCACCAAACCCTGGGTTTTAGGCAAGTGGATCAGATTTTAGCTGTGTTCATCGCCATAGTAACTAACCTGCACTTGACTGTTCAATCTGGCATGGCAGCCACAGCCTCGCAAGTGTTTTTTGACAAACATAAACATGACATCAGAGCTAGTCGAATAACAACTGGACATATTGCTAACTGACATGCATTTTGCAGTGATCACAACAGGCAGCTGCTGACTTGCATTGTATGAATCTCCAAGGACAACGGTTTCAGCTAAGAATCTTCTTTGCTGTTAAAAAAATTCATCTACATCCTAGATGGCCTGAGGGTGAGTAAATTAACGTAGCAAGGAGATCTGAGATCTGCGGTTGAACCACTGATGTCACATGAATTATTTTACAGATCTCCTTGCTACGTTTCTGGACTTGGGAACTTTTCAGTTGCGTTGTTGTCTTTAAGGGACAGTTCACTCAAAAATGAAATTTTGCTGTTAATTTACTCACCCTCAGGCCATACAAGATTTAGATGAGATTGTTTCTGATTAGAACAGCAAAGAAGATTCTTAGCTGAAACCGTTTCCTGGAGAAGATTCATTACAATGCAAGTTCCGCAGCTGCCATGTTTTTGCGAAGAAGAAAAGCTATAGGTACACAAAATTAATACCCGTGGCTCCTGATGATATTTTGAGGTCTTAGGAAGCAAAATGATCAGTATGTGCAAGAAACTGAACATTACTTACATCATTATTAGCTGTAATCCAGAGCCTCAGGCAAACAGGGAAATCTGATTCTTTTACACAAACTGTTTTTTGGGCAGTTTGTTTCTGGCTCAGATAAATGATTCATCAGTTTGTTTACATAATCCTGCAATGAATTAATGGCACACAATTATATTATTAAAGCAAACAATAATGATTTGAAATGTAAATGTTTTACATGTCTAGAGCATATAAAGTGAATAAACTAGTCTTCATCAGCTCATCTTTTTATTTAAAGGGGTCATATGATGCTTTTTAAAAAAATTATTTTGTGTATTTGGTGTAACAAAAATGTTGACATGCTTTAATGTCAAAAAACGCCACACCAAAAGAAAAAACTATATTTTCAAATACTGTACATTATTGTTAGTCCTCTATGCCCGCCTCTCTCAAACGCATCGTTTTCAACAAAGCCCCACTCCTTTGACGAGTGCAGTCTGCTCTGATTGGCCAGCAGACACAGTGCATTTTGATTGGCCGAACACCTCAAGCACTTGTCGGAAATGTAACGCCCCTTACCATAATCACGAGCTTCATCTTTCAAAATAAATGTAAAGACAGAGCCCGAAAGGGCAACAGAGTTGCGTGATGAATATGTGTTTGCAGTACACAAGCCACGGTTAAGACAGCTGACTCCACTGTGATGGGTCTCGCTCTCTCTCTCGCTCTGCTATCTCTCTCTCTCTCTCTCTCTCTCTGCGTCTGCGTCTGCGTCTGCTCAGTTCAATTTCCATTAGAGTGCTTTATGGCCTGCCCCCCCCCCCACAAAAATTATACATTTGTATTGCCAAAGCAATTGCAGCTGGACTGCTTACAAATAGTACACATTTATTAACAGAAAGAAAAAGAATAATAATAATTGTAATAGTAATAATAATAATATATAAAAAGTATTAAGCATGTAGTGCAAAATGAATTACTCTCTCTCTCTCTCTCTCTCACACGACAACACCACAATGCGCAAAAAACTCTGCATTTGAACAGTCACTAGCAAATACTTAAAATAATAACAAAACAGTTGCTGATTCAGAAGCGACAGATTGTCATAGCAAAGTCAGAATTAACTCCTCTCCTAGGTTCACGAAACGGTCATCCATAAAATGCATTGCTGTTCTGTTGTAAGTAATCTCAAAGATTCCTAAATGCATCTACTTTCGGAAGGCCAAATAAAGTGCTTTTGCTTTCGCCTAGAAACACACAGCTTCTCCCTGACATGGCTGCATCAACACAACTGCTTTTCCTGAAACCACGCCTTCTTTCTTTACGTGCACATTTGGGCCGCATTATGCTAATATTTCCACATTGTGATGTAGATATGTGGGGGCTTGTTAGAACGAGCTGTTTTAGGGGGGGTGGCAGAGTCTTAACTTTGATAAAGAATATCTCTTTGGTTTTGAGACTTTAATTCTTTGCAACTTCAGGGATCTTATCTATGCACAATCAGCTTGTAACACTCCAAAGAGAAAGGAAAACTTGAAATCGCATCATATGACCCCTTTAAACTATGAGAAACCATAAAAACTTTAATTTCACCCATTCGTTCAATTACACGGTTCATGCACGTAGAACTGTTTCAGACACTTCCGTTCAATTTGGTGAACTGGTATATCTAGTTCACTAAAAATAACTGGTTCAAAATAATGATTTGTTCATGAACCAGACACACCTCTGGACCGTTTGCCAGAGGCTCTTGGTTACAGGTAATAATGTTGTAAATAATCTTCAGTTTCTTCCACATACTGATCATTTCGCTTCTTAAGACCTCAATATATTATCAGGATCCATGGGTATTAATTTTGTGTTAATATGCTTTTTATTATTCTAAAAACCCGGCAGCTGCTGCCTTGCATTTTATGAATTACCAAGGACCACAGTTTTAAGTCAGCTAAAAATCTTTGGGTGAACTATACTTTTAATATTCAATTAGGTCCAATATGTGCTATGCCAATTTGTCATATAACGTTATTATATTAACACTGTTGTAATAGAATGTTGTAAATTTGTTATGCTTTAATTACCCATATTTTAGCATATTGTTACAAGAAACAAATTAAATCATACAAATTCATTCAAATTAGCCAATTCACCAAAATGTAAAATAGTGTGTTGGATAAACGCAACCACCGGGAGAAAGGCAAGAAAGTGGAGGCAAAGGAGATTGTTTGATTTTTAATTATTTATTTTTTTCTGTTTATTTGGATGCATGTTGTAGCCCTGCAGTATCAATAAAGGTTTTTTTCTTCACTGGTGGAGAAAATTAAGACCAAATTGAATTTTTTTAACCTTGCAAAATGAGAAATTATCATTTCATTATTATTTATTGTCATATGTAATTTGTAACTCACACCATCATCATCTCCACAGACAGAAGAATCTCCAAAGACAGACAAATCTAAGACAGAGGAATCTCCAAAGAAAGATGAATCGTCACAAACAGAGGGATCATCACAGAGAGATGAATCATCACAGACAGATGAATCATCACAGACATATGAATCATCACAGACATATGAATCATCACAGACTTCTCTAAAGCAAGGTAAAAAAATATCTTAGTAAACCAGTGTACGAGAAGAAAAACGAAAGTGATGAAAGTGAGGAAAATACGAAGTCGAGAGGACACACATAGATAGCTCGCTACAGAAAGATGACAGAAATTAAAATATAAAGTCATTGCTATGGAAACAAAACACCGTCTTGTCTTATACCATTAGTGTAAACTATAAAGTTTTGTCCTGTCTACTCTGGATACAAACGACACAATGCATTGTGTCAAAACCACATAGAATCCATTGTAATCAATTATTATTTTCAGCATCTCGCATATGAGGACATGAACACACAAACTTCATCTCCAGAGCTGCTCTGAGAGTCACTTCACCAGGTTTCCACTGCTTCATTTGAGAAAAACTACCGTCAAATACACACTGAAAGATCATCACGAAAACCCAGCTAACCCCAGTACATGACTGTTATGTAACCACAATGCATGGGCTATATGGTGTCATTGGGACAGTGTGTCATTGTAAAAAACATTTTTACAAATCTGAACCCGAAAAAACCCTCCAATTTAATAATTTTCAGTGGTAATAATAAGTGCTTTTGGTAACACTTCATTTTAAGGTGTCTTTGTTACACGTTACATGTACTTACTATTATAATAACAATTAATTATGCATAATTACATGCAAGTAGGCTAACCCTAAACCAAACCCTAATCCAAAACCTAACCATAATATAGTAAGTACATGTAGTTATTTAATATTACTCAGTACTTAAATGTATAATTGCACTGTAACAAGGACACCTTAAAATAAAGTGTAACCGTGCTTTTTTCTCTTTTCAGATCACCAGAAAACACACAGAGGGGTGTAACAAGAAACATCATCCCTGAAGATTCTGAATCAAATTATTCAAAGGTTAGATTTAGCCAACATTTTTAGAGACATATGGGTTTAGCCTGTTTTATTTTGATGCAATTTCTCTCAGAACATTTTAAACCCCAGTAGCCAACAGCAAGTGTTATCAAAGTCAAAGACAATGGGCTCAATTGACGCATACATGTGTATTTGACAATTCAAGCAAGGTGGGCAGCACAGGAGAACTAAATTGGGTACTCGCATGCTGACAGATGGCTTTCTGTTCTTGCGATTTGGGTGTGGCCTACAGCATAAACCATAGAAAAAATTCCACATGAAATCAAAATTTATAAATAATAAAATATTACTCCAGTAAAAGTAGAAGTACTCATTTCACTTATTCTTGAGTAAACGTAAAAAGTATTTGATTTTTAAAGAGCAGGTCATATGGTATTTTAAAGTGTCCTAATATTGGGTTGGAGTCCCCTACAACAGGTTTAAATGCATCTAAGGTCAGAAAACATTGTACTTTTCTCAGAATATACATTTATACATAATGTCATTTGTCAATGATTTTGGAAACGGTTCGTTTGAAGCAGTTCATTCTGTAAACCCCTCCCTTCCATAAGCCTACTCTGCTCTGATTGGTCAGCTGGCCAAGCCTATTTTGATTAGTCTTTCCGTATACAATGCAAGCAAATCGTGCCCACAGCTAAAGTTTAGCTGCTAGACTGTAAACACTTCACAAAACAATAATGGTGGATATGTTAGCCAAGTGCTAACTTGACTAACTGAAGAAACAATACAGTTTGTAAACCAAAATATGTCTACTGTAATGTTTGAAGAGTGACAGACAAAAGGCTTTTAATTAGAATGCAGAACAGCTGTATCATAGACGCACCTGCCTAACTAACTCGCTCGTCCAAAGTACTCCGACCAAAAACTGAGAGATGACCAAAAACACATGTGAGCTGATGCTGTTTGTTTACAACGGAGAGTGAGGATGCGTGTGTTTTAGTGTTTGTCAAAATGATACTTACCTGTGCTTATCCTAGATGCTGTAACCAATTAAAAAAATTAGGATTACGCTCATGTGCGCAATCTCATTCAGGAGATTGACATTTCACAGATTTTCAACGTCTGATCCAGATCAACTCTCAAGGGCCCTCAGTCTCACCAAGGCTTGTGATTGTGCCGCCGTGCCGCTTCCTCCATCTCTCTCGGTTCTTGTTCAGAGTATTCTGGTTTGAACAAGTAGGGCTGTGCATAAAAAAATCCCATGTCATCCTCTTTCACATCAAAATAATCAGACATTGTAATTTGTATGAGCTTTAGACGTTGGTACTGCTAGTGAAGGTCTGCACACAAGTCTTCACTCTCTATGGTAAGCAAACAGCTTCAGCTTACATGTGAATATGCACCCACACATATGCCATTATGACAGTCGTGAACACATGCACTGAGAACAGTTTGCCCAGGCTGTGGATCAATGGTAATAATGTTGCAAAAAATTTTCAGTTTCTTGCACAGACTGATCATTTCGCTTCACAAGACCTAAGTGTATCGTCAGGAGCCATTGGTATTAATTTGGTCTTGCCTGTTCATGTTTGTTTTGTTTTTTTTACCAAAAATGTTTTGTAATGTTGTGGCACCAGATAGTTTGAGATCCTGAAACAGTGACCAGCAATATTAAGTCCCTCTCAAGTTGCCAAACATCATTATTGAATTTTAATTATTAACAACAACAACAACAAAATGTTTTTACAATTCATATCAACCAATTACTGATCTGCTGCTGTAATGCTGGTTATGCTTAAGTGTAAATAACTTATTTATTTGTTTATTTAGTTATTTATTTTTTAATGAAACTCTGACACAATCAGTTTGCAAATGGCTTTTCTGATTTAAATTTAACAATGAATAAAACAAATATAACATTATTTTATTTTCTATACAACAGGGAGAAACTAAGGATGATGGACCAGCAGGAGTAAGTCCAGATCAACACATACAGGAAAAGACTGAGAGAGAAAAAATAGAGCAACTATTTCAAAGACTTCATCTCGACAAGAACAAGAACTTCAGTTTACGGCTCATTCATTAAAGTCCCATATGTCTTGTGCTGAGGAGAAGCTGGTTTGGAGTTTCATACAAAAACTACTGATGATGAACTACAGAGCAAGATACAATAATGTTAAAGATACCAATGAACAACATCACATGCAACAAAGAGACATTGAATCATCTGAAGACAAAAGTGATAATCTGAAAGGAATGTCTTTGTCTAATAAAGGAACAAGTCATTCTGAGCGAATCCACATGATGGATGTTCAGATGACCGTGTTTCATTGTGCTGATGGTTTCCTGAAGCAGCTGATGGTGACTAAATTGTCCCAGTGTCAGTATGCTCTGCCTCTGCTTGTTCCTGATCCATTCACACAACAGATTGAGTTTCCTCTCTGGACATTCAGACAAATCAACAAGAGCTGGAAGATGAGAAACAATGATAATGAGATCATCAGTCAAACCCAGCCAGTTTACAAGGCAGAAACTCCAATGGTGTTTTTCTTCAGGTTTGGCTCTGCGTCTTCTTTCAAGTCTCAGCTGATGAACAGTGTGATCAATGAGAAACACAACACGTTCTTCCACAGGAACTGCCCAGGCAGCAGCAGAACCAGAGTCCTGATGGATGGAGTGGTGGAGATCTCCTGGTTCTGTCCCTCTGGAACATATGATGATAAATTCACTGACTGTGTTGCGTTCTGTAATCTACACGGTGATGCAGGAGACCATGAGAAACAGCTGCAGATCCTCACTGAAATGGCCTCAGTCAATGTTGTTCTTCTACCTGAACTTCACAGAAATGACAGACATGCAGCAAAGATCCAAAGCCTGTTCAGAAACAGAAAGCCCCTCATTTGTCTTCTTACTGAGGATGAATCTACTGTAACTGAGATGAATAATGGAAAATTAAAAATTGGTTTGAAATACAGAAGTCAGGCAGATGTATCTGAAGAACTCAGAAGAGCTATAAATGAGTGTCTCTCAGAATCATCTTTCACTTTCAGACTTGAAGATGTGTCCAAACACTCAGACATCAGAGTAGATGTGGAAGATGATGATGACTGCAGGAGAGGAAGAGCAGCAGCACAGCAGATGATGAGCTTACTGGAGAAGAGAGATCTGAGAGGAATCAAAGAATCATTTCTGCCTCATCAGGGGAAACTGTGGCATCAGTGGAGTCAGAAGAACAAAGAACTACATCGACCTCAAGCACATGAGACAGAAACGGACATAAGCAGAAAGCATATAGAACTAAAGGAAATCCGTGAACAACAGCATGTATCTAAAATCAGCGAGTTTATGAAGTTTTTTATTAAAGAAATGAATTCAGAAGCTGCAAATAAGGTGTATTTCTTCAAGTGGCTCAGAATCCTCCTGGATGAACGTAGATCAGCTGATCTTTCTGCTCTACATCACAAGTGGTCAGCAGTTGTAAAATCGAAAGAGAATCATGATGAATCTGAACAACTCATAGCAGAACAAACATAACTTGAGAAGATATCTGAGGAGCTTCAAGCCGCAGCCTTTGGTGTGGAGCACATCATGAGGGAGATCGGTCAGATCTATGAATCATGTTCATCTGTGAAGAAGAACAAGAAAGACCTGCAGTTTCCCTTCTCTTCTCTCCCGAGTCTTGCAGCAGAGATGATGATCTCTGGATTTCCACTGGAGCTGATGGATGGAGATGCTGCTTATGTTCCTCTGATCTGGATCTCTGCTGTTCTAGATGAACTCATCCAGAAACTGGGAGACCAGAGAGTCTTTGTGCTGTCAGTTTTAGGGATTCAGAGCTCTGGGAAATCCACGATGCTGAATGCCATGTTTGGACTCCAGTTTGCCGTCAGTGCTGGCAGATGCACCAGAGGAGCTTTCATGCAGCTGGTCAGAGTCTCAGACGAGATGAAAACACAGATGAACTTTGACTATATTCTGGTTGTTGATACTGAGGGTCTTCGTGCTCTAGAACATGCTGGAAAATCAATAAGAGATCATGACAATGAATTGGCCACATTTGTTGTTGGTCTTGCAAATCTGACCTTGATCAATATATTTGGAGAAAACCCATCTGAGATGCAGGACATTCTTCAGATTGTTGTTCAGGCCTTCATGAGGATGAAGAAGGTCAGACTGAATCCCAGTTGTGTGTTTGTGCATCAGAACATTTCAGAAGTCACAGCTGGAGAGAAAAACATGGAGGGAAGGAAACGACTGCAGGACACACTGGACGAGATGACAAAACTCGCTGCTAAGGAGGAAGTTTATAATGCAGGATGTTTCAGTGATGTCATTGAATTTGATGTTCAGAATGATGTGAAGTATTTTGCTCAGCTCTGGGAGGGCAGCCCACCAATGGCACCACCAAACCCAATCTACTGTGAGAACATTCAAGAACTAAAGGAATCTATTCTTTCTCATGCCTCAAAATCACATGGAATGACGCTGAAAGTCTTAAAAGATCGTACTAAATATCTCTGGGAGGCTTTACTGAATGAAAAATTTGTCTTCAGATTCAGGAATTCTCTGGAGATTTCAGCCTACAGGAAACTGGAGACCGAATACAGCAGGTGGACCTGGAGTCTTCGCAGTGCCATGATGGAGACTAAGAACAAACTACACAAAATAGAAAATGAAGCAAGTCATGAAGTTGAGGAAACTGATGTTCGAAGAAAACTGAAGATGACAAGTGAGGATGTGAAAAAATCAATGTCTGAATTATTTGAGAAAGACAAAGATACAGTTTTACTAATCCACTTGAAACCATCATTTGACATTAAAATCAAAGAACTTCAGGGAAACATTGTAAGAGAAACAAAGAAGAAGTTAAATGAGGCTCATGTAAACACTCTCTATGAAAAGAGCAAAGAGCTTGCCTTAAAACTCAAAGACAAAAAAAAAGAAAAAGAAACAATGAAGAAAGAGTTTGATTTGTTTTGGAAACAGTATCTGAATATGATCATCACGGACACTCCTGCAATTGAAGACATTGACATAATGAGAGATGTGAGAAAGATCCTCAATGATGCCTATGGAAGTGTTCCTGTAGATCACTGGAGAGATATTTTCTCTGTGCTAAATTATTCAGATTATGTGCAGTTGAAGAAATCCAGTGGATTAACAGGAGCTTTTACAAATGCTTTCAGATCAGCTAAAGTAAAGTTGGGTTCCATTCTATCTCAAGAAGATGAAACCCAAATAAAATCATTAGTTACAGACATTTTGCAGATAACAGAAAAAATTATTCAGATGTTAAACATTTCAAAGATGGGCTACAACATCAGCTACATTCAAAAACTTGCAAATTACATCATGGTGAGAGTAACTGGACATCAGGAAAGACCAGTAAAATATGCATTCAAGAAAGAATTCTTCAGGGATTTGGTTCTTTCCATCTGTAAGAGAATGAACGAGAAGATCACTGATCAGCACAGACTGTTCAGAGACAGCAATGCTCCTGTCATATACGTTGAGAAAAAGAGAGAAGAGTACTATAGTATTTTCCAGAAATACTGTCATGGAGCAACATCAGCTGCCATTTTTGGTGAGATTATCTGTCAGAAACTTAAAGAGCCCATTGAGCAGAATGTCTACAAGAAGACTGCCAGAGATTTAGCAGATGAAATGAGAACAGAATGTGCATCACTGAAAGGAAACAGATCAAATCTGGAGAAGCACATCCTGAAAACACTGGCAGAAGAAGAGGATTTGGAGAAATACATTGACTACTTTAATAATCCCAGAGATCACTTCAAGAGTTTCATCAGAGATGAAGTCAGTATATACATCACTGATCAGTTCAGTGTCAGTGTTTTACCCAAGATGAAGGAGAACATTAAACTCCTGCAGCAGAAGATCACGAAAGCAGCTCATGAATCTACTGAACACGTTCCAGTCAACAGTGGAGATGTTGGTTTGTGGTTGAAGAGTTTCACACAGCAGCTCTCAGATGAGCTGATCTTCTCTGAAAAAGACCTCAGTGGAGTCAAACATGATGATGCTGAAGTTGATTTCAAATTCCTGGAAGATGTGATTAGAAAAGAACTTAGTGCCATAACATCTGACATCAGCAACACTGATACATATAATACAAAACTGGATGTCAAGTTCAGACCAGATGAGCTTCTGATTGATCACTTCTGTCAGTGCTGTTGGGTTCAGTGTCCATTCTGTGGAGCCACCTGCACCAACACCATAGAAAACCATGATGGAGATCACAGTGTTCCTTTCCACAGAGTCATTGGAATTAATGGATACCGTTGCTTTCTATCACAGAATTTCTGTGTGGATATTTGCACAAATTTAGTGGCAAGTGATAAAGACTTTCTTACATTAGGTGGATTGTTTCCATATAAAGAATACAGAAAAGCAGGAGGAGTTTATGCAAAGTGGAGCATCACTCCTGACTGTTTTGAGCTGCCATACTGGAAGTGGTTTGTTTGCAGATTTCAGAAAGATCTGGAAAATCACTACAAGAAAAAAATTGTGGGAAACGGCGAGATTCCAGATCAGTGGAAAAAGCTCAGAAAACAGGATGCTATTGAGAGTTTGGATAAATACTTTTAAAAATGTAAAGTAACAGAGTAGAATAAAACCCATTTTAAGCCACTTATTTGCAGAACACAGTATAACATATAGTTCCTGAATGATTTAACTGGGTGTATTTCAGCATATATTCTTCAGTTGCTTGTTAATTCCCTGTTGTATCTGTCTTGAACTGTTATGTATAACTTCATGTAATTATTTACCCATTTTAATTAATTTTACTATCTGCTTCATAATTTTACCAGATCCTCGGTCTGAATTTAATATATTGCATATTGTAAATTATTTGCATTCTATAGCCTGTAATTCTCTTCTGAGCTCATTCCTTTCGTGTTCATAACTCGGACAAAATAACAACACAATAACAACAACTGTTTCTTTTTCCTGACATAATTTACATAATCCTTTATCATGTTTTCCTGTGATATTAAGTGTAGAATTATTTTTTTTTAATTCATCTTAATCTGGTTAAAATGAGCTGATCTTCTCTACTTATTTTAAATTTTGTTTTACACTGTTTTTTATATTGTAAAATTGTAACTCCAGCCCATTTCCTGTTCATGTTTTGTAAGCCTTGTTTAGTTCCTTCGTTGGTTGGTTCCCCTTGATTGCCTGCCCAGGTGTTTCTTGTTGTTTTGTTACCCTTGTTAGTCCTGTCGTTATATATATATATATACTTGGCTGCATCCAAAAGCTTAGGCGGCTGACTTGTTGCTTCGCTGTCTTATCAGGCAATGACCTTGCAGGCAGCATTAGCGCATGAAGGCACCTCACGCAACTGATTTTAGACATGCTTCTAAAGCAGCGTGACGGTTTTAACAGTCTATAACAAAATAGATCGAGCTTTGGTGATAACTAAGTGAATATTGAATTACTATGATACTGAGTTCTTGCAAGAAATAACATCAAAAGTGCCAAAGTTGGCCAGAAACATACATTTACTGACCACCAAACCCAACTTTCAGACCCCATCTTCATTTTTTTAGCTCACTTGTCACGGAATGGTATGCACAGGATTGTGGGATTTCAAAGGCAGTGAAAGATACATCTGCTGCCTTCAAAAATCGATCAGATGAAGGCATCTCAGGAGACAGGAAGTGAAGCTAGCATTGGATTCGGACATGCTTTGATGCCTTCCTAGCTTGGAATGCGCCCCCCGAAGGCAGCGTTTTTCAGCTTTCAGATGCAGCCCTTGTGTTTCCTTTGTGAGTCGTAACATGTAGATGCTTGTGCTCCTGGTTCCTTTGTTCATTAAATATCCTGCACTTAGATTCACGTATCTGCCTGCCTTCTTTGCTCCCTGTACTACAACTTTCCTGCTTAACACTGATGTGTGATGTGTTACCATATCAAAAATAAATGAAAAGGAAGTAGTCTGGTTTTATTGTTACGACTATCTATTTGTTCTTGTCCCCCTGTAACTGGATGCTAGCTAATTAATTCGAAAATCGCTTGGTTGTATGAGCATCAGTAAGTTTTAATCAATTGGCAAAGTCTCTTTCTGCAGGTTAGTTCGCTCGCAGACATATAGTTCTCAGAACATTTTCTCTATAATGAAAGAGTACATTTTGCTGTATCGAATTAACCTGACATGTGAACACTTTTTCAAACATTCCCCCAGAAGCCATAGTCATTTCGACTCGATACAATAAGTTTAAAATATTGTATAGTTTTAGTTTTATTTGACCAAAAGTTAAAATATAAAAACGTTTATCAGTTAACATATATGTTTAGGTATGCTTAGGATATAATGAAAAATTATAGTTTTGGGGAATAATCCTCCCTGCAAAACATTTACTGTACATATATAGTTTTAATATGGATATGCCACAAAGAAAACGAATGTACTGTAGGAAACCAAAAAATATTTTGATGCATAAGATTATGCATTTTGTGTCAATAATGACAGCAACAGTAACACCAGGAGGAGGATTTTGTGGCAAGGAAGCACTGCTTGCATAAGAACATGTTGAAAGTGAAAATAGGCATTTTATGTGAACTAGTAAAAGAAAGCAACAAGAGTCATGCATTGTGAATCTGTATGTATTTGCATAGTGGCATCTAAGCTTATGCTAAGCATCAGATGTGCATTTGTTGCAAAGTAGTATCATAGTTTGAGCCATATTGGCTAAGGTACACATAGTGGCACCCAGAAACACATAAGTCAAGACAGTAGATGGTCTTATTTCTAGAATACATATTTAGCCTTTTAATGATTGGAATATCAGAAAACATACACACCAGGCACTTGGTGAATAGAAATTGCAGTCTGTTACTGATTACATATTGCATGACAAAAATTGTAGTTAGTAAATCCATATTACACATAATCTGACTAATTTTAAATTACTTTTTGATTACTTTTGACCTAACTCATTTATATTGATTAAAAAAAAATCCCTACATGAACAAACATTAATAAACATGATAGTACATGGCCAAAGCCTTCCAGGTTGTAATTATTTTTGTCCAGACTTCCAGAATTAATCATTAGTGAAGGTCACTGGATATGATAAAGACATTTCACAGCTGCACCAGCGGTGTTTAGTAAAGTGCATAATTATTAGTCTCATACATGGTTCAATTAATAACGAGTGGCGCTTTTGTTCAGATGCATGAATTGTACATTTTTAAATGGTATGGAAATAAGACTTTTCCCCCAGTGACTCGGATGTGGACTCAGGTGTTTGCATTAGGGGAGTGTTCCTGGAATTATGAACAGGCGATTTTGACATCAAGTCATCTAGACTGCCAACTGATCCTTCTAACAAATCAGACCACTCCTATTTCACAAAAAGTATTTTTCTTTTACTGTTTCTTTTCCCTTAAATGCATTTAATAAATCAGTCATTCTTGAGACGTGGGACAAAACAGGTCCAGCAATGGTAACTGCTATTAGCTTTAAAAAATTGAAATATTTTCCAATTTAAATGTCATCAGGGATTAATAATAGAATGTATTTAACACAATTATCACCTGCAATTTAGTTTTCTCATTATTATACCAAATCTGTGTTTCTTAATGTCCTCTCACTACGTCTAAAACAGTGTGTCCACAGAGAAGGGTTCAATCATTCATATGCAATAAAATGGATAAAAATGCTTTTTTAATGATGAAAAAGAGCTTGTTTTATCAAAAGCAACACTTAATAATATCACCTATCAAAGCAAGGTTGTTTTTTTAATGACACATGCATGTTTCATAAGATTTTAAAGTTGCGTCCCCACTTTTTGTCAACACCGTCAGACATTCAATAAAATGTAATAAAATCAGGGAATATCAGGGGCAGCTGTCACTCTAAAGCAGTGAATCTCAACCTTTTGGCGTACCGGACCCCAGTCCAATTCAGAACCATCCTCAAGGACCCCCAGAACAAAATTGACTCGTATCATTTGTCTTTGTGAGGACCAAATGCAGTTAAGTATAATTCAAGTTAGCTGACTTGTCCAGTATTTGGCCATATCATCAGCTACATTGGATTTTTCTTTCATGGGAACATGTCATGTCAAAATATAAAAAATGTATACAAAAATTCATACTTTATATGGACCCCCTGGCCTTACGTCAAAGACCACTAGGGGTCCACGGACCCCTGGTTGAGAAACACTGCTTTTTTTAAAAAAAAAAAAAGACCCCTTGCCACAGTTCACCTCTGCAGAGTACAGCAGAGTGTCAGAGTGTCAGACAGGCTCTGCTAAGTTTTATAGTTTTAGAATATTTTTTAAATCCTAATGTTAATATTTCCATTGTCACAGCCGTGATATGTCAACACCATCTTCCAATTTAGGAAATTATTTGAAATATTTAGATACTTTTATTCTCCTGAAGCAGGTTCCATTAGCATCTAGCATCAACAGAAAAAAAAAAATGGCTACTACATGAACTCCATTGGTTTTGTGAAAGAAATGCCAAATTTGTCAACACCGTCAGATGTCACCACCATAAGATTTTGTGTTCCAATAATATATCAAAATACATAAATGTGACTCTTAAATAAAAGCTTTATAAACAATAACATACACACTGTTTGTTGTGTTTAATACAGTAATTGACTGATTCAAATGTGTTTGATAGTTAAAATGATTACAAATTCAGGTTTTCGTCACCTCCGTCAGATGGGTCAACTCCCTCAGTTCTGTCACCTCCGTCAGTTGAATATTTTGATAATATTTCATTATGATATTTTATATTTGTTGTGGAATTGTTGGTCACATGTGAAAGTGTAATCTGTCTGCTAACACGAGAATGTGTTTTGAAATGTTAAAAACATCTTGAATGCTGTTAAAGATAAAGCTGAAATTATATTACACAGTCCAAGGTAAAAAAAAAAGCACATTTTGTTAAAAAAAGAGAAAAGTCGGGAGGTTGTATCAAAGCATAGCTCAATAGCTTAGTACATATAAGATACATAAATGTAGTTTCATTTGTCTGAGTACAAGGTTTTATTTTTTCAATTTTGCACCCCGTTTTGTCCCACTTCTCAAGAATGACTGAAATACGTTGCTTATTTAATTCCTGTAAATTAAAAGACCACTTCCCTTTCTACATCAACCTCACCATTGCCGGTGTTGTGCCGAATTCTGCACCCCTGCCAGATTATGCACCCCCTTGTTGAAATCGCTACCTGATTGCCTAATCCCAACCCCACCCCTAACCCTAACCCTCCCCCCACTACTCCTTAAACCTACCAATACTAGGGGGTGCATAATCTGACAGGGTGCAAATTTCGGCACTACACCGGCTTGAGTCGTTGCTCGGGTGGGTTGTGGACACATAAAAAACATATAGCTTCTTCACTCAACTGAGCCAACAAAATAACCAGCAAAGTACCTCAAATCCCACTCCCAACGCGCTATCCTCTCTCTCTGGTGGCGGCCAAGCCACTTTTTTTGCCACTCCAAAAAAAAGGGGGAAAAAATTATTTAACTAACGCCCATGTTTTTTAAAGTGCATCTGCTGTTTAACTGATTTAACAAACTTTGCATCCGAACATAAACAAGCACAGCAAGTACTCCCACAAAGTCACCCAAAAAACTCAAACTAAACAACAAAACTATATCAAACACTCATAGAGTGAATTCATGCCAAAAGCACTCAAAATAGAAATAAAACCGTGAATTCACAAAAGGATTTTATCCGGGGAAAGACCGGTCTGCCTCTCTTCTTGACCGCTCTGCTTCATCTGATTCTGTTTCCCCCTCAATGACAAATTAACCAACCAATAAGAATCCTCCTTTCAGAATGGGAGACGGGATCATAGCTTTTACAGCCAATCAGATATACATTTCTTTACTCAACAATATTTGCATACCAACTTTATAAAAACAAGGGTTCACCCTTTTAAAGGGACAGTAACATGCAAACACAATCCTATTTATGTATTCTATTAAATCAGGTATAAAAAGATTGTAATTAACTCGATTTGACCAGGGTTACTCTCTTCCCCTTCTTAAATTCTAATGTCCTTGTGAGAGGGAGTGATTAGCTATATCTGAACAGTAGGAATTGCATTGAGCAAAGTAGCCAATCACAGACATTTCTGTCAATCAGAGATGTTACAGTTGCTCTGAATCCTTTCATTATAATAATAATAATAAAAAAGCATGATGTACGTAAGAGATTTGTTGTGCAGTGTTGCAAGCTTCATTGATTCAGTTTCATTATCAGAGTTTTCGCTCAGTCAGTATGGTGGCGCTGAGCTTCCGTGAATATAACGGTATAAAAATGCAATATAGTGCATTTTGTATATAATATAGTATATAATATACATTTGTCATGCTGCTAACTGCACATTGCAAAGTTTCTGGATTGACAACAACCTTATATTCAATTGTAGATTAAATCTGAAACAGTGATGGTTGACAATGATAACCACAGAAACGGACAGGACAAAAAATCTGATAGTATGTCAAAAACAGATCTGTGCATTAAGTCTTGGAGTGTAAATGCAAACTAATAGCCTCTGCCAGATGTTCTATGTAATGTGTTGCTTTTTATAGGAAGATTGCACTTTTTGTATAATTCGATAATAGTTAAATAATAAAATAATGCAATTTTGATTGTATCACTTGTCTTGGAGCACTGAGAATTGCTGTTTGTGTTGTTTTACTTGAAAACAAGCATCACATTTGTTATTGCAGAGTTTCATTAAGTGTTCTTAATAAAATAGTTTTTAATTCAGTAATCTTATGATGCTGCTTTAGAATTTAGGCATAATTGATAAGAATCATGCAGGTATCGGAATATAGCAAGTACTTCGAAATGAATAGTCTTCTAAATATGTGCACCAAGCCAAACTGTGAATACTGAGACAGAGGGATCACCGATCTAAGTAACCTACTACGTGCCATATAAATATTCGCATCATCTACAATCTGCGTAATGATTTTGCCTCATTATGCCGGGCCTTGATAAAACGGAGAGCTGCCTTTCTCTAAGCAATTAAAAGTTAAGCTCGTCACTGATATCATACAATATGAACCATAAAAACCTTAAAACTCAAATATGGTACTCAACAAAAATCTCATATGCACTTTATTTTTATTTTTTTAATTTGGTCTAAAGGTTCAATAAACTGTTCCAATAAAAATCTGACTAATATTTAATGTCAGTCTTTACAGGGTTAAACGTTATTGTCATCTGAAATATGACGCTAATCATAATCATTCATTTCTGTTATGTATAGACTCATAGGGGAGCACTGATTCATTCTGCATCACACACCCCCCATCCCCCGCCCCCCCCCCCCCCCCAAGTTGTCACTGAATACGTAATGAATGATGTCCGTCTGACGGGTATTTCTGGACTGAGTCTTGCTCATGAATCAACAGCTTGTGTGTGTGTTTGGAGTAGGTCCTCCTCCAGCCTGTGTCTGGCAGAAAGTCTGAAGGATTCTGCATTCAAATAAATCTTCCATTGAACTTCAAGACGTCAATGTGAGCATCAGAGAAAATCCATATGTCACATATTCATGACAGCAGTTAGACAGTTTACAATGTAAAACTACAAACGCACACACACAATTAAAGCACTGAATATACAACATACAAATCATCAGTATTTTGTCTTCTTATTTACTGAGATATATTGTTAGATTTAAATAATAAAATGTTGATGATAACATGAGAAAAATACACTTCAATTCAAGATATAGCCTCAGATAAAAAAAAAAAATTTAATTTTGGTGTAATTCATCAGGTTAACGTGTTTTACTGTTTCACAAATGTTTTCAAAATTACATCAGTTTTAGCATTTCAAACCCAACAAACTTCATTTTTGTGCTTGAAAATGTGTGCTTGTGCTGACTTGATGTTTTGTTTTACAGTCTGGTGACATGCACACATTTCAAGTGTGATTTAAGCAATCAGGTATGTTTTGTGGTGAATGTGAGTGCTGAATGACAGTGAAGTTCATTGGTCTGATGATCAGCACCATGGACAGAGACTCAACAAACGCTTCAGTGGAAGTATGAAAACCAACAACAGCTCAATGGTGCTTCTGCTTGTGTGCAAAACCCACAAATATAGCATTGCTAATAAAAACAGGCAAATTATAACCAAGCATCCAAAACTAGAGGTTTAAAACTGTTTTCAGACTGTTAGCACATTGTTTTGCTGGTTTCGAAGCATAAACCTCAATGAATTTAAAAGTATTTGCCGGCAAGACTAAATTCTCACAATATATATTTTTAAAACAACTTTGAAATATCAGTTGCAGTTTTGCGTTACATTTTTGAAATATTTTTTTTTTATTGGAAAACAAGGTGAAAATACTGATTAAGTGTAGCTTTTCTATACGCAAATAACCTATTATAGTTACCATCTTCTATATCTCACAACGTACTGTAACACAAAATACAGTGAGTCAATACAGACCGACTGCTGTGAGTCAATCATGGCATACTGATGAGTCTGTCTTTGATGATGTCACCGTATGAGGATGCTAAATACCATCTCAAAAGTTTAATGTTCAGAACAGAATAGCTGACATGTTTTCAAAGCTCTTACATCTGTTTCTGTGTCGGAAGGCCCCACGGGACCCTGATTTGTTCAGTTGGATGTTTTAGAGAAGAGCAGATGCTCCACACACCATCTGTTATTGAAGCAATGTATGTCCTAAATCTTATTCTTTATCCAAACAAATATTGGCACTGTAAATATATATATAGTGTAATATTAATATAGTACATATGAATGAATATTTGCTTAATTCACCCTCACCTTCAATGTCCTCACCCTTAAGCCATCTAAGATGTACATGAGTTTGTTTCTTCATCAGATTTGGAGAAATGTAGCATTTTATCACTTGCTCAGCAATGGATGCTCTGCAGTGAATGGGTGCCGTCAGAATGAGAGCTGATAAAAACATCACAATAATCCACAAGTAATCCACACCACTCCAATCCATCAGTTAATGTCTGGTGAAGTGAAAAGCTGCGTGTTTGTAAGAACAAAGCACAAGAAGGTTTTAACTTTAAACCGACTAAAATATGAGTCTATAATACATAATATTGCTTTCTGACGTCAAAAAGTCATCTTGTCTGAATCAGGAGAGAAATCTGCACAGATCAAGCACCGTTTACAAGCCAAAACAGCTCTAAACAAAATATTGGATGGATTTTGATGTGAGAGACAACAAGGGGTGGACTTTATCACTGGAGGAAGTGCTATTATGGATTATAGACTCATATTTTAGCAAGAAGAAATGGTTTGTATTTAAAAACCTCTTAATGATATTTATTTTTTTTTTAAAATAAAAACACAGCTTTTCTCTTCACCAGACATTAACTGATGGACTGGAGTGGTGTGGATTACTTGTGGATTATTGTGATGTTTTTATCAGCTGTTTGGACTCTCATTCTGACGGCACCCATTCACTGCAGAGGATCCATTAGTGACCAAGTCACGTAACGCTACATTTCTCCTAATTTGATGAAGAAATAAACTCATCTGCATCTTGGATGGCCTGAGGGTGAGAACGTTTTCAGCAAATTATCATTTCTGGGAGAACTATTCCTTTAAAACAAACATATTCTTCAAATGCTCTACACAATTCACATGCTGCTACAATTGTGAGGGTAGCATGTTAGCATGCTATTGTGACATTCTCTGCATGTGTGACAGAAATCTGTTGCTGTGTGTCATCCAGTGTGTTGTAAACAGCACCTAGGAGCGCTGCTGTCTGGGATCAGTCAGATCGGGCCTGTCAGACTGATCCCAGCGCAGCGTTTGTCCGGTTTTCCTGTACGGTTGAATGATGTCACCAGTGCTAGAGAACACTGTTGATGTGACCATATGTTATGTAAAAACTGCGAGATCATGGCCTAATCCTCCGCTGCTCAATATTACGTAATGCTCCAGCAGTGCCATTCTCATTGGCGTGTCACAATGAAAACACGAAGAGATTTAGCACAGAGTCAGACCTTTTCTATTTCTGTCATTTTACTCATGTCATGCTCTTCTGTGTGATCAGGAGCTCATCAGGCCAAAGCAACAAGAATCTAGTTCCTCTCCTGATCAAAGTCATTGTGTGTAAATCATGTCAGAGATAAATCCATCAGTGAATGTGTCAATGGGGGGGCAAATCAATTGACCGCATTCTACATCTGAATGTCTGTGGGAGGGAAATATGACAGTTAACCCTGTGCATAACCCTGTGGGTTTTGTTTACATAAATCTGAGTTTTATAGCTATAATTTGATCATTATAAAAAAATAACAAAATAAAAACTACATAGACTCGAATCATATTTTGGTATATAGATATAGTATCTTAATATATATTATATATTATAATATATATATATATATATATATATATATATATATATATATATATATTGTTGTGTGTGTGTGTGTGTGTGTGTGTGTGTGACCTGGAGCACAAAACCCGGCTTAAGTGCCTGGGGGTGTGGTATATTTTTAGCAATAGCCAAAAATACATTGTATTACATACATTGATTAGTAATATGCATTGCTAAGAACTTGGACAACTTTAAAGGTGATTTTCTCAATATTTAGATTTGTTGGCACCCTCAGATCCAGATTTTCAAATAGTTGGCATCTCAGCCAAACATTAATAAATACTGTCCTAACAAACCATTAACATCAATGAAAGCTTATTATTCCGCGTTCAGATGATGTATAATCCAGTTTCGAAAATTGACCCTTATATGACTGTTTTGGTCAGGATCACACACACACACACACACACACACCACCCAGGTTTGTTTTTGTGAAAACGTGGGGACATCCCATAGGCGTAATGGTTTTATACTGTACAAATTGTATTTTCTATTGCCCTACACCAACCATACCCTTAAACCTACCCCTTACAGGAGACTTTCTGCATTTTTCAGATTTTCAATACACTCCATTCGGTGTGATTTATAAGCATTTTGAAAAGTTGGGACATGGCGTAATGTCCTGAAAAGTCACCTTCTCCTTTGTCATTATACAAATGTATGTCCTCATTTGTCACAAAAAACGCGCGCACACCCCACACACACACCACACACACACACACATATATATATATATATATATATATATATAATATATATATATATATATGTATACAATATCGTGTTTCTATGTAAGAGGACACCAGGCCTAAAAAAAAAATAAACAAGAGAGATACTTTAAAATAAAAATTAAGTCAATAAATAAATAACATAGATATAGTGTTGCGTATGTAAGAAACATACTTTAAATCAATGCATATAAAAATAAATATTTGTTAAGAAATAGCCTATAAGAGACATACTTTAAAAATAAAATGTCATCAATCAATGCATAAAGAAATGATCAAAAATGGTATTTAAGAGACGCATGCTTAAAAAAATAAATAACTGATGTATTCATTCAGCTTATTTTATTCATTTTTAATTTCATTAATTTAAAAAGCGTTTTTTCCAGAACTCAAAACATGTGTGATATATAGTTTCAAATATATAACGTTACATTTAAAATGTTAAATCTAAATACATTACAATATAATACAATCTAAAGATTTAGGTTTAGCTTTGGTCTTTCATGTCGATAGCCTATAGTAGCCTAATAAAAAAAATGCATAAAGCTTATGTAAATCTTCCAAATGTATTTTTTTTTATGTAAAATCGTGCAGAACACGTTTTATTTTACAAACAGCGCCCCATAGATATCAGGCATACGAACAAAAAACAGATGTCCACCGAAGCGCTGGGTCACTGGAGGACATTGTGTCTCAAAACCCTGTGAGCTGCCTATTTAGATAGGACTGTGGGGACTGAAAAGTGTGCGTTGGCCAAAAATTCTGCTGCTTTGTATCAAACAAATGATGAAAGATGCTCACACGCATAAAACGCCCATGATATCCCAAAATAGCATGCGTAATAAAACGCCTCAACGCAGCTCACGAGGTCTTGAGACGCAGCCGGTGTGTTAATGTGAGGGAGGAGCGAGAGGAGGAGACATCCCGGAGACAGAGGGGATGACATGAATGAACAACACCGAGAGAGAGAGAGAGAGAGAGATGCTAAAAGGAGCTCGTGTTGATCTCGCGCACGGTCCTTTATGACTCGCTCTTCTGCGGGATGCGAGCGTCGCGAAGCCCCCTCCAGCCTCTCAGACGCTCGGTATGAGCCGGATTACGGTGGCGTCCGGATGACAGAATCCCGGAGGATGCGAGCGGACTGAGCTCTCCTGCTCCACGAGCCTCCACTGATCCGCGCAGCAGCATCTCCTCCGCCGGACACGACATGGACGATTCGGGAATAATCAGGCGCAGGCGGCTCCAGGTCAGACATGCACCCCTTCTGACACCAGCACCGTGTTTTCTGGACATGTACCAGGGTAATACTGTGGTCTCGGACCACGTATAGTGGAGATACAATGGTTTTCTTTGAAGTACCTTGAATTAACATGGTATTTTAATGGGGTAAACATTCATTACTATGGTACATGATGGTATCACGGTCTGATTGGACCACATAAAGATAGGGGAACCAGTGGGGAGTGCTATTCTTTGAAATACCATGGTAAATGAACATGGTAATCCTTCAGTGCCATGCTATTAGTGTGTTTTTGTAAACATGTACTATAGTAAAACCATGTTGTCTGGACATGTACTATAGTAATATTGTGGTTTTGGCGATGTATTGAGGTAGTACCATGGTATTCTTTGAAGTGCCTTGAAGTAACATTGAATATGGTAAACATTCAGCTCTCTATATATCAAGAATACCATGGAATTACTATCGCATACTCCCATTACTACATAACCAATGGGGAGTGGTATTCATGGTAAATGAATACGTATCATTGCATGCAGTATATTAACATGTACTGTACAATATACTGTAATAATACCATGTTTTCTAGACATGTACCATGGTGTTACTGTGGTTTTTGACCAATTGAAAACATTCAGTACTAAGGAGTGTATCAAAAATACCATGGTATTGCTGTCTGATACTCTGGTCCTCATAAGAACAGTGTAACCAACAGGAAATTGTATTCTTTGAAATACCATTGTAAATGAAGGGGACAGTTATTAATAGTAATACCATGTTTTTGAACACTGGCAGTAATATGGATTTCTTTGAAGTAGCATGTAAATACCATGGTATTTTAATGTGATTTTCATTTAGTTGCATTTTTATAGAATACATGACATCTGAGGCTGAAAATAATTCATCCTCTTTAGTGCTGAGCATCTCTGATCTGCGATGATGAGATATTTGCATGTGTGTGTGTTTAGTGGGGTTTATCAGAATCTACTGCTTTGTCAGGACAAATGTTTGTGTGTGTGTGTGTGTGTGTGTGACATCAGAAACTGCTTCTGTATCCAGGAGTGCACAATGCGTTAAACGGTTCACGGTATCACACACACACACAACAAAAAAAACACACACACACACACACACACACACACACACACACACACACACACATCAGTGGAGAGTCGTTCATGAAGTCTCAGACATGATCAGAGAGAGACGGACTGTCTGTGTGTTATCTGAGAGTACAGTGAATCCTGAAACCTCTCAATAACATGTTTTTAGGACAAATTAAAATGTGTTCTGTTCATTTTGCACACATTAACAAATAGTTGCATCATGTACAAACATTTCACAGTTCAAATATATTGGCATCTTATAGGTTTTCAAAGATTATTTGGCATTAATGAGAATTAGGGGTGAAATGATATAAAAAAATCAAACCAAAAAAGAATACATTGAATAAATATGAGTATAACTAACATGCACATGCATTTTTAGACAATGCAAACATTAATCTTTCTGTAAACAGCCACATTTGGCCGCAGAATTTGGGGTAAAAAGTGTTTCATTGTCATGAAAACAATGTCACAGTGCAAAAAATCCTAACGCTCCTAAAAATAGAATTCATTTATGCAAAATATAATTGCTTGGCATCTTGTTTAAATGTGTCTCAAACATGTGACATACTTTTCGATGGTGTGAAAATAATTGCCCTCAACGAATTTTCCTGTGTGTTCCCCTCGGGGTCGTCCCGTTCCTCACACAAACAACCACACACACACACACACACACACACACACACACACACACACACACATTGTGTTGGTTATTCAGTTAACACCCCTCCCCGCTCCGCTGCACTGTTGCTGCCATATGGTGCAACACACTGTCTCAGAAGTCAAAGGTCACTCCCATCATGCAGCAGGGTGCTGCATACATATTAAGAGCTGATGCAGGAGGGTTTTTAGGTGCATGCATGTGGCTCTAAATTAGACTTAAGTTGGATTTTTTATCATATTTGACATGCATTTGTCATTTTCGGAGCTCAGCAGTGTTTGTCTCTGTAGTTGACCCTCAAAACTGGCGATTTTCGCTGTGACGCAGACTCCAGCAGATTTCCAGAAGTCAGTCATTTAATTACTGAAGGCATTCGATGCACATTTTCTCCTGATGCGCAGAGCCATTAGTAAAAAGAGTTGGAGGAAATCCTGAAAATGAAGGCGCAGCGATAAGTAAGGGGCTGTTTTGCGGACACTGGCACCGGGACGCTCTTAGGTTAATGAGGCTCAGATTATGGGGTTGGCGCGGGAAATCATGGGTTTGCACCAAACGGTGGGCAGGAGGCCCAGATAGTGCCATTTCATTACCGCTCAGACTGCTTTTTCAGCCCGTCATCATTCAGACGGATCATCTGGAATTATAAAGCGACGGTGATCAGACTCTATTCAACCTATATTAAAAAGAGAAATATAATATGTAGAAACAGGCTAAATATTTTTGTTTTTTGAATAAAATGAGCCTGCTTATGCAAAACTCATCAGCTGGGGTTATTATAGTTTAAATTACTAAAAGTAAAACCATAAAAATAAATGATTGATACAAAAATAAAATATGTTAACTGAAATAAATTGTTAAAAGGGTTTTTAGAAAAAAGTAAAAATAACCCAAAAAATTTGTTCGACTTTTTTAAGCTATTTTTTTATTTTCAGTTAATTTTACTAATACCATGTTTTCTGGTTTTTATGTACAATGATAATATTGTAGATTTTGGCCATATATAGAGGTAGTACCATGGTATTCTTTGAAGTACCTTGAAAAAACATGGTATATGAATATGGTAAACAGTACTATCAATATATATTAAATACACAGTATATATCAAAAATACCATGGTTTTACCATCTGATACTCTGATTGGACCACAAAAAGACATTCTACTCTTTGGAAAACCATGGTAAATTAATATGGTAATCATTTATGGTATTAGTGTGCTTTTAGTGATAAGAATTACTAGATAATAAAAATACATTTCGTCACTGTTTGTTCAGGTGCATTAACTAATCTTAAAGGGATAGTTCACCCAAAAATGAAAATGTGATGTGTATCTGCTTACCCCCAGGGCATCCAAGATGTAGGTGACTTTGTTTCTTCAGTAGAACACAAACAAAGATTTTTTACTCAAACGTTGCAGTCTGTCAGTCTTATAATTCCTTATGAATGGGAATCACGGCTTTGAGAGTCAAAAAACATACACAAACAAAACCAAATTAAACCCTGCGGCTCGTGACGATACACTGAGGTCTTAAGACACGAAACGATCGGTCCGTGCAAGAAACTGAACATTATTTATAGTTTTTTTTACCTCTGATGCACTGCAATGTCTGAACTGTCCTGAGCGCGTCCTGAGCGCATTCTCAACAGCAGGGCGTGAGGCGTCTTCTTCTTCTTCTTGCTTTACGGCGGATCGCAGACTTATAAGTGCATTACCGCCACCTATCTCTCGAATAGACCATTGACACTCTATCTACAATCTCAATTAGGAGTGTCAATGGTCCATTTGAGAGATAGGTGGCAGTAATGCACCTCCGTGAAGTTGGCCCCCCACCCAACGCAAAACGTCGGCAAAATAGTCTCAATCGTTTGTGCTCCGTTTGTGCTGGTTTGTGCTGTAAATTTTCATTTGTGCTGGCTTCGTGTTTTGATATGAAAGATATTTATAGGTCATTTGAGGTCAATCAGCCCCCCAAAATACTCCAATTCACCCCAAATAGTCTCGTCGTTGTGCTTCGGTTGTGCTGGTTTGTGCAGGTAAAAGTTTCGTTTGTGCTGCTTCAGTTTTTAAAATATTAAACATTAAATTTTAGGCGATGACGTCACCAGCCCCCCTACACGCTCCAAATTCACCCAAAATAGTCTCAATCGTTTGTGCTTCGTTTGTGCTGGTTTGTGCAGGTAAAAGTTTCGTTTGTGCTGCTTCGGTTTTTAAAATATTAGACATTGAATTATAGGCGATGACGTCACCAGCCCCCCCACATGCTCCAAATTCACCCAAAATAATCTTCTTTGTTTGTGCTGGTTTGTGCCGTAAAAAAATCGTTTGTGCTGCTTTGGTTTTTTAGATATTAAAATATTATTTAGTGATAATTCTGAGGTCACTCAGCCCCCCACATGCTCCAAATTTACCCCAATCGTCTCGTTTGTTTGTGCTGGTTTGTGCTGGTATTTTTGTTTTTACTGTCATTTTTACCAATACAGTTGAAGTAATAAGTAATAAATTCAAACGGCAAACCAAATCACATGAAATAGTTGCAGTCACTTAATTTTTAGTAGCCATATTCGTTCAATTAGACCAATTAAACAAAAAAAACTAGGCCTATTTCATTATGTCTTTACATAAAAAAATAAAGACTTGATATATAGGCCTATTTTCGTTTCTGCGCACAAATAAAACATGCAATAGCCTACTGTTTCCAGGTCCGTGTAGCCTATACTTTTGCATCCATTCGCTTTTCCTTTTTTAACCATGACGAAAAAAATGAAAAAAGAAGGATTGTTGTATTTTTAAATGCCATCCTGAAAACCAAATTTGAAATTAGAACCGTACACAAAATGCTGCCCGAAAAAGTAAAATATTGATTTTTTTAATGACTTTTTGCACCTTTAATAAACAATTGAAAAATGCACAAATTAATATAGAAACATTTTGATTTTAACAGGTTTTCTTTGGCCAAATTAGAAGTAGGCTAATGCTTCTCTTGCACATTCAGTTTAGAACTATATGTCTCTGCGCTAGATCATTGATGGGGAGCTGGGCAATTAATAGTAAATATGACCCCCAAAACGGGTATGATATAATTTATTTGTGTATGAATAATAAAATCGCTATATATGCGCATGTCAGGTATTTGTGGGAGTATTATAGTATTACTATATGATATGGAGGCACCCGCGCAATCTCTCCATTTTTTTTTCCCTGCAGAAAGAACTTAGAATAGGCTACTCCATCATTTTTGGATTTGCTTTATACTGTGAAGATGGCCATCAGCGTTGACTAATCTGCTGACTAGGAAAAAATCTTTAAAAACGAGTAGCGAAAACAAAAATATTACCAGCACAAACGAAGCACAAACAAACAAGACTATTTGGGGTAGCTAATTTTGGAGCATGTGTGGGGCTGAGTGACCTCAGAATTATCACTAAATAATATTTTAATATCTAAAAAACCAAAGAAGCACAAACTAAACTTTTACCTGCACAAACGAAGCACAAACAAACAAACTTATTTGGGGTCAATTTTGGAGCAGTGGGGGGCTGAGTGACCTCAGAAAAACAACATTAAATATTATTTTAATATCTCAAAAACCAAAGCAGCACAAATTATTTTTTTACGGCACAAACCAGCACAAACAAAGCACAAACAAACGAGACTATTTGGGTGAATTTGGAGCATGTGGGGGCTGGTGACGTCATCGCCTATAATTCAATGTCTAATATTTAAAAAAACTGAAGCAGCACAAACGAAAATATTGCCTGCACAAACCAGCACAAACGAAGCACAAACAAACAAACTTATTTGGGGTAAATTTGGAGCATGTGGGGGGGCTGGTGACGTCATCGCCTCTAATTCAATGTCTAATATTTAAAAAACCAAAGCAGCACAAACAAAAAAAAATTACTGCACAAACCAGCACAAACAGAGCACAAACAAACAAGACTATTTGGGTTGAATTTGGAGTATGTTGGGGGGCTGAGTGACCTCAGAATGACCTATAAATATTATTTTAATATCTAAAAAACCGAAGCAGCACAAACGAAAATTGTTACAGCACAAACCAGCACAAACGAAGCACAAACAAAAGAGACTATTTGCCGACGTTTTGGCGTTGGGGCAGGGGGCCAACTTCCGGAGGTGCAGTAATGCACTTTGGTCTTTACACATCAATGTAGCGTCACGAGCCGCAGGATTTAATTTGGTTTTGTTTGTGTATGTTTTTTTGACTCTCAAAGCCATGATTCCGATTCACCTCCATTATAAGACTGACAGACTGCAACGGTTTGTGTTAAAAAATCATAATTTGTGTTCTACTAAAGAAACAAAGTCACCTACATCTTGGATGCCGGGGGTAAGCAGATAAACAACACATTTCATTTTTGGGTGAACTATCCCTTTAACAGGTACAAATCGTGATTTAAAAAATGTATTGATTTAGCATTAAGATTATTAAATGCTGTAGAAATGTTGTTCACTGTTAGTTCATGTTAATTGATGTAGTTAACTAATGTTTAATGAGACACAATTTTCTCTGTTTAATGTATAAATGAATATGATTATGTTGTAATTTGGAGAAGTGTTTCTATAAAATGTTTCATCAGACTTTGATAAATCTGCTGGTTGACACAATGAGCAGAAAATATATAGGATGTTCATTAGGAGCAAAACTTCTCATTGAGTTAATTTTCAGATTTTGACATGTTCAAATGAGTTCAAATTCACCAGTGTGTGTTTTCCAGTTATGATATTGTGATAACTTGCTATGACGTCCCATCTCATGACTCATAACTGTAATGTTTTAGAGCATCTCTGTGTTGAGTATGGCTGACGGATGGAGAGAACGCTTCATTACCGCAGCTGAAGTGCTTTTGCTCGGCTGATCTCTGCTCAGAGTTTGGCAGCTTGTTCTCGATCAGCTCCATCTGTCCGCATGAGTTTACCAGGCTGCTCTTCTCCACATGGTTTCTGGGAAGCTTTTACAGCATTTAAAGACGGAAAACTCAATTACTGTCTAAAATTAAACACGTGAGTCACAGTGAAACAAACAGACAGCGCGAGTGTCTTTCTTCAGACTTCAGAGAAACTAGAGATGATGCTGCTTTACATGGAAAACTCATTTAATGAAGATTGTAATGCTCCGTGAATTCTGTAACTGCATACATATTTTCATTGCCAGATGTTTTGGTATCATCACTTCAAACCTCAGTAAATTTAATTCAGTATTTTGGAAAAAAAAATTTAATGAGAAAGGATATTTGTATAGTTTGATTAGTCTAAATTACACACTGAAAATGTAAGCTGGAAGTTTTCCATGAAATACGCTACTTTTATGCCTTGAGTTTAATTTAATTTGACTTTAACTCTAAGAAGAGCATCAGTATTTTATATGTTTTTGAGAGCACTACCTGTTCAAAGAAAATAACAGGGTGATGTTATGCTAATTATTACAACTGTAAACTATTACAGCTGAGAAAATGCTTAAAAAACATCTCAAAACATTTGAGCAGTGTTGTTTTAGTATCATTGAGATACTATTATAGTTTTATCATTTATCATTTTTAGATTTTCAGTAAAAGTTTAATCATTTTATTGCGTTTTTGTAGTTTTTATTATTTGTTTTTTATTTCAGTTTTAGTTTTAGTTATTTTATTACATCAAGTTAAACTAAATGAAAAAGAAATGTTGCCATGGCAACTAACTGAAATAAAATAAGTTTAATTTTTTTTAATTTCGTTTTATGTATATTATTTATAGTTATATACGTTTATGTATATTTATTTTAAATAAAATAGCGTTGATTTTTAGTTAGCATAATAATTTAGCATTATGCATATATAAATAATTTACCATTATGCATATATAAAACAAATTTTAATTTTTTATATTACATGTTTAAAGCAATGAAGTTACAAATTCCATGTTCTTACATTTAAATTCGATTTAAATCAATTATATTTGAAGTTTGGCTTTAAACATAGTGCAGGTGGGGTTGCAGAAAAAATTTAAATTAAAAACTATTAAATATAGTTTAAATTACTGATATCTCATAGCAAGTAGAAGATATAAAAAAAAAAAAAAAAAAAAAGTATCATCACTATAATAATAATAATTCTTTGGTTTATTTTTATTCCTGAAATGTGGAATCACTAGGAAAAAGTCCCTCATGCTGCTTGTTTGCATGTAGCTTGCACATCTTTATTAAATATGAATATTTTGGTGAAAGATCTTCTTCAACCATCATGTTTATGGTGAGTGGAATTGCTCTGACATGGTTTTCACATTTTATACTCACTGTAGGCTATATTGGCTATATTGAACCAGCAGCTGTGTGAATGTATATGTGTGCTGTAATGCCCTTGGGTTGGTGATCTCTCAGATTATTTACAGTGTAATTGACCCGACGGGTCGGTCAGAGAGCGTTTAACCCTCAGCAGTGATTATTCACGGGACGAGTGGCGTAAATGTGTCAGTAGCACACTAACTGTTGTCATGGAAACACACGCTTTTATTGAGGATCAATACGAGAGCTGACGGCCGATGAGAGCGCAGAGATGCGGCGTTTGATCAGTCAGTCAATACAAAGTGAGTCTTCTGCTGCTGAGTAATAATACAGCTAAAAATACAACACCTCTGATACACACTTTTCCTTTCTTAAAGGGGACATATTATGTTTTTTTAAAGATCATTATTTTGTGTATTTGGTATAACAGAACATGTTGATATGCTTTTAATGTTCAAAAAACACATTATTTTTCAAATACTGTTATTATTGTAGGTCCTCTATGCCCCGCATCTCTCAAACACATTTTCAACAAAGCCCCCTCCTTTGACAAGCGCAGTCTGCTATGATTGGCCAGCTGACCCAGTGCATTGTGATTGGCCGAACACCGCAAGCACTTGTCGGAAATGTAATGCCCCTTACCATAATCGCGAGCTTCATCTTTCAAAATAAATGTAGAGACAGAGCCCGAAAGGGGAACAGAGTCGCGTGACAGACACAGTGAGGAAGTGGTCTCTCTCACTCTCTCTCACACACACACACACACACACACACACACACACAAACACACACGATGCGGCAAAACTGCACATGGAAAACGTAAATAGCAAATACTTAACTAATAACAAAACAGTAGCTGATTCAGAAGCGCTTGATTGTCATAGCAAAGTCAGAATTACATCCTCTCTTAGGTTCACGAAACGGTCGTCCATAAATTGCATTGCTGTTCTGTTGTAAGTGATGTTAAAGATTCCTAAAGGCATCTACTTTCGGAAGGCCAAATAAAGTGCTTTTGCTTTCGCACTGAAACACACAACGTCTCCCTGACATGCTGCTTCAACACTAACTGCGGTTACTGAAACACGCCTTCTTTCTTTGCGTGAACATAAGGGCGACGTTATGCAAATCTTCCCACAAAGTGAGGTAGATATGTGGGGCATAAGCCCCCAAGGGGTTTTCGAAACCCAAGGAGGGCCGTGTTAGAACGAGCCGTTTTAGCGGGGCGTGACAGAGTCTTAACTTTGATAAAGAACATCTATTTGGTTTTGAGACTTTAGTCTTTGGACAACTTCAGGGATCTTCTTTATGCACCAAGAGTTTGTAACACTCCAAAGAGAAATGAAAACTGGAAATCGCATCATATGACCCCCTGGTAAGGCTGAGAGATTTGAGATCTAACGTCGTCATTCTTACAGTTAAGATCGCTCCCCGTCCCTTCTATAACCGTAGACTAACGAGCTTTTATATGATCAAACCTTGGTTTATTCTCGTAGCTGTTCATAAAATCTGTAAAATATTTTTAATCAGGTGACAAATTGTGTATAATTATCCTCAAAATAATTCAACAATATCTGAAATTAGGCTTCCATTTCTTGATGCAAAATCAATGGTCTTATTTTTTGTTGTTGACATGTTTTGACAGGTTTCGTCTCTAGATTGTGTTTCACGTGGATCTGGTTTCCAGTGTGAATGTTGTAAAATGAGGCACAGTGTTAATTCTGAAAGCACATCAATGTCCAAGGACATCTGAGCTACTCGTATTGATTAGTGATGTGTGCCAATCAATGCTAATGATATTTGCTGACTAAAGCTGCTGCGAGCCAACTTTTTGTTGAATAACACGCATGAAATGTCTCCTATTAACATATTACACTGAACAAAGTTATAAACGCAACACTTGTTTTTGCCGCCATTTTTCATGAGCTGAACTCAAAGATCTAAGACTTCTCTGAAACGCCTTTGGAGCGGCTTGATGTAGAGAACACAGCAAACATGCAAAAAACATTCAGATTCAACAGGGAGAGCAACGACAACCTAGAGCCTCACTGCGAATGAACATTCCTGCAGTCTGCATGCCAATTGCACGCTCCCTCAAACTTGCGACACCTGTGGCATTGTGCTGTGTGATAAAACTGCACATTTTAGAGTGGCCTTTTATTGTGGCCAGCCTAAGGCACACCTGTGCAATAATCATGCTGTCTAATCAGCATCTTGATATGCCACACCTGTGAGGTGGATGGATTATCTCGGCAAAGGAGAAGTGCTCACTAACACAGATTTAGACAGATTTGTGAACAACATTTGAGAGAAATAGGCCGTTTGTGTACATAGAAAAAGTCTTTTGAGTTCAGCTCATGAAAAATGGGGGCAAAAACAAAAGTGTTGCGTTTATAATTTTGTTCAGTATATATTACTATGCTCAACTATAATTGGCTAAAACTTTAGCCAGGAAACTTTTTGCTGACTTCGGATTGGCTGAGATGTCTTTAGAAGGCAGGGCTTGGAGAGTGGTCGATGGGATGACGCTTGTCTAGTTCAGTTCTGTATGGATGTAGTAAATGGAGTGGTTTTGTTTGGTTGAATGTGTTTAACATGTACGGCCTGTTTGTCTGCGTCTGAATGAACGTCTGAGAGACAGAGCATCTGTCAGAAAGACGAATGAGAGCGGATTATGTGTTCAATCACAGAGAGAAATGAAGGACGGGAGAGCGAGCGGCTGCCAGACTGAGCGCACCACCCCCCCCCCCCAGGCAGCATCTCTCTGTGATCGGTTTGTTTGCTCCAGTGTGATTCGTCCACAGAAACCGAACGAACCGTCACATCTGCGTCGCGCCCAGCACTACAATAATGTGTCAAACTGTTTAAAATACAAACTCAGTGACATTCACGCACTTAAAATCCATATTAAATAGCTTCTCATTTAGTTTTCACATTGTTTTATCAATTAAATCATTCTTTTTGTCAGATGTTCTGCTTGTAATGTGTGGTTGTGATGCTTACTCTGATATTTCTACTTAATGACATGTATAAGTGTGACTTTATGTGAGTTTATCCTGTCTGATCTCTGTTTTCTCTCTCTGTTTTCTCGGTCGTTTTTGTCTCTCTGTCTTCGGCCCGGAAGGATCTTCCTCTGCCCCGTAAAAACAGCAGGTCAGTCTCTTTTCAGTCATAATAAATAGATAAATAAATGCTTCATTTACATTTTTAATTCGGATTGGAGGTATCAAGCTACTAAAATGAGTAGTTCCCTCCCAACGGTAAGTGTAGTAACTGTGGTATTTTAGAGATTACTGTGGTTAGTTTTCATATGGCTTCATTTTGTTTACAGTATAAACTCAGCCCAGTGTTATTTTAAGATCACATTATTATAGTATGTGTTAATATTTTGAACTAGATTTTATTTTTCTGTTTTCGATTTAGTCGAAGGTTTAGTAATTGTTTTGTGTGTTTTTGTCATTTGTAGGCTACGTTAAAACATCGACTTCATTAGGTACTGTGTCTTATTTTAGTAGGGAAAAAAAAATTCTACTAAACCATTTTATAATATTGAAATTATTATAAATAATTAGCAGTAAATATATACTAACATAATGTATATGTATTTTACAATTAAACTTCCAGTAATGTTAATTTGGCGTTTTTTGTAATTTGTATTAGTTTTTTTATGTCTTTATAGTTTTTATTTATTTATTAGTTTATTTAGTTACTACTTACTAATACTTCAAATTAAACTAAACAAAAATGAGAAATATTGCCTTTGCAACTAGCTGAAATAAATAATACATTTTTATTTTAAATAGTAGTTTTATTTCAGTTAACCCTTTTATTTGGTAAGTAAGTAAGGTTAATTTAGTTTAGTTGTTTTAGTACTTCAAGTTAAATAAAACTAAAATAGGAAATGTTGAGTTTGCAGTAAGCGTAAATAATTTGGCGGTATGGTTCTGTTCTGGGCAAACAACTCCCTGCCCATCCATGCAGCCTGTTATGTATGAGCAGGGAGAGCAGCAATAATAACCCCCCTAGCGTTAACAGAACAGAACAAGGCAGATATCATTAATGTACTTAATGATATGTAAGTGTAACACTTTATTCAAGATAAAGGAGTCTGATTCAACGAGGAATATCAGAAAGCCAAGTCATGACTGTGAGGAAAGGAGGAGCTGGGGATGGAGGAGAATAATTTGCTCCTGAGCAAGCTGAAAATCTGCTGAATAATACTGAATACAGCTTATACAGGAATGCCGCGATAGGTGTCGTATTCCTATAGGTAGATGTGATCAGCTGAGAATCAGCTGATGCAAGCTTGACTCACGTGACCTGCCAGAACTAACGCTAACGCGTTAAGGTTTTGTAATATTTTTTATTTCAGTTAACATAGTTTTTTAAAGATTTATATAGTTTTAGATATTTTAGTGATTCAAGTTAAACTAAATTAAAACGCAAAATGTTGCCTTAGCAACTAGCTGAAATAAATAATTTTAAGTTTTTGAGTTATTCTTTCAGTTAACGTTTATGTTATTTCAAGTAACGAAAATGCTTTTAGTTTTAGTGTTAGTTAACTATATTAACTCTGACTCAACCTGTCTTTCTTTGTCAGGTTTATTTATCTTTCTCCGTCTCTCTCTGTCCATTTCTCTAAAAGCTTTCTTTTCTTCACTCTCATTTACTTTTTTCTGTGAATCTCAGTTATATCACCGTGACCTCTGGGAAAAAGCATATTGCACTTACGCTTTGAAACACACACACACACTCAGTGGCATCATGTGAGCAGATGTGCTGCACCTGCTCCCCTCTTTTAATGCTCGTCTTGGTATCATCCGCTGCCCTCGAGATTTTACCCAGAATTCCCCCCTGCACTCTATTTTCCAGTGTGCAGGCAAAGGCAGACGCCTGAGCGCTCTCCATCTGATGATGTTTGTGATGCACACTGCGTGTTTCTGAGCGTCATGCAGGGTGGTGTGTTTTCGTTGCACTAAAAGTTTAAATGATTTTAAATGTGTTTTTCTGCACATGAGGATATGGCTGAGGTCACTTGTTTACTTGCAGCTGGCAACACACTAACTGAGTGACATCATTAGTGTAGTGAGTTTAACTTGTTAGTACATGTTCTGATTAATGCATCTGGTTTCATATGATATTTCATGTGTATAGTGTATATATTATAGTGTTTGATTGAATTGAATTAAATTGTTGGTGTTGTGTATTTGAGCCAATAACTAAGACTCAAAATGAACTACATTTACTTTTTGTTGGTCGAGTAGAGGCGAACCGATATTGGATTTTACCGATACCGATTGTTAGTTTGGACCACCCTGACCAATACAGATTAATCAACCAATAGTTTTTCAAATGGATCCTGAACGAAAACTAAAATAGTGCTTTACTATTTAAAAAAAAACAGTACTGAACCATAATTTGTAAATGAATAAAAATATTAGTATTAGAAATTATTAAATTAATCATTCACATTAGTTCATAGTTTATGAACTAAGTGGTACCGAAGATGTAATTATATATATATTATATATATTATTATATATATATATATATTAAGGATAGTTATGTAAATGTTGAAATTAACACACTCTAACAAGGAACAATACTTATACAGCTTTCATTAATCTTAATGTTACAAATTGACTCTTATTGTTCTGTATGTACTGTATACTCTCACACTTTAACTGCTTAAATTCTAGAACACCTGATGATTATCTAAAGGATATCACACCGGACGTGGCGCGTTCAACTTAAGCCGCGGTCTAAAACAGGTTTATTTAATCACCAACGTAAAAAAAAACAAAAAAAATGGGCAAAAGTTTACTTCAAGCGATGAACAAGACATAGATGGATTGTAGTCGGAGTTTAAAAAACAGAGAAACGGAAAAAGAGAAATTGCAATCTCTAGGCTCTGATTGCTCAAAAATGAAGCAACTCATATTAGAGCCACAGAGAAACAAATTTTTCGCTGAAAAATACACAATTTTAGAGCCTATGAAGTCATTATGTACATTAACAATTATTTGGGACAAATATAATGTAATTTAGTTGAAAACTATGTGAATGGCGCTCTGTTCCGCTGCAGGATTTTCTGTCGGCTGTATTTAAATCTGAAGTCTGAAGTTTTGCGTCTGAAGTTTTCCGCATTGTGCAGCAGTGCAGCCTACGTGCCAAAACAAACACCACGTGCTGTCAGTGATTCACCACTAGAGCCCGCTCTCTGATGTTATAATGACAGCGGACCATTCTCGATGCTCCAGCAATGGACGAAACCCGGAAAAACTATCGGCAAGGGGTTTGCCGATAAACCGATAGTTCCGGCAATCAACTATAAGGTGCCCGATAATCGGCCAAACTGATACATCGGGCGACCTCTAAGTCTTATGAGTGTTTTTAGTAAACAAAGTCCTCGTGAAATTTTTGGTTTGGAAATGAATGTTGATTGTTTAATTGCGTTGAGTGAAAAATGTTTCTATTAGCTTGTAGTTTGTTTTTAAATCTCCATGATGATTACTAAAAGTCTCAATAGTTGTGTTCTTGAATTGATAGTAGGAGGTACTGT
The DNA here is from genome assembly GCA_018155175.1 of Sinocyclocheilus anophthalmus. Lineage (NCBI taxonomy): Eukaryota > Metazoa > Chordata > Actinopteri > Cypriniformes > Cyprinidae > Sinocyclocheilus > Sinocyclocheilus anophthalmus. The sequence continues at coordinate 264,402 of JADLZN010001899.1, read as the reverse complement.
CTCTTTAAGGAGGTTTAGTTAGTTATTTTTTAAATGGAACAGTTAATTGAAATTTAGAAAAAAAAATGGACACTTTTTTTTTTTGAGTATTCATCATTATACATTAGGCTTTTTTGGGCATGTAGTCTTTATAGAGAGACTATGGGGGGGAAAAAAAAACAGATCAGTTTTATTCAGAGACCAAAACTGAGCAAAAATTTGCAATTTGGTGCCAATATTGGCCAAAAAGTAAGATGAGATTCTGATAGCCAGTAAATCAATGAGGTCTTTATAAGAGTATCTGAAGAATACTTGCATAAAATGCATATAAATATCAGTTGTCCCTCTATATTTCCCAATAAAATTTTAGTAAGTGTATTTAACTGTCTTAGTTTGATGATCAAAACTATAATGCAATGCACTACAAATGTGATTGAGGATTAACAAAATAACGTTCCTTAAAAGTGAGAGATTTAGATGTTTTGAAGTTCATCCTCCACTGAGGAACAGTGAAGTAAAGCTCGGAAGCACATGTTATAGAGGAGCGCAGTCCTTTAAGAGCGGTATGTGTAATTATAAGGGCCGCTCTCTCTTTAAGCGAGCGACAGTGTCTCGGGTCACTCTGTTCGGATGATCCCTAAAGACCGGTTAATTAACCATCTTGTCTACACCTGTGTGGTGTGGTGTGTGTGGTGTGTGTGTTTTTTGTGTTTGCTAGTGCTCTATTAGCTACATACTACCATCCCGACAATCCCCCCAATATCTTACCTGCTCAAACATGTGCTCTGTCATGAGTCTCATCATTTGTCAGTCTGTGATTTCAAATAAAGATCAAATGTTGCTTTTTGGGTTTTGATTTATAAATGAATCTTTAAGGCTTTATTTAGTCGGGTTACTTAAGCATTTTCAGCTCAGTGTAGCTGATTTCAGCTTGTACTTTCCTTGTGGGGACATTCACTGCTCACAATGAAAGCCTGACACACAGACACACACACACACACACAGGTGAAAATTGTGAAAATGGGGACATCCCATAGGCGTAATGGTTTTTATACTGTACAAACCATATTTTATATTGCCCTACACCAACCCTACCCTTAAACCTACCCCTCACAGGAGACTTTTTGCTATTTCAGATTTTCAATACACTCATTCTGTGTGATTTATAAGCGTTTTGGAAAGTGGGGACATGGGGTAATGTCCTGAAAAGTCACCTTCTTCTTGTAATACCTATGTTATACCTTTGTCATTATACAAATGTATGTCCTCATTTGTCACAAAAACGCGTACACACACACACACACAGTAATGGTGTGTAATGGCTCTCATACAGTCTCTCAAGGCGTATCAAGTGTCTCTCTTTTACTCTCTCCTCAATTAGCTCTCTCTCTCTATCTGTTTAACTGTATCGCTCTCGTCCAGAGTGTCTCTCTGTTTCTTCAGAGCACCAGTTCACGCTGACTCAGATTGATGACTGTGCAAATCGAATTTTCTGTATCACTCTGTCTGTGCAGGGCAACAAACACACACACACACACACACACAGCAGTTTCTCTGTTCTCGGCTCTGATGTGATTTTGTCTGAACATAATCTTATCTCACCAAGACATCTGATGATGGGAAACAATTCATCCTTAAAATAAAATATTCCTTTTAATCATTAGGGTTTGGGATAGGCAGTTTGGCAGTATTTGTTGTTTAGTGAGGTGATGCATTTTTTTAATTAAAGTTTTTCTTTTAAGTATTTATTTTATTTGTATTTATTTTTTAGGTTTAGTATTTAGTTACTTTATTTATACATATTTTGCTGCATTTATTATTATTTGTTTGTCTTGGGATTTTAGTATTGTTTTTAGTATTAATGATTTTTTTATTTATTTATTTGTTTATTAAATTTTAAAGTTTCTTTCTTTCTTTATTTTTTTTCAGATTGTTTTGTTGTTTATTTATGTATTATAATCATTTTAATTTTTTCATTGTTAAATTTTTTTTTTTACAAAAAAAACGGTTTCGTGTATTTTTAATTTTAAATGTACTTATTTTTTCATTTATTTATTTGTTTGTTTGTTTATTCAATTACTTATTTTTATTTGTATTTATTACTTTTTTTAAGCAATGGTGTATTGTGTTGATCTTTAGCGATTTCTTTATTTCCTCTGATTGTATGACGTTTGATGTTCTTTAAATGTTTTATTAATATATTTAAACGGATGAATTCTCTTTTTGCGTGTGCAGTTGCCGCAGTAACCGGAAGAGTTTGATTCTGACCTCCACCTCCCCGACTCTGCCCCGCCCACATTCCCCGTTACCTGGGCACATCGGTGAGAGGCCACGCCCCCTGCTGGACAAAACACTTATACAGCTACTGATGTGTTTGCTGATGCATTCTGCTTACAGACTCACTGATAGTTTTCTTACGTGCTTGAGTTTTGTTCGTAATTGAGCATCCTTTGTTATTCCTGTCCACACAGGAAGTAGTCCTCTGGACAGCCCTCGAAACTTCTCTCCTAGCACTCCGGCACATTTCTCCTTCGCTTCCTCAAGACGGTAAACAAGCACACACACACACACACACACACATACACACACTTCAGACTGGAAGTCTAACAGAAACCCTTAGCTGCTGTTAATGCAGCTTCTGTACTGTTGTCTGTGCAGGGATGGGCGTCGATGGTCACTGGCATCTCTTCCATCTTCTGGTTATGGAACAAACACTCCCAGCTCGACGGTAAGAGAGTTTCTCATGTGAACACGTGTACAGACGTGCATCACATCTGATCTAGAGACGTCTGATGACAAACACACATCAGATGCACTTCAGAGATTCAGCTCTGGGTCATTTATGACGCGTTTGTGGCGTATTTATGAGCAGTGAATAAAACTGAAGACCGTTTTCAACTGTACAGTCAGAGACAGTGTTCGTTTCGTATTTTTTTATATGCTATTATAGTTTTTCTAAATATTTTTACTTTTTAATATGTCTAAATCGTTATATTTTATATTATATCATCTACAGGAATATATTATATAAATAATGTTATATATTTATAAAAAGTATTTTGCACACACCACAATAAATTAGCTCTTGTTTGAATTAAAATATAATAGTTATGTATTAGGGTCTATTATATTATATAAAAGCTTTGTAATAAAAATAATAGTTAGATATTATTTATATGAAAAATGTTTGTAAAGGATAAAATAAAAATAGTTCTTATATTATTAAATATGTATTAGTGATTATACCAGTACATAGCAAGAATTCTTATTATTTAAATATATTTTATTAAACCCAAGGTCAATGATTGGAAGTTTCTTTCTCTTAGTTTTGTATTATGTAGTTTTCATTTATAAATGTTTATTTTAACAAGGTTTCATGTAGGGCATTATTTGTTTTTCATTTGTTTTTATATAAACAAAATTGTAAAATATAAAATTATTTCCGTGTTTCATTCTTTCTGTCATTATTATGTATGTATTTGTTTGGTGAATGATGTTTCTTCTGTTATTTTTTATTTATTCATTTAAAATTTTTTCAATTCTGTATTATTAAAGTTTCTTTTAAAATTATTTATTCTTTAAGGTTCATTTTGTTTTGTTTTTATTTGTTTTTATATTTATTTCTTTCTTTCTGTATTTATTTATTTATTTGTATATAAACATAAAAAAACACGGTCAATGATTTGAGCGTTTACCTGATCACTAAATACATCAATGGAAACCCTACCATTTTTGTTCAGCAAATATTGAAAAGCTTTTGGTAATGGTCAAATTAGTCAACTTTTTCAAGATAAATTAAGGGGGGGGTATGCTAAGTTTTCTTTACATGTTAAAAACAACTTAATTTGCATTTATTAGGCTTTTTTTTATTTGAACCGCCCTTCTGCTCCATGTCTGATCATAATAAGCATGTAATGTTTAAGTAATCAGGCTTTAATGTGAGATTAAGTGCACTTAATCATGTAAAGAAATTATCAAGTGTCAAGTTATATAAAATTCAAATTTATAATTAGATTATGGGTTATGTCATGCGTATAATATGAAGGTTTTTTTTTTTGGGGGGGGGGGGGGGGGGTTTGGGGGTTTCTCGTAATTTAATAATTAAGAAAGAATGATTGTGCTGATTTTTGTTATAAAACGCAGTCTTCATGGCAGGACTGCATCTATGTTCTCTTAAAATGCTGTCTATGTAGGCGGCTCACTAGGGACTGGAGCTGACGCTTCCAGACAGTTTACAGCCTGTTCGTGCCTTCGCTCTGTCACATGCTTAATGTCTGTGTTTATCTGCAGTCCTCCAGCTCGTCTCAGGAGCGTCTGCACCAGCTGCCATCTCAGCCCACCATGGACGAGCTGCACTTCTTGTTCCAAACACTTCGGCAGCACGAGAGACATCACTTGACGATGCCGGGGGACGCTTGTTCACCCACATAAGACCCGCTCAAGCACCTGAGGTCTCAAACACACACACGCACACACTCACATGCTCAGGTGTGGTGTGTTCCAGATTTGTGTTTCACTCTCTCTCTCTCTGTTGTGTGTTCAGTCCGGGTCGCTCTCACTCCTGCTACGACAATGAGATCATCATGATGAATCATGTTTACAGGGAGCGTTTCCCTAAGGTAACACACACACACACACAACACCTGTCTCACACCACAGTATCTGTCTACCTGTTTCTCACACCTGTCCACTTGTGAATGCAGAAATGCTGAACAGATTTTAGAATAATATTAAAGGGGTCATATGATGTTGCTAAAAAGAACATTATTTGGTGTAAGGAAATGTTTATGCGGTTTAAGGTTCAAAAAAAAAACATTTTCCATATAATGTACATTATTGTTGCTCCTCTATGACCCGCCTTTCTGAAACACGTCAATTTCTACAAAGCTCATCGGTCTGAAAGACGAGGGAAAGGGAGATGGAAGGATAGCTGATTGCCAGCTACCCGTGGTTGTGATTGGCCTCGCCGACCGCCCGACCGCAACGACCCGAAATACCTACCCGAATACCCGACCGAAGCCGGACCAATACTCAAGCGCTCGTGAGGGACATGTGGGAAAATGTTACGCCCCTACCATACTGTGCTGCCCTGTCAGGCCGGATAGCTTAAGCGAAAGAGCGGCGAAGACAAAAAACATTAAGTTAAAACCCATAAAAGCAGCGAATTTGTTGCATCCAGTTGGGACATAATTATGGATTATAATGACTTGTATTTTCTTTTTACGCGTTGCGTTGCGTATCGCGCTGCGTAAACATAAAACCATTTGTCTGCGTTTGTGATCGGAGAAACAACAAACAACAAGTGCTACTCTACACTGCTCAAAACTCACGTTTGAATCATCAGTGGCAAATTCTTAAAATATAAAAAAACGTACTTACAGTCTGTGAGTCAGAAGAGCCAGACTGTCCTTGCAAAGTTGGAACTGCCCAACTTTATAGAAATAGCCGTTGTGCACAGCATTGTAGGCTACTCTGCATGTTCAGGAAACAGTCATCCATAAAATTTGCTGCACACATCTGAATACTTGGGTTAAACTGTTCTGGAACAGTGATGTAAATAAAACTTAACCACTGATTTCATACGTGTCCTCTTTTGGAAGGCCAAACAAAAAAGTTTCGCTTTCACAACAAAACACACAGTGCCTTCACGACATGGCGGCATCGGCAACAATACTACAGCGAGAATATAAGCTACGCCTTCTTTCTTTGCGTGAACATTTGGGCGGCATTATGCAAATCTTCCCAGATTGTGACGTTGGTATGTGGGGGCGTGTTAGAACGAGAAGTTTTTAGGTAGGTGTGGCTGACTCTGAATTTTTATAAAGATATCTCTTTGGATTTGAGACTTTACAACTGTCTTTGCAACTTTACAGATCTTCTTAAGGCACCAAGAGCTTGTAACACTCCAAAAAATGAAATTGAAAAATCGCCCTCATCATATGACCCCTTTAATATAAATATGTTAATATTAACTTTTCTAAATATTATCATTTCTATAATTATCTATGGTAACACTTTACAATGAGGTTTCCTTTGGAAACATCAGTTAACTATATAAGTTAACATGAACAATACTTATATAGCATGTATTAATCTTAGTTAATGTTAAGTTACTGTAAATCAGCAACTTCTAACGCTTTGCTGTGAGTGTACTTCATGAGCCTCGTCAGGTGACACTCTTCTCTAACATTAGCCGTCTTATGGGGGACTGTATTGATTTACTCACTCTCACACACACACACACACCACACACACACACACGCACACACCACAGACAGAGAGAGAGGTGGTTCCACTGGTGCTCTGGTATTTGTCTCTCAGTTGCAGATATAAACACATTTATATGGTCCGAACAGCATCAGGTTAACTGAGGCCGACTGGAGTAATCGACGATGTAGAGATAAGAAATCAAAATAAAATCACTTTCTAAAAAATAAAAATATATAATCTGCTTTGCACAACTATATATCATACATCAAATGTGGGGCATATTTTAAAATATGAAAGATACGAATAATATATACATATACTTCTATTTAACATTTACTTAATATGATTAAGTATTCTGTAATAAAACTGATTATTAAATAGAATAAGTAATGTCTTTATGACAAAATACTTCTTATAGAATAAAACGTTATAGAATACTTATTACATTAATAAGAATAATAATTATATTATAAATAGGAATCTAAATGCTTAATTATTATTATTATTCTTAAGTAATTTGTAATAAATAATCAGAAATACTTTACTATTAGTAATACCTAATTGTTAGATTATTTAGTATTACAAAAATGCGGTATTAATAATAATAATAATAATAGAATTTAAAAATTCTGGTATCAGCAAATTATTATAAAATAATAAATAATTTGTTCCTGTCAGGCCACGGCGCAGATGGAGGGCAGGTTGTGTGATTTCATCCACTCATATTGTCCCGAGAGCGTTCTGCCGCTGGCCGACGGGGTCCTAAGCTTTATCCACCACCAGATCATCGAGCTGTCCAGAGACCCCCCCCTGCACCCTGCCATCCCCCCCTCTTGACCCCCCCAGCCACCAAAATTAAGGCCACGGGCCACGCCGGCTCATCACGTCCATCTACTTCTTTGAGCTGCAGGAGAACCTGGAGAAACTTCTGGATGACGTGAGTTCATCATCAAACCTGTGATCTCATTAAACTCGCCAAGAACAGTGCCTTTACTGTAATGTGAAGAAGTAAGGAAATATTACTTAGCTTGTCTTTGTGTCTCTCAGGCTTATAAGCGGTCGGAGAGTTCAGAGTTGACCTTTGTCACTGAGTTGGTGAAGAAACTCCTCTTCATCATCGCTCGACCTGCTCGACTTTTAGAGTGTTTGGTGAGAAAATGCTTTCTTTTGCTTGTTCTTTTATCCATTCATCAGATAACATGATGCTTCAAACCCCTCTGGACAACAACAACACAGGCCTGATGTTTTCCGGTTTTCACTCCTACTTCAGAAAACTATTTTAAACAAGAATTGCTGCAAAACACACAAAAGGAGAGAGAGCAAGTTGAACCTGCTGCTGCATTAGCATTTAGATTGGGAGCTGTGAGCATGCTGCTGTTATCACTGACCTTCTGTGATCCCCACCGGCCCTGTAACACAACCCAAAAACCTCAGGAGACCGCCGACACACGCTTCGTGCAGCTCCAGACTTTAATATTAAACCACATGAACCATTCATTATCCCTGTTAAACAGAGATGCTCCCAAAATGAGAGTGTGTTCATGTACTTCAGCAAATTACAAATGTTCAGTGTAATTCAACTTTATTTTTAGACTGTCACAGAAACTGAACCCTAGTGCTGATCCTCAACCAAACAATAATCCCGTCTGAACCCTGAACCCAACTGAACTTGTATTGCATTTATGACTTATTTCAGAGTGAAACAGCATGCAAAAAACTATTTCAAACACCCTAGCAACCTCATAGCAACACCCTAGAAACCACCCAAAACAACCACATAGCAACACACTAGTAACCACTCAAATTGTTCCAAACACCCAGCAAGCCTAGCAAACACGCTTAAAACTATTCCAAACACCCTAGCAACCTCATAGCAACATTCTAAAACATAAATCACCGAACACTCAGCCAACATAGAACACTGAACTCGGTTCCAAACCACCCCAGGAAACCGCATAAGCACACGCTGACAACTATTCCAAACACCTGATGCGAGCAGCACGGCTCGACTCGGCCTTTTTTGTGCCAACCTTTCCTCAAAAATGAGGGCACCCAGGTCGCCAACCCGAGAACACACTGAAATCTGTTCCAAGACACCCCAGCAAAGCATAGGCAACCCGTGAAAACTATCCAACCCCCAGGCAACCTTTTCTTCGCCCAATTCTCAGAGAGCTAAACAACACACCTCAGCACATAGCAACACACGTAGGTAATCTGCATTCAGACAAACACCCCAGCAACGCATAGCAAACACGCTGCGAAATGGCAAAACTATCTCCAACCACCCTATGCACACACACTCATTGCAAAGTCATTTCACACAACGAAGTTTTCAACACTGCAGCACACACAATAGCAACACACTGGAAATCTGTTCCAAACACTCCCCGCACACGTAGCCTCAGTCAAAAAAGCATGAAAACTATTCCAAACACCCCCTAGCAACTATAGCAACATTCTAAAAACTCAAAAAACCAAAACACCCTCAGCAACCAAATAGCAACACACTGAAATTGTCTTTCCAAACACCCCAGCAACAAACTGCATAGCAACACGCTGAAAACTATTCCAAACACCCTAGCAACCTCATAGCAACATTCTAAAAACTAAACCAAACACCCCAGCAACCGCATAGCAACACACACACAACCACTCAGAACACCCCAGCAACCGCATAGCAACACGCTGTGGTGGAAAACTATTCCAAACACTAGCAACCTCATAGCAACATTCTAAAAACTAAACCAAACACCTCAGCAACCACATAGCAACACACTGAAATATGTTCCAAACACCCCAGCAACCGCATTGCAACACGCTGAAAACTATTCCAAACATCTCAGCAACCACATAGCAACACACTGAAATATGTTCCAAACACCCCAGCAACCGCATTGCAACACGCTGAAAACTATTCCAAACATCTCAGCAACCACATAGCAACACACTGAAATATGTTCCAAACACCCCAGCAACCGCATTGCAACACGCTGAAAACTATTCCAAACACCCTAGCAACCTCATAGCAACATATCTAAAAGGAAATCTAAACCAAACACCTCAGCAACCCCCACATAGCAACACACTGAAATCAGGTTTTCCCAAAACACCCCAGCAACAGTCATAGCAGCATGCTGAAAACGATTCAAAACACCTCAGCCAACCACATAGCAACACGCTGAAAAGCTGTTCCAAACCACCCAGCAACGCAATAGCAACACCGCTGAAAACTAATTCAAACACACCCTAGCAAACCTCATAAGCAACATTTCTAAAAACCAACAAAAAACACAAAACCGCAGCAACCACATAGCAACACACTGAAATCTGTTCCAAACACCCCAGCAACCGCATAGCAACATGCTGAAAACTATTCCAAACACCTCAGCAACCACATAGCAACACACTGAAATCTGTTCCAAACACCCCAGCAACCGCATAGCAACACACTAACAACCACTCAGAACACCCCAGCAACCACATAGCAACACGCTGAAATCTGTTCCAAACACCCCAGCAACCGCATAGCAACACGCTGAAAACTATTCCAAACACCTCAGCAACCACATAGCAACACACTGAAATCTGTTCCAAACACCCCAGCAAAAAACCGCAAGCAAACACGCTGGAAAACTATTCCAAACACCTCAGAACACCATAGCCACACGCTGAAAACTATTCAAACACACTCAGCAAACGCATAGAACACGCTGAAAAACATTCCAACACCCTGCAACCTCATAGCACATTCTAAAAACTAACACCAAACACAACTCCCAGCAACCGATAGCAACAGCATGCAGACAAAAGAACTGATGGAAATCTGGTAACAAACGACACCCCCCAGCAACCGCATAGCAACACTAACAGATGTTGCTCTGACACGTTTTCCAGGAGTTTAACCCTGAAGAGTTCTATCATCTGCTGGAGGCGGCTGAGGATCACGCTAAAGAAGGACACCTGATGAAGACCGACATCCCGCGGTACATCATCAGTCAGCTGGGTCTGACCAGAGACCCTCTGGAGGGTGAGACCTCAGTCACACAACAATCACACAGCACTGATCCCAGTACAGCTGATCACTGAGCGACTGTCACGTCTGTGTTTCAGAGATGGTCAGTCGAGAGCATTATGACAGCGAGGGGCCCGTCACACCGGAGACAGACGACGCCGCAGAGGGTCTGAAACACGAACACGCACACACCACACACACACACAGACAGCCCCGGGAAATCTGAAAACGATTGTTTGTCAGTAAAGTGTCTGTTACAAGATGATGATAACATCTTGTGCAAGAGTTTGAGGGGATTTTTCTCTTTTCCAGGGAAAGATAAAACCCATGAAGCCACCTGGAGAGGCAGATTTCCAGACCATCAAACTGATCAGCAATGGAGCCTACGGGTTGGTTAAAACCCAGAACCAACAACACACAGACGCACCACACGACCACACACACACAGACACACACACACACACGCACGCGTTTGCTTCAATATAAATGGGGATATAAGGTTTAAAAGAACAGCATTTATTTGTAACTGAACATTTTGTAACATAAGTATTGTCACTGTGGATACAAACGCATCTACTAAATAACCAAACACACACAGAGGAGTTGAGACACTGACAGAAGATACTGTGTGTTTCTCAGCGCGGTGTATCTGGTCCGCCATCTGGAGATGCGACAGCGCTTCGCTATGAAGAAAATCAACAAACAGAACCTGATTCTGAGGAACCAGATCCAGCAGGCTTTTGTGGAGCGAGACATCCTGACCTTCGCCGAGAACCCGTTCGTGGTCAGCATGTTCTGCTCCTTTGAGACCAGGCGACACCTGTGTATGGTCATGGAGTACGTGGAGGGTGAGACACGCACACACTTTTATTGCTCTTTTAAAGCTTTATTGACTGTATTGAGGTCTCAGGTATGTTTTGTTTAAGTACCAACTCTCAGATGTTTCTCTTAAAGTGCCTAAGAAATAAAACAGACCCAGATGAGTCACTCCAGTAAGAGTCTAGGGCTATAAAATGAATGTGGAAAGCAGCTCAAATCATTTGATGAGAAAAGATTGAGTTTGTGTTGGAGATCTTGAGCAAATCTGAGCACAGTTTGAGATCTCTTCTGAAACACCTGAGGAGGAGACGCGTGTGAGATTACTGGAGTCTTTTTCTCAGGAGAAACATCTGAGAAGCAGGAGGCTTCAGTATTGTTGTCTAATGAGAAACAACTGAGATGTTAACCAGATCTCATCTGTGTGTTTCGTTTCAGGAGGCGACTGCGCGACACTGCTAAAGAATATCGGAGCATTGCCTGTGGAAATGGCGCGCATGTACTTTGCTGAAACCGTCCTGGCTCTCGAATACATACATAACTATGGAATCGTGCACCGGGATCTCAAACCGGACAAGTAATACGCCAATAACAGTTAAAATAATTTTGAATTATATGTAATGACAATGGCAGGGAGCCTGTCATTTACTAAGTGACCGTGCACAGTCAATTAAATGATTGCTGGGATTCATTTGCCATCTGTTGGGCAATGACATACAGCATTTCCTGTGTGAGATTAATGAAATCGTTTAATTTGGACAGATTGTATTATATAATTAAACACATGTCAGAAATGCCACTCAGTGTGTGTTACTGTAGAGACGGTCTCACATCATCTCCGTCTGTCTCTCTCTCTCTCTCGCCATCAGTCTGCTGATCACGTCAATGGGTCACATTAAACTCACTGATTTCGGTTTGTCTAAAATGGGTCTCATGAGTCTCACCACAAACCTGTATGAGGGACACATCGAGAAGGACACCAGGGAGTTCCTGGATAAACAGGTACCAGAAAATACATACAATATTCTGTTCTGTACATAGTCATGGTCAAAAAGCCACAAAACTACATTTTTTATATCATTGTGTGCCTATTTAATTTAGTTATTTTTGATCATAAATATAATTTACACATTCAAGTTTATGATAAAATATCACTGATGAAGTGTTGATGAAGCCTGTAAGCAACACCTTCACGACATTCTAAATTGATTCCAACACCACCATACTGAAAAAAAAAAAAAAATTCCAAACACCATAGCAACCACATAACAACACACTGAAAACAATTCCAAGCATCTCAGCAACGGCATAGCAACACGCTAAAACTAGCCAGAACACCTCAGCAACCGCATAGCAAAGCACCGGAAACTATTCACAACGTCTAGGACCTGCCCTGAAAACTAATCCAAACGCCTCAGCAACCACATAGTAACACTCTGAAAACTATTCCAAACACCTTAGCAACCGCATAGCAACAAGCTGAAAACTAATCCAAACGCCTCAGCAACCCCATAGCAACACGCTGAAAACTATTCCAAACACCTTAGCAACCGCATAGCAACAAGTTGAAAACTATTCCAAACACCTCAGCAACCGCATAGCAACACACTGAAAACTATTCCAAACACCCCAGCAACCGCATATCAAAGCACCGAAAACTATTCACAATGCCTATGAACCACACTGAAAACTATTCTGAACGCCTCAGCAACCATGTACCAACAGGCTGAAAGCTAGTCTAAACACCTTAGCAACCCCATAGCAACACACTGAAAACTATTTAGAACACCTTAGCAACCGCACAGCAACGCGTTTAAAACTATTAAAAACACCTCAGCAACCGCATAGAAACGTTCTTTGACCTTTGACCCCAGGTGTGCGGCACCCCAGAGTACATCGCCCCGGAGGTGATCCTGCGGCAGGGTTACGGCAAGCCGGTGGACTGGTGGGCCATGGGCATCATCCTCTACGAGTTCCTGGTGGGCTGCGTGCCGTTCTTCGGCGACACACCGGAGGAGCTGTTTGGTCAGGTGATCACAGGTAAAGACACACCTACATATATTCACACAGTGAAACAATCTCATGAATCTAAATAAAAAAGATGTACACAATGTAAAATGTGTGTGTGTGTGTGTGTGTAGATGACATTGTGTGGCCCGAGGATGATGACGCTCTCCCCGCTGACGCGCAACACCTGATCTCATCTCTCCTGCAGACCAACCCGCTGCTCAGACAGGGCACAGGTGACGTCACACACCTCCAGTCATGTGGTCCACTATCATTAAATGCACGCTGATGTGCTCTGACTGTTAGAGCTGTTGACTTGGATTAGAGCTGTATTATAACACTGATCATTTGACGATCAGTAATGATGATTAAAAAGAAGAATAGCTCAAATCTCAAGCCCTTAAACCTATTTTTTGAATGGCAGTCCATTCGTTGACAGTATAACAAGTGAAAAGGTCCCATGGACTTAACAACATGACAACAACATAGCCTCGCATCACCTTAGCAACCACTCAGAACCACCTGGCAACCACATAGTAGCACACTTAAAGTAAGTTATAACTGCCTAAACACTAAAACCCCTTAACAGCAGTCTAGCAATCAGTTAGAGCACCTTATAAACTACCTAGCAAACACATAATAGCAAGTTTAACACCACTCTCTGAACCACATAACTGCATAGCATGTATTAAAACCACCATAGCAACAGCATAGCAACCTCTTAGGAACCAACTAGCAAGTTTTAAAGAACCGCCAACAACCACATAACATGCACTAAAAATGTCCTTGCAACACCCTAGCAACCTATAACCTTATAAACAGTCTAGCAACCACATAGTAGCAAGTTTTACGCAACTCTGAACCACTTAACTGCATAGCATGCATTAAAAACACCCTAACCACTCAACAGTATAACCACTCAAAACACCTTAGAAACCACCTAGCAACACAAAGTAGCAAGTACAACACCACTCAGAACCACCTAACTGCATAGCATGCATTAAAACGCCCTAGCAACCCATATCAAGTTTAAAATCCCTCAGAACCACCAACAACCACATAGCATGGGGAAAAACACCCTAGCAACCAACATAGAAACCACACAGAACACATTAGAAACCATGTATCAGCAAAACAGTAAAAAGTTTAAAACCACTCTGAATTACCTAACAGCCCCATATTATTCACTTAAAACACCCTAACACACCTACACCTAACAACGCCCTAGCAACCACTCAGACTATTCTAGCCTTTATATTCTAATGAAAGATATAAACATCTGTTTTTACTATTATTAATAGTTCATTTGATTATTGATCATTGACTGTCTTTTATCATATTGCTGTTGTTGGTCAGTAGAGTCAGATGTTCTCCACGCACTGAATGAAGTCATGTGTTTGTGCGCAGGTGGAGCGTTCGAGGTGAAGCAGCATCCGTTCTTCTGTGATCTGGACTGGAGCAGCTTGCTCCGGCAGAAAGCCGAGTTCATCCCTCATCTGGAGTCGGAGGAGGACACCAGCTACTTCGACAGTGAGTGATGAACAGATGGATGGATAGTGTGATGGATAGTGTGTGTGTGTTTGTGCTGTTGTCTGATGGTGTGCATTAGTGAGTAACTCATCCGTCTGTCTCAGCACGATCAGAGCGATATCATCACGTTCACTCGTACGATGAAGACGACACCAATGACGACGAGCCAGTGGAGATTCACCGCTTCTCCTCCTGCTCGCCGCGTTTCAGCAAGGTGAGACCTAGATTCTGCTCTTTACACAACACCGAGGATTATGGGTAATGTAGCCCATAGACTCAAGGATTCATCTAGTGCATCTGAATCACAGGTGTACAGCAGCATGGAGCATCTGTCGCAGCTGGAGCACAAACCCGTGGTGACCCGCCGAGAGCCCAAAGCTCACAGAGAAGATCGCAGTAAGAGGGAAAGTCTGGGCAGCCTGACCCTCCGAGACAAGAGCTGGAGAACCGGATCCCCCGAGATGTAAGACAAGACAGTACAACGACCTCCCAGAATAGCCCAGCAACACTCTAGTAACCACTCAGAACACCTTAGAAACCACCTAGCAACCACCAGAGCTGGGTAGTAACTGATTACGTGTAATTTGGATTACATTATCAGATTCCAAAAATTAAGTACTTGTAATTAGATTAAATTACATTTTAAATTGCTTGTAATCAGACTACAGTTACTTGATTACATGATTACATATTATTCACACAATAGCAATACATTATTCCAGTCACTAGTCAGGGGGTGACATGGCATTTTAACACTGGATTCATTTCAAGTTTTAAGTGCTTCAGCATTGCACTAACTACTGATGAACACATTAATTTTTTATTTGAATTATCACTCAGTAGGTTATTTAACCATGTATATAGTTTTGGAAGGCTTTTGTCTTTCAAAATGCACAAATTCACATTATTTCTTATTTGCATGTAGTGCAGTATATTAATACAAGTATATTAAAATAAATTTTAATAATTAAGTATCACATTTGCATGTTCATGGTTCTCTGATGTTGGTTAATGGTCACATGACATGCATGTAAACAAATAAAATATTTCCTTTTTAGTAAGTGTTTTATTTTGATTGATGTTATTCTAAAATGACTTATTTTGATTTTCCATTTTTATGATTGTCGCGTTTTTCATTAAACGCCAAACCCCCGCAGTTTCAGTTACGAACCCCATTTTGGAAACCTCATGTAATGAATGTATAAACATACTTCGATGTTGTTACAGGGTCATATGATGCTATTATCAAGGTTTTCTTTGCGCCTTTGGAGTGTTACCAGCTCTTGGTGCATAAAGAAGATCTGTAATGTTGCAAAGACTAAAGTCTCAAATCCAAAGACATATTCTTAATAAAAGTTAAGAGTCAACCACACCTAAAACGGCTCGTTCTAACACGGCCCCACATGTCTACATCACTGTGTGGGAATTTTTGCATAACACCGCCCAAATGTTCACGGAAATAAAGGTGGCGTAACTTTTATTCTCGCTGTATATTGTTGTTGCCGCCGCTGCCATGTCGTGGAGACACTGTGTGCTTCGTTGTGAAAGTGAAACAACTTTGTTTGGCCTTCCAAAGAGGACGATATTCACTTCGTCATGCCTAGATCTGTGCTGGTCGCTGAGGAAATACAACACCTTTGCGCTGTGGATCACCGGATCGGATTTCACCGTGGACAAAGCAGAGTCCAACCCGGGGTCATCACATGTGATTGCCGCAAGCCCTCCGGACGCTCCTTCATCGAATCCACCGGCCCCGCCGTTCTCAAGCCCGCCGCCTCTGCTCACTCAAGGCCGCCGTGTGTGACGCTGTGTTTTTCGTTGTGAAAGCGAAACTACTTTGTTTGGCTTTCCAAAAATGGACACGGCTAGAAATCAGTGGTTAAGTTGTATTTACAACACTTTTCCAGAACAGTTCAAACCAAATATTCAGATGTGTTCAACACATTTTATGGAGGACTGTTTCTTGGAAGAGTAGACTACAATGCCAGCTGTTCTTACTCACAGACTGTAAGTACGTTTTTTTTTTAATTTAAATAATTTGCCACTGATGATTCAAATTCAAGTTTTGAGCAGTGTAGAGTAGCGCTTGTTGTTTGTCATTTCTCCGATCACAAATGCAGACATGGTTTTATGTTTACGCTGCGCGATGCGATGCAACACAACACGTAAAAAGACAATATAAATCATTATAATCCATAATTATATCCCCACTAGATGCAACGAATGCCTCGTTTATAATAAGTTTTCATGTTTTGGGGGGGGGGGAAAGCGTCGCCCACCGGGACTCGGGCATCATCACGTATGGTGGGGGCCGTCACTTCCGTCACAACCTTTAGGTATTCGTCCAATCACAACGCACCTGGACCTCGGCCAATCAACAGCACACCTCTCTTTTTCCAGACCAATATCGTTGAAAAAATTGCCGGCGTTTCTGAAACGCGGGGCATAGAGGAGAAACAATATTACAGTATGTGGAAAATAATGTGTTTTTTGAACCTTAAACCACATAAACACATTTCATTACACCAAATACACAAAATAATGTTCTTTTAAGTAACATCATATGACCCCTTTAATTACAATAAATTGAATATTTTCTTATTCTTTATGTTTTAATATAAATATGGTACAAGATTAACCTATTTAAATCAATGTGATAAACAAGTTAGGTCAAAACTAATCTAAAAGTTGTCTAAAAGTAGTCTGATTATTTTATCTAAAATGTGTAATGTAACTGATTACGTTACTGACTACAATTTTTGTCATGTAATTTGGAATCAGGAATAGACTACAATTCGTAAGTAATCTACCCAGCACTGGCAACCACATAGTATCACATTTTAAACTACTTAAAACTGCCTAACAGCTGCAACGAATGCATTAAAATACATTAGAAATGCTCAAAACAGCCACTGACCTCTCAGAAAAACCTACCAACAGCATTGCATACACTAAAAACAAAAACAAAAAACCTAGCAACACCATAGCAACTGCTTAGAACACCTTAGAAACCACCTAGCAACACCCTAGCAACCAGTGAGACCATTGTAACAACCTCACAATGTCTTAAAGATATACACATCTAATTTTGATCATTGTTAGAACATTCAATTATCTATAACGATGAATGTCAGAGAGACATAATCTTCACTAACACCCTCCGTTTGTTCTGCTGTCTCTGTAGGAAGCGTTTGTCTTGTTCAGAATCGTCTTTCATTGAATCAGACTCCAGTCCTCCCGGGGCGCGCCGGCGTTTCTCAGCGCTGATGGACACGCACCGCTTCGCTTCTCCACTAGAGGGAGACGGTGACGCGCACACACGTCAAACACCCATCAAAACCAGGGGCTCGTCACTAGAGGGCGCCAGCGTGCCCGTCTGCTCCGGACTGGTGGAGTCCAGTTATACGGCATCAGTGGGACATCCTGGAGGTTATTTGGTTTTCACAATAAACATAAATAGAATACTTTAATACGTTTTACTGTTGTGTTCCTGGGTGTCAATCACTCATTGTGCCTGCCCAGTGATGTCTCACATTTTATGCTTTATCTTCCTGTTTCTCAGATAAACTCCTGCGGCCTGCTGATGCCACTCCCGCGGTTCCTCTACACATGCCAGACTCGTTTGGGCCTCGCATCGGAAGTGACCTCGTCTTACGAAGAGCACGACATCATCAGATTCCGACCGACAGCGAGAAACGTAGCGCGACTCGCTCTGGAGCCAAAGTCATAAAGTCAGCCTCTGCCACGGCCCTGTCTGTCATCATACCTGCAGGTGAGACGATTTCATTATTATTATTATAATTAACAACAACCAAAAAAAATCACAGCACTTCAACATTAAATTATTCGAATCGAGAAATTATTCTGCATTGTGCGGTTAAAAACTAGCCTAGAGCGCCATCTGCTGTTAAAAACTAAGCTCAGAATCGATTCAAGAGAGAATCGCGATGCCTTCGGAAACTCTCAGAATCGATCCACGAATCGCGATGCATCGATTTATTGTCCCAGCCCTAATAAATACTAAATCAATTTTTTTTAAGAATTCTTATATATTTTTTCATGCAGATTTTTAAGAAATAAATACTTAGTGTATAGTAAGTCTCTGTAAGTGTATTTTAAGTTTAAAAATGTCAACAACTCACAAAATTGAAACACTACTTTTCATACACTATAGTATATACACTATAAATGCCATCAACCAATAAAAAAAAAAGTTTAAAAAAAAATACGGTTTTCTTTTTTAGTTTTTGTATTATTTGTGTATACGCTCTATAAAATCGTAGTTTATGTTTAATGTATAATAAAAACAACATTAATTGTACATAATTTGTACATTAATTGAAGAATTGTGTCTAGTCAAACATTATCAAGAATTTCAATATACGTGGCATTGACGTGATCTTTTGTAATATTATGATGTTTGGTTTCATAGTTGAGCAGCATGGTACGTCACCACTAGCCAGTCCCATGTCTCCTCGCTCCATCTCCTCCAATCCCTCGTCTCGTGACTCATCTCCCAGTCGTGACTACTCACCTACCGTCAATGTCCTGCGCTCACCAATCACCATCCATCGCTCTGGAAAGAAGTACGGCTTCACCTTGCGCGCCATCAGAGTCTACATGGGTGACAGTAACGTCTACAGCGTACATCACATGGTCTGGGTATGGACACATTCTGGAACATTCTTCTCATTTATAGCTAAAGAATGTGTTACATGTGATGATTGACATTGCTTTTGTCCAATCACAGCATGTTGAGTGTGGTGGGCCGGCCCAGGAGGCAGGGCTTTGTGCTGGCGACCTCATCACCCATGTGAATGGGGAGTCTGTGCACGGATTGGTGCACACAGAGGTGGTGGAGCTCATTCTGAAGGTACGGGCATCACAAACACATCTGACTGCTACTTTCTAGAGATATTACTAAACAAATTTAACACGGTTCACTGAATTTTCAGAGTGACAGCAAAGTAACAGTAACGACCACTCCATTCGAAAACACGTCCATAAAGATCGGACCAGCAAGGAAGCTTAGCTACAGAGCCAAGATGGCCAGACGCAACAAGAAGTCAGCCGCAAAAGATGGACAAGAGAGGTCAGAAAGAATGAATAACTTCACATAAATATACATATCATCTATGTAAATGCTTTACTCATGTGCTTTACTCTTTCTCTGTCTGCAGTAAGAAGCGCAGCTCTCTCTTTCGTAAGATCACGAAACAGTCCAACTTTCTTCACACCAGTCGTAGTCTGTCCTCTCTGAATCGCTCTCTCTCGTCTGGAGACAGTCTGCCTGGATCGCCGACACACAACCTGTCTGCTCGCTCGCCCACACAGACGTACCGCTCTCCTCCAGACTCCGCCTACCTCGGTCAGAGCTCCTCCCACTGCTTTATGATCTATTCAAAATGCCTGTCAGATGTGGAATCTCATTGGCTGATTTGGTGGTGTCATTTATGCTTGTTTTACACTTTTAGTAAATGAAAAATTTTTTAGACCAGCGTTTTCCAATTAAATGCCAATGCTAAATTATATTCAACAATTCTTAATAAACAATATACATTATTATTTATTATTATTTTATATAAATTGTGTTTTTTTTAATGTGTAAATAAAACAAGAAATATATTTGATCTTGTCCAAAATGTTAATAATATTTGTATATAAATCTATTATTTATTATATGTGTTATTTATTATGTGTTTACTTGCATTTTACTCAGTTAAGCCTGACTGACTGAGACTGTGCATGTATGCAGATGCAGGTGCAAAACAGTATAGTCTTGTTTTATATATTTAAAATGCATCATAGCAGTACAGTACTCAAGGTGGCGACAGAGTTACTGTTTAGTGTTTGTAATTATTAGCGCCCCTTGCAACCGTGCTGAGAATGCCAAGCGTACATGAATATCACTCATTATGTGCCTCACAGAATCCATTGTCTCTGAAGGCCAAGTGTGTTGCTAGAAGCATTTGTTCATGTATATATTCATATACATATAATGCATGACATAAGTATGATTCGGGCCTAAGTTTTCAAGTAGCTGAACAATTTCAATAGTTTTATACATGCACAAATGTCTGGTTACAAAATAATACTTTTCCAGAGAACAAAAAATATATGTGTAACATTGAGTTTTAATTAAAACTTTCTGCCTCATAGCATGTACTTGAGTGACATTTGAGCTACTGAAGATAACATTTCTGTCACATGTGGTCCCTCTTTCCTTTCCAGCAGACGTGCGTTGAAATGACCTAAATTAGCCTTTGATATTTGGCTTCAGTCAGTGTTGGGTTTTTTGACTGATTGTGTGCCCTTTTCATGTTTCTTTGAGGTTCTGACCCGTTCTGTCCTTGTCCTCTCAGGCACCTCGTCTCAGAGCAGCTCACCGGCGTCCAGCACGCCAAACTCGCCTGCGACATCTCAGCACATGCGGCCGAGCTCTCTTTACGGCCTTTCGCCCAAACTCCACCGGCAGTACCGTTCTGCTCGCTGCAAATCCGTCGGGAACATTCCTCTGTCTCCGCTGGCCCACACGCCATCCCCGATAGCAGAATAGTTAACGTGGATCCCCTGCCACGCCCACGGCTGGAGCACAGAGAAGAAGGAAAGGGGGAAAAGGGGAAAGGGGAAAAAAACTGTTAGCAGCATCCACAGGGGGGGGGGGCTACTGCAAAGGAAGCCCGTCCCCGCCAAGGGCTCCACGCCAGGGGGTCAATCCTCCTGGTCACAACGCCGCACGAGCCGGGGCCAAGAGCGCAGAACCAAGAGCCAGCGATTTTTCGGGGCGTACGTGGCTCTCCGAAAGGGTTCAACTCAGCCGAGAAGCTCGGGAAGGGCCCTGGCCGGCCGTTCATTTCCATCCGGCGCACTGCTGCCTGGTTGTGTCGGGTCGACCGCAAAAAAAAAAAAAGGAGGGCTTTGCGTGTCCATGAGGAAGCATGGTTTGGAGGTTGTGCACGCCGAATACCGTCGGGAGTCGTTCCACTGTGAATATGCCCTCCAAAGCCTGATGGAGATCGAGGGCGAGAACACACCCGGGGCTCCGCCCTCTCCACCCGACCAGATGTCAACACACACACCCGCTCAACTCACAATGAGTCCATTGAGGCAGCTCGGGAGACAGGACTCGATAGCGGGAAGAGAGTCCGAGGGGAAAGCGAGGCAGCCTGACTCAAGTGATGCCGTTTTAAGGACTGCATCAAAAACCCAACCAGTAGCAACCACTTTGGATCCTAAATCCTCAACCCAGTTTGGTGAGCCACCTCAGAAGGAGAAAGTAGCCTCCAAATCGGAGTCTTCTCAAGTCGTCTCGACAGGGAATGAGGCAGCCAGGAATGCGGGAAAGAGCGAATCACTTTATGCAATGGGATCTGGTCCCAAGGTCCCAGAACGAACGCCAGTTGTCCAGAGCTCTGGAACACAGGAACTCAAACACCATAGCCTTCAAACCAATGGTCCTAAAGGGCTGGAAAATGGCAAAGACATGGGAAAGATTCCAGTGAAAGAGAAAACTGCACAGACAATGGCTCCAGAGGCAAGCAAGTCAGGTAAAGAACCTCTAACCATTGAGGGGACTGGACCTAGTTCTGCTGGTGCAATGAAAGTCTCAGCAGCAGTTCCTGCCAAGTCCAAAACTATTGAAGAATGGGTTCAAACCCCATCGGGGTCAACCAGAGGCCCTCAAGAGGAAAGATGTCGCCTGGAAGAGGCTGAAGAGTCCCCAGCCTCTCCGTCTTCAACCAACGAGGGGGGTCGCCGATTGTCTCGCAACATACAAATCACGGAGTGCACGTGTGATCGTCCTGTTGGAGACGGGGAAAGTGGGTCGGTCCTTCTGTGGTGCGGACAAATCATGGCGTCAACCAAGGTGGTGGGGGAACAACTAAAACCGGTTAGGTGACTACGGAGGGGGTAAGAAAGGGAAAAAGGGGGAGGAAAAAAAGGGGAGGAAAAGGGAAAAGGGGAAAAAAAGAGGGAGGGGGAAGGGATAGAAGAAAGGAAAGGGGAAGAAAAGAGGAGGCGCGTGGTGTAAATGGTGCTCGATCATAGTCTTTGGTGGGAACCAAGGAGCAGTGCGTCGCAAGCCAACGACTAGTAACTCAGACATCAGAAAAATCACACAGTGGGAGCAAAAGGCCGATGACATGTACACTAGGGGTCGTCAATGGTAGAGAAGTCCCGGGGGAATATGCAAAAGTACGTTGGCCCAGTTGCACTGATATCATGGCATCAGCCGCTGAAAAAATCAATGGTGAAGGGCTGCGTCCACAAAGCATTTGTAATCTGTCTGTAAACAGAATATTCTGTGTCGGGAGAGGAAAGACTTTAAGTGAGTCGTGTCAACCTGTGAATTGTCCACATGGCGTCTTTCAAAGTACGCTACAGAGCCATCAACCAAATAAAAACGACAGTAAACGTAACATTAAGGTGTCTTCAAATTTCTGTGTTGTACAGTAGGGCGCCTGAACAGATCAGATGCAGGCCAGACATTTGTGGACGAATAGATAAAGCCAGTATGTCGTCGCTAGATGGCCGGTTACCAGATTATATATGTCCAGATAGAAGATCTAGAAGTATGAGAGGTATGAACAATTAAAGCCTAGAATGCTAGTGGTAAACACGATAAGGAGGCAGGCACGGGGAAACATAAACACATCGAGTATCCAGCCCGGCCTAGAAAGGGCAGTTAATGTGTCCTTGCATGGCCACAGATATGCACAAACCAATGCATTGGTTGTTGCATAATGTGGAGGGGAAAGTAGAAAGGATAGGGACGTGTAAAGTGGTCTACTAACTAGCCGGAGAGAAGAACAACAATACGGACTCTAAACGACATCTCAGTAATCCAGTCACATCAGCATATCACTGAGTTACAACATAAGGCCACTCAGTAGCACTGATACTTGAGACAACATGATTGACTAACTAAGCTTAATATGGATGAGTTACACATGAGGGGAAAAAGTGAGGATTGTTGGGTGCCAGGAACAGCAACCGCCGGTAATAAATCATAAGATGCATTTTTTCGTTCTGGGGGTGTGAGGTCTTAATTCATTTGCACTGTGAAAAATGACCCAATACAACACAAGTCAACAGGAACACACAATTTTGTTGAGCGTCGTTACATAGGATGCTAGGGGATTGGGTATTTGTACTTCGTGCAGGCACACCTCCCTAAGGCTGTATGGCAAGTAGCTACTTATGTAGGAACAGGGCATAAATACAACTCCTGGTGGGGCGGTTTAATTTGGCTGTAAAGGTGAAGAACCCCGTCGCTCAATGGCAGTTTTGGCAAGATTCCCCCTTACCTGTCAACGTAGTTTTTCTACACGGAGGGAAAATCGCGGGCTTTGAATCGTTGATACATAAACGCTTTAGACCGTGGAGCTCACTATAAGAGGTTTAGGTGTGTGACAAAATGGGCCAGAAAAAAGGTTAGAAGGGTAGATGGGAGCTCTTGGTGTAATGAGAAATTTAGTTGGTGAATTGGTATTGGCATAGGTTTGTGAATATTGTATTATGTGTTTAGGTCCTTGTACGTTGTGTGGGATATGGGCGCGGATGCGAATCGCTCTAAGCGTGCCGGACCTTGTCTTGAAATGAAATTATACTAGCTACGGTGAGTATAGGAAGATGCACGTTTTTGTGCACTAGGTTAGTAGGAGTAATAGAGAATGCCAAGACAAAGGGCTAGTAATCAATCATATAGCATGTTTGTAAAAGCATGACGCGTAAATATTAGGATGTGGGGGGTGCAGAAATAAATCGTTTGCAGGTTGACGTGTGTATGTGGAAGTGAATTGTTAATCTTTGAAGGGAAGACAGGAGATGTAGAGTTAGGGTTTTTAATTTGCGACGCTTGAGACTGGGAGGAAAGACCGTCAAGAATGGCATTGCGTAAGTAAAATTAAATATTGTGAGGAGTTATAGATGGAACGTCTAGTGACGAAATGGTCACGTATAATGTTCGTCAGTGGTTCGATTAATGGGTAGTGGTTGAATGATGGTCCCGGTGAGATAGTCGATGTGGATTATGACACTTGAAATCCTTACAAACTGACGACACAGCCTGAATATATTCCTTAGTATAAGTTCCTATAAGGGTATTGGTAACGTGGTGACAGTAGTAACATGTTAATGTGTTGTCATGTTAATGCGCCAATAAAAAAGGAAGGTCAGGGCTTGAGCGTCACTTTTGCGTAGCATTGTTCCACTGTTTGAAGATTTTATACTGGTATAGGAGTACAACATGTCCTAGTGGTATCGTCACTACAGAGATGGCGGGAACGTAGTCTGAAGGGGCTATCAATAGTATACAATGTGAACTTGATCCAAAGTCTTTTTTACAACATATAATAATGCACGGGGTCCTCGGTGGCGGTCAACTTTTGTGTGACGGTCTCTTGGAAGTGACTCGTGGTGTCACATATGTGGATAGGATGAAGCTGAGTGAAATGGTGCTGGTAGTCTGGTTAGTGCCAGACATGAAATGCCAATGATTTTCTTCCACATACAGAGGATCCTGGATCCCATGATAATAACATTGGCGTTGCGTGCCAGTAAGAGACTTTACATATTCCCCAAAATAACTTATGGCCTCCGTATGTGGTCTTTGGTGGAGATCGCGGGTTGTGTTATATTTATTAATGTATTTGTAAACAATGAGAATACACATGAATAATTTAAAAACCGGTTACCTGGACGGTACCATTATATACTCTGTACTGTCAAAATTGGTGGTAGCTATGAATCGCATTAGATAATATGCAATGCATGTACATCAGTCGTTGACGCAAGCGGTACGGGCCGCAGTATTGTTTAAGTGACTGTGACTTCGTACTTTTCTATTTGTAATAAGATCTTATTGGGGTAGGATGTGCTCAATGACCGCTGTATTGTATATAGATTCCGATTGAATACTGATGATAAGTTGGAAAGAAATGGTGTACTTTATGATAGGCATGCGGTGCTTTCCGTCTGTGTTTAGATTCTGTAGGCATAGCGTTTGCCTGAGACACCGTTACTCACACAATGAGTACAAGCAGTGTTACAGAATGCACTTTATTGATTTATCTCTTTTGTATTTATTTATTTTGATATTATGATAACGGATTATTTAAAGAGGTGTTCAGCACGCTGTTGATTGTTACAACTGCTGTCTAAGTATGTGGCATAAATACATTCCGGAATCAAACGGTATTTGACCTGGGAGTGGTTTTATGTTTTGGTTTGGTCTATTCACGGGTTCTTATAGGTGCGTGGGTGTGTTTGTACGTGTGTTTGTTTATTGGAAATTTCTCCACCTCAGGAAAATAGTCATCAAAACTAATGGCCATTACAAAAAAAACAAAGTGCAATATAATAAAGGGCCGTTAGTGCGAATAAATAAGGCCGATAAGGTTTTGTTTTTGTAAATGTAACAACTTTCAAAACATACATATGGTATGTTTAAAAAAAAGGGTAGCAATAATGTATTAAAGGATACAATGACAAATATAAGTGATATAACAGGATTAGGACAAAAATGGGATGACAAAGATGTACGGGGTAGAATTGATGTTGAAAGCTACGTAGACGGGCCATCCAAACCAGTTCATAACGTGCAATGTGAGAGTTATTTTCATGGTTTGACAGTGATTAAAATAATTACTAAAGTGATAGAATACATATCTCTATAGAACCAAGACAGAGGTAAAGAAAACAAGCTTATTTAAAGGCTGCATAATTTCATGGAAGTTGTTTCGTTAATGTCAACAATCCTAAAGGAATATATATTGAACTACGGAAGGAATTTTTTTATTGATACAAGACGGCCTTAGGCTTTCAGCATGTGTGACAGCCTAATACATGGCAAGAGCGTCTTCCAAAACAATCTATCGATACGGATTTTGCTGGATCTGTCTGCTGCTATTGAGCAACGTGAACCCCGACGCGATTCTCCGTCACATCTATTGAAATGGCCCCCCCACCTCTCAGAACCGCCCACCCGGTTAGTTTTTGAGTCGTCACCTCTCCGATAGTCCATTCAAGGTATCTTGGAGATGTGAGTGTTTCCCCGTCGCAACAGCTAGCGACTTAATTTACCCTCAAAGGCCAGTACTGGACCCTTCTCCTTCTCTGTCTACTGTCATCACTAGGTTTCTGTCATTCGAAATGGCTTTTCATATCCCACTGCTATGACTTTGATGACACATCCACTCTAACCAAGCTCTTCCTCCTGAGAACCGAACGTAGGGCTCGCATCTCAGGCATGATCTAACAGACTGTCTGTGTTTGGATGACACCGTCACCTTCAACTCACATGGCTAGACAAAACTGACTGGTGTTTCAAACAAACCCATCACTTTATCAGAATGAGTTTCCCCCACTCAAAAACAACCTCCGTTAGTCTCATCAACCATAACAAAATCCTTCAAACACCTAAAACCTGTATTGTGATTGATGCAGAAGCTGATTTCTCACCACATTGCCTAAACTGCAACCGATCCTGCAGATTTGCTTTATTACACTTCAGGAAGATCAGGTCCTTCATCTTTCAGAACAAGGCAACCAACTCCTTTGTTCAAGCGCTCTGGTTCTATCCAGCATGACAATGCAATGCTCTCTTGGCAGTCGTCACGCCACGTTCATAAATCAAACCTCTACAATTAATCCGAAATGCCGCTGCAAGATTATTCTTTAATGAGCCGAAAAGAACGCATTTAACACCTCTGTTCATCAATTTGCACTATAGCTGCTCGCATTAAATAAGGCATTAATGTTTACCCACAAAACCACCGCTGGCTCTGCACCTCTTCACCTTAATGCATTACTTCAGAGTTATGTGCCCTCTAGAAGCTGGCGTTTTACAAGTGAACGGCGTATTATTGTGCCAACCCAAAGAGACACAAAATCACTTTCACGGACTTAATCACTAACTTTCCGCAGATCCTGTGGAATTGACCTGCACACAATCATTGGAATCAGACTTGGGTAAGTCCAAATTTACCGCCATCTATCAAGACGCTAAAAAGGCACAGTCATGGTATACAACCATTATTGACACCGAACTCTAACCCAGCAAGTTCTAGTGCTATTATAAAGCTACGAAATAATAAGCGGAAAGGTAAATAAAAATCTTTATTTAAAAAAACACGAAACCAGACACTAGACGTTCATTTTTTTATCTATCTACTTGTTTATCAGTAAAGGTACTCTTTATGTTTGGGTGGTGTGTATCATTTGTGGTGTGAGTTGGGTGTGTGTGTATGTGTGTTGTGTGTGTGTGTATATGTATGTATGGAATAGGGGGGTATATTATATACACCTTATCTAAACGTAATGCCACGGCAGGTTTTAAGTTGATGGTCCTGTACAGACAGCCCAGTTACAAGGGGGGCTTTTCAGAGACACGAATGATGGATGACTTTCAACAACCTTGTGACACAACGTTCGGCGCATATTGGTCTTTAAAACGGCTGACATTAATTAGTATCAATGCACCCCCTGATGGAAATGATAATATTATTTGTTAATTATCATTTAAATCTGACTAAGTTTTAAACTGTGTCATAAATCAACATCAGGAAAATGTTATGGGGTTTCAAACCAAAATATGACTTCCTGTTATAAAACAGGACATGATTTCATACATGTCCACTTTAGAGGACACCAGGACTTAAAGCATGTTTATTACACATTTTGGGAGACACTACAAATTAACAGAGAAAAAATTATGTATCAATATTCCTATTAAATATCAGATATTATTATGAAAATCTTGCTAATTATTACTCTCATTATTGTACTTCTTCCCGAAAACATTAATATGCAAATTAGATACAGTTTATTGATACATTGTATAATAACTGGAAAATTGTTTAATTGGCCCATTTTACACACATTTTGCATGAAGAAATCAAAAATAAAAAAAATCTTTCATAACATAGTTGAGAATCGTCTTTATATAAAATTTGGTATAAAAAAAACAGAAAATTGATTTGTGATTACAGCAAAATCTCACTGTTTTTGCCTTTTCATGTCTATTCGTGTCTTTTTATTTCTTAAAGTCCCGATGTCTTCTACAGAGGACATGCCTAACTATGATAAATATCATTTTTCCAAAATGGTATATTTCAAATTTTTTCTTATGCTCTAAACAATGTAATGACATGACAAAATACTAAATTCACAAAACAGTTTTTTTCCTGGTAGTCAGGAGGTCATGATTAAACCCAGCTATGATGATTCTAGCTAATACTTATGAGGACATTCCCAGTCCTACTTACACAGTCACCCATTTGGCCAATCAGAGAGCGCTGAGGAACCAGACAGCCAATCAGAGGACAGATACCAGCTCCGTTGCTGAGTGAAGGAGGAAAGGGGCGGAGCTACAGTCAGGCAGTGAACTCAAGGCAGTGGCGTCGTGGTGTGTTTGTAACTTACTGCGGAAAGTTTCCAACTGAAATATTGCGATATTCACAATGTCATGACAGTTAAAGCAGCCTTTAAGGTAAGTATTTTACCACGTCATTCAAATATAGTCGCCTTCGTGGCGGAAAGTGACCCGTGTTTTTATCCGAGAGGTGAATCTACACATGATTTCCGCATCAACAAACCTCAGGCAACAACAAACGTATAAACTCACTCTCACACCTGAAATTCACTGTATTTCTCGAAAATAATTACACGAGATATCGTAACTTTGAACATGGTACCATGGTAATACCACAGTATGTACTACGCTGTGCCATGTACATTCAATACCATGGTAAATCTCAGAGTACCATAACCTCCCATTAGTTTACCAAAGTAGTGCCATAATGCCGTCTTTAAAATGAAATCATCACGTGTATTTAATGCATAAACACGTAATAGTTATCTAAGACTTTTATTATTGTAGTGTCTTTGATAGGAGTTTGGTTATAATGTGGCTTAACATTTGCTTTGACACATTTGTAAGATTCCTTCAGTCACATGGGTGTCACATGGCTCAGTATTTCTCTCTAAAGAGCTGTGTACTACCTCTGGTGACACATTAGCCTTTATTTCACTGTCCCACAGCTTCACTGGTACCTGTACCAACGTCCAGAAGAGCCAGAGCGGCTCGCATCCCTCCTCTGATTGGACAGCAGGGACTCCGGACGTCATGGCAACAGTATCCCTCGGATCATGGATGTGAGTGATGAGTTTGACAGCGGGATGGAGGCCACAGATGACCTCGCGTCGTTTGAGGTGGTCAACCTGTCGAACCCGGGCCTGCTGGATCTGGGCACAGACGTCGACGGACACGTCCAGGAGTCAAGGGACAGGACCAAACTCAAAACAAAACTCATTTCAGCGTGGAATAATCTCAGATATGGAGGTGTGTGATCAGTTGTTCATAAAAACGTAATTTTTTTGGTGTCTTAACATTTTTATTTCTTCCAATTTAAGTACTCGAGCAGCTTTAATATATCATCGGTGTTGCACAGTTTTTGTTGAACGTTTCCATCCATATCCATTTCGATTTTGTAGGTCTTCAGGATAATTCTTTGATGAATAGAAAGTTGAAAAGAAGGAGCATTTATTTGAAATAGAAATATTTTGTAACATTAGAGATGTTACATCTATAATGTAACTTTTTTTATCAGTGCAGTGCATCCTTACTGAATATAGCTATGGATTTATTTAAATAACTTTCAGCACATACACTGCTGATCAAAGGTTTGGGGTCAGTCCAGTCTCACTGTTTAAACGAAAGATCTCTGCTCCACAATTCTGCATTTACTAGATCGAATCAGTAAAAACAACAAAAAACTGTGAATATCCATTATAAAACTACAGTTGACTACTATGTGACTATACTGGACCACATGTTTTATATTCCTGTGACCAAAGCTGAATTTTCAGCATCATTACTCCCCATTCCTTTTTCATGTCCATGAGCTTTCCGAATCATTTCTAGATTTGATTTGCGCTGATTTTTTGGGAAAGTGGAAAAAAACCTGCTATATTTGATTGTTCCCAGGATTATTTTGTGTATTAGGTTCAAAAGATAAAGCATTTATTTGAAATAGAAATATTTTGCAACATTTGAAGTGTATTTACTGTCACATTTAATCAATTTAATGTGTCCCTGATGAAGAAAAGTATTAATTTCTTCCAAAATTTTGAACTGTAGTGTATATTTTTTTATATCAAATGATAGCTGATAGATATGTAGTCGTTTGATAGCTCTACTGTTTTGACCTTGAGCTTCCTCCCTCTCTAAACGACTCGTTTCACTGAACCCACATTTTGAAGTCAGGCTCTACTGCACACATTGTCAACATGAATCTGTCATCTTGACACACTGTTTCTGTGCAGGCTGGTCTCTGAAGAGCAAGCCGCGTCTCAGTATGAGCAGCCCCGTGTGTCTGCTGGGACAGTCCTATCAGCTGAGCTACAGCGGTAAGCAGGACAGGTGAGTGAGGGGTCACTGTGTCGTGCTTTCACTGTAAGCTTGTGTTTTTTTCTCCCAGGAGAGCGGGAGAGTTTCCGGCGGGCGTCCTCCTCTCTGCTGTGGATGACCTACAGGAGAGGTTTCCCGCCTCTGGACGGCTCGGCCCTCACTTCTGACGCGGGATGGGGCTGCATGCTCCGCAGCGCACAGATGCTGTTAGCTCACGGACTAATGCTGCACATGATGCCCGCGGGTACAAACACAATGCATGGACTTAACCCTATAATGCATTCAGACCTTTTTAAGCTGCGAGACATTCTGAATTTTCAAAATGTTTCATAGGGTTTAGTATGGGATTAATTAATATTGGTCTGACTGAACTTGGAACATGTCTGTATAAAGACTATAATAATACATATCAGGACAAAAGACCATTTTTGACCTGGAAAAAATTGTAATAGTTTGTAAAAAAAAAAAAGCTTTCGTACTTTTTTAATTTAAACGATTTTTAAAACATATTTTTTAATAGATACAATATCCGGCCTTTTGAAGAACTTCAGAAATTTTAAACATTTGAAAACAATAAATCAATATCATTCGCTTTTCTGACCACTTTTCAAAATGTTAAAGCCTGTTTAATATTTTTGTTTCGACATTTTCCCGTTTTTCTTTATTTTCTTTGGTGTTTTTTTGTGTTAGTTAGTGTAATTCCATATAAAATATATTATTGGATGTTAGCCTTTTTCATATAACAAGGTACTGCCAAATAAATTTTCATTAATATGGTGTGGTTGTGAATATATAATATATATAATATATATCGATATACACCACAATTCAGCCTTGCATCACAGGAATAAGTCAGCGATTTTACATAATATTCACAAAGGAAACTTTATTTTAAGTTGTACTATACTTGCACAGTTACTAACTGCATATTATGTACAAAAATAAGAACGTCATTATCTGGTCTTGTTGACTTTCTTCAGGCTGGACGTGGCCTGCGACGTATCATCAGACCAAAGATGACCTGGAGGTGGTGGACACTCACATGTTGGACGATTCCCTCGGAGAGAGCCGGCGTGACTCGGGAAAGCATCGCAGACGCAGTCTGGGAACCGCGCTAGACTGCGAGACTCACGAGGAGCGGACTCACAGGAGGATCGTGTCCTGGTTCAGCGATCTGCCCTCCGCCCCGTTCGGCCTGCACCGGCTGGTGGAGTTGGGCAGGGCCTCTGGGAAGAGAGCGGGTGACTGGTACGGACCGGCCATCGCTGCTCACATTCTGCAGTAAGTGAACCATGCAGTGGGTTAAAGCACAGGGGGACTTCATGAACTGCCACATGCATAAATGTGAGGAAATGTGATTGGATGAGCTATATTTGAAGCCGATATACTATCACCTGTGACCACAGATCTGAGCACTGTATTAAAGAGATAGTTCACACAAAAATTAAAATTCTGTTCAAATCATTATTCACCCCATGGTGTCCACTCCGGCAAGACATCTGAATCATCTTCGGAACCATTAGATATGTTTGATGCAAATTTTGACGAGCCCTCGACCTCCATAGACAGCAATGTATAATCACATCAGGTCCAGAACACAGCAAGAGAGCGTTAAAAATATCCAGGGGATTTTTTTCAGAGGCTCCATTCATCAAATACTTATTTGTGTTCCGAAGATGAACAAAGGTCTTACGGGTTTGAAATGACATGAGGGTGAATAATTAATGACAGAATTTTCATTTTTGGGTGAACAAACCCTTTAATGCTCTAAACATTAGATAATAGACTGATCTTTGTTCGTTACCTTAATCAAATTACTTTTATTGATTTTTATTGTGAATAACTGCAATTAATTAGTGAGTAATTAATTTTATGTACATTTAGTAATCTTATATTTAATTCGTAGACACTATATAGGCTGAGACAATACATCGATGCACGTCGTGAATCGGCATGGTCCGTATGATAATATTTGGCGTATGCTAACTTAACAAATTCACGTTTTGTCGTACAGCTTACTAAATGTTCTATATTATGACTGGTAAAAAAAAAAAAAACTTTTTTTCACTGAACACAATATATTTAGTTTTTGAGCAAAATACAGAATATGAGATTTATTTTTCTTTGATTTTTTTCACGCCTTAAACACTGCTTTAATATGAACTATAGAGACGAGATTAAAAGAAAATACCACTTAAACTTTTCTGAAGACAGTCAGTTTCCCTCAGAAACATATTCATATAAACCCCCAAATCAATATTGAGGTTTTTCTTCCAATAGTTCGTGCATCATGAACTTTGAGTGATCTGCCTGCTACAGTATTTTTCTGTTTGCGTCTGTCTTCAGCGTCTCTGGCCTGTGTTAAAGGGCGTTTACAGACTTCATATTTTCAACATAAATTACATTTTAGAAAATTATTGCATTGCAACGCAGTTAGTGCATGTCCAGAACAGAGACGAGCTGCAATAAAACAAAAAACAGCCGGTTGCCGATCGCGCAAGTTCAAGAGGAAGCTTCTTCGGCCGTCATTCACACACGTGACTGACCGCTCGTTCGCGACAACCTGTAGGAGGAGCCCGGGTTACGCCTCTCACACTGGCACTCACCCTGAGGGTTCCTACACTTCGTCTGTGAGTATGACATGAAAACAAGACATACCGCGGAACGGTATAACCGGAAATATTTAGTGGTTTTGAACTGAAAACGTTTTCCAATCGCGGTATACTTGAAACCGGGTAATCAGGCCCATAGCCTAATCGAGAAATGATTCTGCTCGATGCTGAGATTGCCAAAGTTTTTTGCGATTCTCTCGTAATCATTCGAGCCTATTTTTACAGCGATGGCACTGGCGTGCTGTAGAAATGCCGTATTCGCCTGCTTACAGTATTTCACAGTGGCTGTGTTTACTAATATCATCATAAAGCATAAACGCCAGTGTTCAAGTACCTTTAACCTGACATTACTCGGTAACCGACGCCCAGCCTCTTCCTATAGCGCCACCTGCGTTAACACTAAGCGCGAATCGATTCCGGAGAGAATCACGATGCATTCCGATAATCTCAGAATCGATCCACCAATCGCGATGCATCGATTTATTGTCCCATCCCTAAACTAGAACTAGGACAACATTTTATTTTCTCAGTTTATTTAGTGTCAGTTTAAACTATAACTTCTTTGTATTAATGATATGTTTAGTATTTTTTGATTTTTATATTCTCATTAATTTCATTAAGTTTTAGTAATTTTTTTAAGTTTTTTAGTATTTACTTTTTTTCACTTGTCTATTTAGGCTTTATTTTTGGTATTTTTTTGCCTTTAATTATGAAGGACCGATCATCTCTAACAGGAAGAGCGAGGGGTGTTGGATCGGACGTTCCTCGATCCAGGATTGGCCTTCCATGTTAAATTTTAAAGTTTTCGCAATTCGTTTAGACATTTTTTATAATTTTTTTGTCTAGTTTTTAGTTACTTCTTATATTCCATTTAATTTTAGTAAACCTTTTCGCAATTTTGTATTTGTTTTAGCTATTTTTTATTCATTTTTCTTTCAATACCTGTGTTCTATTTAGTTTTTTCATTTTAATTGTCAGTTTAGTTTTTACAAAAAAAGAATTCATTAAAAATTATAAATGTTTTTTGGTTAAAAAAGGTTTTTAAGCATTTTGTTGCTTTTTTATCTTTGTCTCCTTAGCTTTTATTTTTAATTCAGTTTATTTTCAGTTGTAGTATTTGTAAATTTAGCTACTAATCCTAAATAAAAATTTGCCGTTATCCTTTGTGACTGCTGCATAAAGTTTTTTATATTTGTAAAATTCAGTAATGTTTCATCATTTATTTTTATTTTTAAAGGTCACATATTGTCAAAACTGAAATTTTCTGTCTTTTTTCATGATAACTGAGGTCTAGCTGCTATTTAACTACCATATAGGTTTCAAAACAGTTAGTCCACAGTAACATGCACACAGCCTGCATAAAGTAGCTGTGATTTTTCATGAACCGTTGTGACTTCCGTAAAAGTTGATGTCAGAACTACACAGTCACTGCCTTCAATCACCACCCCGAGCACCGCCCACAGTTCCACTCTCCTTTTGCCAAACCCCAGACAACATCACATCCATGCCATTTCTGAGCAACAACAACACGGAAACATGTCGAAAAGGTTAACTTTAACCACGAAAGCGCCCATAACAACAAAAGACAATACTTTATTGAACCTTTTCTGTACGAATGTGGCGCATGCAAACGCGATCATTTTTGACGAGCCTTTCCCTGTCAGTGTCTCGTGAAATCGCAGTTAACCACGCTGTCGTCGTTTTGTCTGGCATTGTAAGCAGATATGCGATCAATTTCTAATTTGAGTCTTGTTTACGTCGATGTCTGGCACCCACTCACAAAGATATATTTTTAAGCTCCTTATGTGCCGAATCTGCGCTGTTTGAAATGGTGTCCCTCCTCCATGTTTCCGCCCTTTGTTTTGCTGCCTCCAGCTAGCGCTGACCCTAGTTACCTGTGGTTGGCCTGGCCGTGCGTCACTCAGAAAACAACAGGCCAATCAGAAGATAGGCTCCTGAGAGAGGAGCTGTAAAATATATTGAGATTGTTTTTGGTACTAATAGCGCAAATATATATTCTTGACGACATCAAAACCTAAAATAAAACTCCAGAAAGGTGTACAATATGTGACCTTTAATGTTGAAATAATATAAATGTTTTTAGTATTTTTAGATTTAGCTAATGTTATGGTAAAATCACTGTAATGCAAAGCATTTCATGGTGTATTGCTGCCATTTATACATTTCAGTAATGTCATATGCAACATAAGAAAAAAAACATTAATATATTAATGTTCATATTATAAATTGAATTGCATGTAAATATAGAGCCCTTTCAGTGATAGTTGAAGGTAAATGTTCATTTGTTTGTGTGTTTCAGGAAGGCCGTGGCAGGGTCCGAGGTGTCCGATCTGGCGGTGTACGTGGCGGAGAACTGCACAGGTCATTCAGTCATGATTTAGCAATGAATCCTGGTCCGTTTTAGATCCCATGTTTTATGTTAATCTGGACATGGTCTTTATTTTCGCAGGAAATTACCTGCAAAGTAGGCACGAACTGCAATAATCATGGATCATTTGTGTACAGGCTGTAACACCTCAGCACTAAATCTCTGCGTTTCTCTGTAGTGTATGTTGGAGACGTGTTAAACCTGTGTGGGACGTCCCGTACAGATCTGTCAGCGAGGTGCAGGTCTGGCTGGAAGTCGCTGGTTCTGCTGGTGCCTGTGCGTTTGGGCTCTGATATGTTGAATCCGGCTTACACCCGATGTGTGAAGGTGTGTTACGACACACACACAGACGTGAAGTGATGTTGTTGTGATGGTCTGAGCTCATGTTTTCTCTCTCTGTTGTCCGCAGAGGTTGCTAGAGCTGCAGTGCTGCATGGGAATCATCGGAGGGAAACCCAAACACTCGCTGTTTTTCGTGGGATTCCAGGGTGAGTCACGTGACGTGCGTTTGTGTTTGTGTTTGTAATGTGTAACGAATCGCTCAGCGTCTGTGTGTTTGTGGTTTTCTGTGTGCGTCATGCAGATGATCAGCTGATCTATTTGGATCCTCATTACTGTCAAGCTGCTGTAGACGTCCAACAAGACAACTTCCCTTTAGAGGTGAGCCCATATTTAAAGGGATAGTTTGCCTGAAAACCAATTTATTCCACATCCAAATGTCATACATACAGCAACCAGGGACTGTCTAAGTCCAAATAAAATGATTAAATACTGCACTTGTGCATATTTTTATGACATTGTTTTGTTCTTATTGGAGCTTGACAGCCGCTGGTCACCATCTACTTTCATAATATGAAAAAGAGCTGAATGAACATACTGATAAACACCTTGGTTTCTCTTTTACAGGGTTATTATAATTAACTAAAACTATTAAAAAACTTTTTTTTTTAATTTGAAAAAGTAAACATTAATTGAACTAATATAAAATACAATAAGCTTATTTCAGTTAGTATTTTTTTTTCAGGTTGAAGTACTAAATTGACCAAAAACTGAATGAATAATTAGTAAAAACTATACATTAAAAAAAACGAGTACATGGCAGAAACAGTACAAAATTAAAATAAAACATTTTCAAAACAGAAAATAAAAATATAAACTGAAAATAAACTATAGTTATATGTTAAGGCTTCTGTTTGACGTCTGTGTTTGGTTATTTTTAATTTAAATAAGATACATTTGAATTATTATTATTTTTTAAATCTGTTTTATTTCAGATAGTGTCCAAGTCAACATATTTTTATTTTTGTTTAAAGTATTAAAATGACTAAAACAAAAACTAAAATAGAAATCAAGACCTCTACATACCATACATAAAAAAACTAATATAAATGACAAAAACACGGAACAAAATTGCTTACAATTTTAATTAAAATTGTAATTAAATGGAAAAGATAAACATGAAAACTGCGTTCAACTATTATCAACTATAAAATAGATATACCTCCACTTGATACA
The DNA here is from genome assembly GCA_018155175.1 of Sinocyclocheilus anophthalmus. NCBI lineage: Eukaryota > Metazoa > Chordata > Actinopteri > Cypriniformes > Cyprinidae > Sinocyclocheilus > Sinocyclocheilus anophthalmus. Next base: position 226,921 of record JADLZN010001899.1, on the reverse strand, counting down.
GGGGTATAGTTAACTAAAATTTAAATCTTTTCATTAGTTAAAATGAAAAAGAAAAATCTATATAATGGTACTTTAGCTGGTCACCAAGGCAACATGTCTCATTTTCAATTCAATTAAAATTTGCTGACAACATGTCAAAACACTATAATCACATTGCTACCCTCCGACTAAAGATTTTTCTGGTCAACTAGTATTCGTTAATTTTAAGCATTAGTCGACTATTCTTATGTTTATTAATAAACCATTTAAATCCTTATAATGAGCCTTTAATTACCTACATAGCCTAATAAGCGCTCAAACACACGCATGAAGCTTGCCACAGCGCACCGGCAGAAACATGATTATGAATGTGTCAGGGAAAAACAATAAGGAGGCTGCATTAACATTTTAATAATTTGATAACATTGCTTTTTTGTTCTCGCTTAGATAGAATCAGCGCCCTGACTCTCTCTCCACAGTATTGATGTGCCTGTATTCATGTTTCCGGACATAATCTGAGAATATTTGTTTTCCGTTGAAATTAGAAAACATTGAAAGTAGACATTTCACTCTCTCTATATACATTTTTTTTATGTTTTTGTAAGTCAAGCATACACAGATTTTCCGGATTTTCGTGCTCAGTCACAGAGACCGAGACGGCAAAAGCGCCTCTTTTTTTGCTTTCAATTTTTACAAAGCGCAATGTTTTATTTGTATTGGTGAGTGCACACAACTAATGTAGAGTCTTATACCAATTTGAAAGATGTAATGCTCTTATATGTATGCGAAAAAATGAGGGAGTAACTTTAGAGCAAGTGAGACCACGCCAGGCAGTGCAGCTACTACATTCCACACTGGTGCCCACACAACCTTGAACAATGCCATATTTCTAGTAACATCAGATTGGCGTTACATGGAAAGTTGCTGCCTACTAACATATTTAAGAATGAACGCCATGAGTCTGATGAGTGATATGGCCGAGTAATATATTAGTATATATTATATATTAGTATATCAGCTTATCTATTATATTTCATATTATTAGAGAAGACTTATGGTAAACCTCTCAAAACCTCATTTTCTCCGTCTCAAGCTGCTGTGAACAATATGCATTGTAAAAAGCGCTATACAAATAAATTTGAATTGAATATATTCATGCCCCTATTTGTTGTCTCTCGGTGCAGTCGTTTCACTGTAAAACTGTCAGGAAGATGCCGTTTAACCGCATGGACCCGAGCTGTACGGTGGGCTTTTACGCCGGAAGCAGAGCGGATTTCCAGACTCTGTGCTCAGACGTCATTAAGGTGAGAGGAAGATAAGCACATGCTACAAAACTGAAGCTTGTCTGAATATATTATGCGTCTAAAATCCTGCAATATCAGACTTTCCCTCCATCTTTCCTTTGATGGACAGGCTCTGACATCATCCGAGGAGAAGTACCCCATCTTCACGTTTGTGGAGGGTCATAATGAGGAGGAGATGAGCTGTACGTCAGACTCGTTCACTCATATAAAGTCCAAAGACAGGCCGGGCCGAATCAAAAAGAAGAGCTGTTTGGAGGAGTTTGTGCTCTTGTGACGCACAGACTCTGTTTCTTGTTTGGTGCTCCAGTACTTCCTCCAGTTTCAGTCATGTGATCAAGACTGCCACACTCACTGGCATGTCAAGGAGAGCTGGACTATTTTGTGTGTATAGAACGTGGGTGAATGTAGGTGCTTTTTTACAGACTGCTGCTGTTATTTTCTTGTTTTTCTGTAGTTGTTGTGTGTAAAGGCACCATAGAGGAGGATGTGACGAGTTCGCTGAGCAGGTGGCTAAGCAGATTACATGTGTTTGGTGTGATGCTAATGACAGCAGACAGTGAGGCTCTCGGACAGACGAGGTGCAGATGTTACTCTTTGACAGGCAAACATGGGATTTGGCTGTTGTAAACATTGTGATTTAGTCTCTGTTTATGCATTTTGCTGTTTGTCTAACTACTGTATAAATGGAGAGCTTTTATTTTCATGTTAATTTTTTAGAGATGAAATAAAACATTTCACATCACCTCTTTTTTGTTGTTGTTGGTGTTCTGACACACATTTCTACCCAAATTCTTATGACATGTTTTCAATTCCAGTACTTTTGAGGTGTTTATTTTCCTGTATTCTCGTTATTCTTAGAGTTGATTCTCAGAGTTTTCATTAGGTTTTTACATCTTTGTAGATTTATACAGGCCAATTTAACTTCTCTGGTTAAGCAACAAATCTGCTGTTAACACAAGCAACTACTGACAATCAATATCAGTTAACAAATATCAATTCAAAATGTATTTTATTTCTTAGTATAACCTGGTCGTTTTATAAATACATAAATTAAAATTAATTAGTTATATACTCCTTGAGATATTTATTTTATTTTATATTGATTATTTATTTATTTCATTTCATTTCATTTTTTTGATTTCTGATTTACCCCCTGCAGTTCCCTCTTGAAATGAGATCTATAAAGCCAAAATGGAAAATAGACATGATTCTCAAATATTCTCAAGTCATATTTGCAACTGGGAAACTTGTAGATAATTTGGATACCTGACTTTCCAAGCCATGAACTTTGAACATGCAAGAAGACAGAACTATTTATATAGTAACTAGTATGTTTTTTTTCCACAGCTTCTACTTTTTTTTCCTCTTGCCATTACAGCCATCTATATATTTACATATATAAATAACCGTTTGATGAATATTGTATTCTTTTACATTACGAAAACAGCATTTATTCGACTGAAACTTTAGAATCTAGTATGGTAAATGTATACAATGGTGCGGTTAACATTTATATGGTTGTCAAAGAATGGGACGCTGCATTTAATTCAAAATTCATTGGATCCTGATTAAATATCTTTAGAATAGTATTGCTTTTCCCCAAGAAATAGGCAGGAATAAATCTGGTGTCCTCCATGATTCCTATTCTTCCCAACAACAAAGCACTTAAATGCAACAAACTCACAATTCTGACTTAAAAATTGGGCAGTGGGAAATTTCCAGTAACATGTGAAGGCAGCGTAACCTGTGCCAGAAAGTGACCCTCAGCAGAATTGGACACCCATGGTTTACAGCAAAGGTTGTAAGTGTCGTACAGATAACCAATAGTTATCGCAGTGCAGATCTTTGTGCAAATGCAAGTTAATATGTTTCTCCATCAGTTTCATGATTAGGTCATTGATGTAGACCAGTGGTTCCCAATCCTGGTCTTAAAGTACCCTCAACTCTGCAAATTTTGTACGTCTTCCTAATCCAGTGGTGTCCAATCCTGCTCCTAAAGGGCCACTGACCTGCGTTTAGCTCCAACTTTAATAAAACACCTGAACCAGCTAATCAAAGTCTTCAGGATCACTCGAAACTTCCAGGCAGATGTGTTAGAGCTAAACTCTGCAGAACATTGGTCCTCCAGGAGCAGGATCATTGGACACCACTGTCCTAATGAGAAACACCTTTTTCAGCTCATCAGTTTGTTAGTAAAAACTCCAAGACCTGAAATGGTTTTGTCAGATGAGTGAAACATCCAAAATGTGTATTGATTGGGGTTCTCCAAGACATAGGTTGGGAACCACTGATGTAGACCACCGTTTGGGGAAGGAGTGTTGCTATCCTGTTTTATCTAGGACTTGCATTTTGATGGTGCAATGCTCCATCTTAGTTCAACTCCACCAGACTTGTTCTGTGAAGAGTTGATGGAGTCCCATTAGCCAAGACCACGCCTGAGACGTTAAGTCCCACCTGGTCCAAGGCTTCAGTCAGCTGGAGCGGCTCTCATATCTCTACCATACTGCTTGAAGTACAAGTGCGAGTGATACTGAAGCTCAGGAAGCATCATCCGAATGCAGAACCCCTGATCCTGCAGTGACAGGTTCCCCTGCACCTCATATCCCACAATAGTGGCCGTCTCTGTCTGCCATGGGCGCAGCAAGTCCTCCAGCCCTCCCGGAGGAACCTCAGCCCTGGACACACATTTCCGTCGTACATCCTCCGTAAAGGCCCTGAGCCGTTCCACCTCCGCTTTCAACCTCTCCATCCCGAACTGAGACGCCTTCTCCCAGAACACCTGCACAAAGAAGTCGTAGAGCAGTGTGTCCAGCACGTTCCACGATCGCACTTTCGCCTGCATGTTCTCGTCCAGATCCGTCACGCTGTTGCCAGCACGAACATTGAGCCGAAGGTAAGCCAAATCCTCATGTTCCAGTCCAAGAAGAGCCCCCAGGAGAACCAGGGACTCGTCAAAGTGCTCTGCGATCATCACCAGGTGAAACGCTTCCTCCAGTTGCGCCAAGTCCTCTGGCCAGGAGCCGTTCCACTTCTGGTTGTTGAACCCCATGTCAAAGCTCATTGGGTTCTTGGCAAGACCGTTCCCAGGTTCCTTCGGGTCCCAGAAAATCTCCGGAGAGTCCAGGAACACAGAGAGCGCAGATTTGCCCTCGATGGCGGCAGCTCGATGCGCAGTGAGGAACGCTGGGACGGTGGATGTGTAGTACCCAAAGACTGACTCAAAGGTCTTGATTGGGTCTCGCAAGACCGTGATAAAGACAGCATTCTGGGGCATCACCTTCCTCACCTCCCTCAGGTCCAAACGCATGTGACTGCAAAGCAAGTCGAACTGAGATGAACCCTCGGGCAGCTCGTCCACAAATGCCGCTCTGAATCTGAGATAGAGAGAGAGAGAGCGAGAGTGAAGAACTTGTTTGGTTTAAAGCTCATTAACCCTTGAACAGTCGTTAATGGTCTGAAGAGGGAGGTCAAGAATACGTTATTAATGACTGACTGACTGACTTGATCCATCCACCCTACACTCTAGGTGCAAAAGATGTCACTGCAGCAGTACCCTTTCAAAAAAAGTTAAAACTTTTATTTACCCCTAAAAGATGCATATTGGTGTATTAAAGGTACATATTAGTACCTAAATAGTACCATATTAGTTAACTTTTAGAAGGGCATTGCCCCAGAGACAACTTTTGTACCTTTTTTCAGTGTAGTGATATATGCAGTGTTTTTAAAGGTCCATTTTAGGGCGCCATCCATTGGCTTTTGTGTACTATTGTCTTTTGGCGACCTAGCATGGGTAGCTAAATGAGGAATATCATAAAGACTGCTTAGCATGGCTCAGTGCAGTAACTAATTTGCTGTCAAATTTTTCTTTCTGCATTTACAGCCATTCAAAGTAGCTGTAAATGCTAGCAAAACAAATGGAATAAATCACGAGTATTTCATTATATCATAGTAGTTTTTTTGGAGGCTTATTAAAATGGGAAATGGACATTGGAAATGTTTTTTTATATATACATTTTCTTAAACAAATCTTTGATTGTTTAGCATGGTCCAGTTAGCCCCATGCTATAAATAATTTGCTGCCAAAAAGCATCTTTCTCCATTGACAGCCATTAAAAAGTAGACATGTATGCTAACAAACCAATTTGCAACCAGTTTTTCAGTCAAGATGCATCCTTTTCCACTGACAACCATTCAAACCAGCCATGTATGCTACCAAAGCGCATTGCAAACAACTTATTTTGTAAGAATTTTATGATATTATAGGAGATGAAGGTTCTTCAGATTGTGAAATGGACTTAAATTGTCTTCGGGTGATTCATTAGCATGTTTAGCATGGCCAAGTTAGCCCCATGCTGTAACTAATTTACTGTCAAAATTCATCTTTCTCCATTCAAAAGTAGCTGTGTATGCCAACAATCCAATTTGCAAGCAACATATCAATTGTACTGTAAGTGTTTAATTGCATTACTATAGTTGATGTGTTTTGGAAGCTTTTATGTATTTATCTTTGTCATTTGGTGCCTTAGATTGATTAGCTTGGTCCAGTTAGCACCATGGTGAAATAGACTCATATTTTTCTCCACCTGTTGTCTTTGACCCAGAATATTCACTAATGAAGAGTTTTCATCTACTTGGGACCAAAAACAGCAGCAGCAGGTCATGCACTTTTAGAAGACCCTGCACCAAAACACCTCTTAGATGAATGGAAACAGGTAATGGAGTACTTTAACATGTAATTAAACTTATGGAGATACTGAAACATTGTTGGAAATGTGATGTCCATGCACTGTGCTCATTTTACCTGTCTGGGTAGTTAAACTGGTACGTGTGGGAGGGAAAGGCGAAGGTGGCGCTCTCTCGTTCCCCGAGTCGAAACAGGATGTTCTGCACGGTGCTGCTGCCGGTCCGGTGTGTCTTCAGGAAGACCATGGGTGGATGTGCTCGCCGCTGCTCGGCTCTGGCTGTCGGTCTGTGTTTGGGCGGTTGGTGTGTGTTTGGAGTGAGAGGTGACGTGTGCTTCTCAGCAGCTCTTCTCTGGTTCCTTCTGTCTGCTGTAGGTCTCAGATCATAGGTTCTGTCGGAGAAACATCTGATTAGATGCCTTCTCCTTTATCAGCTGAGCAGTTTTCTTTCTTTCTAGTTTTTTCATTGGATTTGAACCACATAAATGTGTTATGTATGCAACTGATGAGTTAAGGGATGCGAGTTGTTTCAGCAGAAATTGACTCCAGTGTGCAAGTAGCACATAAATAAACCAGGCAAATTAAATGTCATCATAAGCACTTCACTCAAAACCAGGCCGGATTGCTTTCAAACCATGTTTGTGAGTCCAAATGACCTGTTTTCTGGTGAACTTTCCAGTGTGGTTTCCTAGACTAAGTGAACGCCTCAATTCGTAAAAAAGCTTTTCAACCAAAGAAACCAAACCACGTGATATGCACCTTGTGTTGAGAAAACCTTTTAAAAACCAACCAAACAAACCTAATTCTAGTTATTTAAATAGAATTTGTTCCAGACTTAGTTTGAAAGTCCTTTTTAACCTTCAGTGTTGCTTCAAGTATTATTGAGAAACTATACTAGTTTTCAATGCTATATAAAACTATTATAAACTATAATATGATAGTTTTCTCAAGTTAAACTAAATGAGAAATACTGCCTTTGCAACTAGTTGAAATAAAATTGCGTTTTAAAAAGTTTTTTTCTATAAAGTGTTTGTGTTTTCTGTTAATAATGATCATTCATTGCATGTTTTAGTTAAAGAAGATGCGTTTTTGCCAAGTCACTGGATAAAAGCAGCAAATCCCGCCAAATTGTATAGTAGTAAGAAACGATTATGGTGTTTATTCATAGTTGAATTCATTTTTATATTTTCCCTTTTTTATTCTTAATGTTAGTTCCATTTTTAGCAATTTTGGTTATGTTTATTACTGTTTTTATTATGTATCTATATAGTTTTTATTCATTTTTGTTTTAGTATTTCAAGCTAAACTAAATGAAAATGAGAAATTCTGCCTTTTAAACTAGCTGAAATAAAATAAGTTTAGGTGTTTTTATGTTTTATTTCAGTTAACGTTCATTTTATTTGTTATGTATTAGTTGTATAGGTAACTATAAGGCAGTGAGTCAGGCTGGATTAATGCATTTGCCAATGCAATTAGTACTGGGAAAATATTGTGTTATTAGTAATATTTTGAATTCATTCATTCATTTTTATTCTTTTTTGTTAAAATTTAAGTAATTTAGTTTTTTGTTATTTTTATTACATTTTTTTGTTTTATTTTTTAAATGTGTAGAGCCTATAGCTACTATTATTATTGTTTATGTTTTAGTATATCAAGTTAAACTAAATAAAAAAGTTTGTCTATAGTTGATTCATTTCAGTTCCTGTTTAATTATTTCAAAGTAACCGGATGAGTGTTTTAGTTTTAATGTAACAAGATAAATTGCGAGAACTCGGTTAGTAATAGCCAGGATCGTTGGGTTGAATCCTTAAATGCATTGTAAAGTTGTTGAGAAGCATCTGCCAAATGCTAATGTAAACGTATTTCATTTGTTTAGTTTTCTGCTAGTGAATTCTCTCACCTGTTGGTCTGCAGTGAGCGTGTGGCCAGGAGCGTGAGGAGCAGTACGAGCGCTAACACCAGCAGTAAAGCGCTCACCCGGTGCCTCCACAGCCAGCGCAGGCCCATCTCCACAAACACAGCCTCAGCTGAGCTGCTGGACTGTCAGTGGTCTGTCTGTGATGTGAGGATTGTCTCTCACCCGTCCACCCTCACCACCCCTTTTAATCCTGAGGACCGATCAGAGAACACACCACACCCACAACACACACACACACAACACACACACACACACAGTTTACCGTGTGAAAAGTGGGACCGGATCCCCATAGGCGATAATGGTTTTTAATACTGTACAGACCGTATATTCTATTGTCCTTTACCAACCCTACCCCTAAACCTTCCCCTTACAGGAGACTTTGTGCTATTTCAGATGTTCAATACACTCCATTCTGTGTGATTTATATGCGTTTTGAAAAGTGGGGACATGGTGTAATGTCCTGAAAAGTCACCTTCTCATTGTAATACCTATGTCATACCCTTGTCATTATACAAATTAATGGTTCCGTCATTTTGGCACAAAAACGCGTAAACACACACACACAACACATAACACACACAGGACACACAACTGGAGGCTCCTCATGGCTCTCTGTCATCCCCACACAGTGCTTTGAATATTTACCTCAAAAATAAAGCAAAGGACAGTTACAGCAGCTGTTTGTTTTTGTTGTTGTTTTTTTTTGTTTGTTTGCTATATTGTATGATTTTCTTCAAACAGGTTTCATGGGCTGTTACGTGTCTCAGGTTAGCCCCTGCTGTAGATGCGGTAGCTACACCATTAGAGGGCAAAAGCTTCGGTTTTCTACATCCAGAAATCCCATAATTGCTTTTCGTGGGTCTTAAAAAGGGTAGTCTTGCCCTCACTAGGAATAAGATCGTATAGCTCTTAAAAATCAGCGCATAAAGCTTAGTAAAAATGTTGAATCACTGCAAAAAGATAAAAAAACTGTGAACGCCTATGGCTTGGTCCTGGTTTCCCGATACAAATGATCCCTTACTTCAAGATACATTCGCTTGTGAAGGAAAATGAAGATATGCTATTCTTGTTTTCTGAGAAACTGGACAAAATTAGGTGAGTTAATGCTCAAAACAAGAACAAATATGAGATATGAAAACTAGTTTTGCCTTTGAATTAAGTGGGAGTGTGCTGGCCCCATTGGCAGATATTTTGTTTTGTTAAATCTCAACTCAATCATTGAATGTCAATTTCACAGGTCTTTTGTTCGCAAGTAATGTTTTCTTGAGTTAAGCAATCCGAACATTGCTCTGGAAATAAGAATAACTGCCATAAAGATGCCCTTCATTTCTTTAATTTTGGTCTTACATCGGTCGTAAATGTATCTCTGAAATGCTTGCATGTAGTCGGTTTAAATCAAGTAGGGCAAGCCGTACAATAGGTCAAAATAGTTTATCTTTATGTTATAAGAGATTGTTTAGTGCCAGGTTAGTCTTATATGCTGTCTGTGACCTCACAGCTGTTAAAAAATATTACGGTCCCATGTGAACACGAGCTATTTTCAGCGTTTTTACAAAGTGTACATCTGTGCATGCTGATATTTCCCACAATCCTGCACTACAGAAAAGTTTGCAATGGTTCTCAATAAGAATTTAACCTGCTTAGTACTTGTTCACTAGTGGTACTTGGAGGCAAAGACAACGTGTTTATTTATTAGTGCTGTCAAATTGATTAATCGCGATTAATCGCATCCAACTTTTATTTTGGATGCGTTTAATCGTTTGACAGCACTATTTATTACATAATGTTATAAATCAGGGGCGTCCTGTAGTGGTGGTGAGTGAAATCAGCGTTCCTCTCTTCTCATTCATGAGTAATTATTCACATGTTTGTATGTGTATTTGTCAGTGTACAGCAGGAATGATGAGTCTCATGCTGTAAATGTTTCTCTGTTATAAGCTAATTTGTGTTTATTATGAGAAATGGTGGGCAAGTATGCAAAGGAAGATGGTCTCTTAAACGACTAATTACTCCCTAATTAAGATCACTCGAAACACAACGGAACAGCTTTCAATTCACTCACGTTGATGACTAAATCGAGAGTTTTGGTTTTACTTCATTTGTAGTGCTTTGTGACCAGTAGGTCTTTTTCCACCGTAAAATAGTAACGAAGTAGCTAGAGTTTCATAAGATGAACGCTATTTCGTGGCCATTACGTTTTTTTTTTTGTGTTTTAAGCACATTTTATCATTTTCTAACTGGTAAATACACAAATTATTTAAATGATAATGGCGATTTTATAATGGTGGAACGCAGTTTTATTTTTTAAAACTATGATAGATTTGTTATATTAAGTTACATTTTTTTATTTATAACTAACGATAACTAAAATAAAAGTGTTAGTTTTAGTTTGCTGTTTTGAGTACTTATTAATGAAACCTAATTAAATGGAGAAACAACAGAAAAGTTGAATATGAGGGGCAACGTTTTTGTTTCACTTCAATGGTGACTACGATATCTATATATATATAGATATATATATATATATATATATAGCGAAGAGATATAGATATATAAGATTTTTATGGTGCCTTAAGAGTTTTATGCATTTTGACGTATTTTTAATCACATAAAGGAAGTTTATTATTGCATTAAAATGAGACAGTACTTGTTCCACATTACGTAGACCTCGGACGCTAAAGGAATTAAATTTGTTCTTTCGTAGTAGTTTGGAGTGAACTGCAGTAGGATCCAAACACGTTCCTGACCGCTTCAGGAGCTCAGCCTGTGCACACACCTACGAGACTGCTTTAAACTCATTCACGCGACAGGTCATGCCACGCCAAAGGTCAGAATGCTCAACATGCCCGACGGAAAAGAGTTGGAAACCCCACCCTTTTAAGGGGTCATATGACGTTGCTAAAAATTTATTTTGTGTATTTGGTTTAATGAAATTTGTTTATGCGGTTTAAGGTTTAAAAAAACACATTATTTCCCACATAATGTACATTATTGTTTCTCATCTATGCACCGCCTTTCTGAAACACGTCGATTTTAACAAAGCTCATCAGTCTGAAAAACGAGATGTGCTCTGATTGGCCAGCTAACCAGTTCGTTGTGATTGGCCGAATACATCAAGAGTGTGATGGAAATGTTACGCCCCTCACATACTGTGAGGATGCCCTGTCAGCCGGAGCACACGTCAAAAACCTGAAACCCATTATAACCGATGGCGGTCGTTCATCCAGTGAGACATAATCGGGATTTACTGACTTAACGTACGTCGTGTTACCATGGCTTGCATCGCGCCGCGGAAACATAAAACCATGCTGCATCTGTGATCGGAGAAATGACAAACAACAACACTGCTACACGCCCAAAAAAACCCGCTGTAAAAATACATGCATCTCAATAAGTATAAGGGTCGTGGAAAGTTCAGTTATTTCAGTAAATTCAACTCGAAATTGTGAAACTCGTGTATAAATAATGAAATGCACACAGACTTGAAGTAGGTTTAAGGTCGTTGGCTCTTTTAATTGGGATGAGTTGGCTCACATTTAACAAAACACACCAAAGCAATTCACGACTCAACAATTAGAATACGTCATAGACCAATAAAAAAACATTTTTAGTGAGTTGTTGGCCTCCTGGAAAGTATGTTCATTTACTGTACATACTCAATACTTGGTAGGGGCTCCTTTTGCTTTAATTAGTGCCTCAATTCGGCGTGGCATTGAGGTGACCAGTTTGTGGCACTGCTGAGGTGGTATGGAGGCCCAGGTTTCTTTGACAGGGGCCTTAAGCTTATCTGCATTTTTTGGTCTCTTGTTTCGCATTTTCCTCTTGACAATACCCCATAGATTCTCTATGGGTTTCAGGTCTGGTGAGTTTGCTGGCCAGTAATGCACACCAACACCATGGTCATTTAACAACTTTTGGTGCTTTTGGCAGTGTGGGCAGTGCCAAATCCTGCTGGAAAATAAAAACAGGCTCTTCAAAAAGCTGGTCAGCAGAAGGAAGCATAAAGTGCTCAAAAATGTCTTGGTAAACTGGTGCAGTGACTTTGGTTTTCAAAAAACACTATGGACCAACATCAGCAGATGACATTCCACCCCAAATCATCACAGACTGTGGAACTTAACACTGGACTTCAAGCAACTTGGGCTATGAGCTTCGCCACCCTTCCTCCAGACTCTAGGACCTTGGTTTCCAAATGAAATACAAACGTGCTCTCATCTGAAAAGAGGACTTTAGACCACTGGGCAACAGTCCAGTTCTTCTTCTTCTTAGCCCAGGTAAGACGCCTCTGACGTTTGTCTGTGGTTCAGGAGTGGCTTAAAAGGAATACGACAACTGTAGCCAAATTCCTTGACATGTCTGTGTGGGGTGGCTCTTGATGCCTTGACCCCAGCCTCAGTCCCATTCCTTGTGAAGTTCACTCAAATCTGTTGAATCGATTTTGCTTTGACAATCCTCATAAGGCTGCGGTTCTCTCGGTTGGTTGTGCATTTTTTTTTCTTCCACACTTTTCCTTCCACTCAAATTTCTGTTAACACGCTTGGATACAGCACTCTGTAAACAGACAGCTTCTTTGGCAATGAATATTTGTTGCTTACCCTCCTTGTGAAGGATGTCAATAATTGTCTTCTGGACAACTGTCAGATCATCAGTCTTTCCCATGATTGTGTAGCCTAAGTGAACCAAACTGAGAGACCATTTTGAAGGCTCAGGAAAACTTTGTGTTTTGAGTTGATTAGCTGATTGGGATGTCATCATGTTCTATTTTGTTGAGATAGTGAATTGGTGTTTTTTTTTTTGTTAAATGTGAGTCAAAATCATCAAATTAAAAGAACCAAAGACTTAAACTACTTCAGTCTGTGTGCATTGAATTTATTTAATACAAGAGTTCCACAATTTGAGTTGAATTACTGAAATAACTGAACTTTTCCACGACATTCTAATTTAATGAGATGCACCTGTATATCAATATAAAAACCTCTTTAAGTAGAAAAGACGTACTTACTTACAGTCTGTGAGTCAGAACAGCGGCATTGTATTCTACTCTACCAGGATCAGGAAACAGTACCTCCATTAAATTTGCTGCACACAAATTAATATTTGGGTTTAAGTGTTCTGGAACAGTGTTGTAAATCCAACTTAACCACTGATTTCTATTTGTGTCCTCTTTTTGAGGGCCAAACAAAGTAGTTTCGCTTTCACAACGAAACAGCGTCACACACTGCGGCCTACAGTGAGCCGAGGCCGGGGGATAAAGTGAGGAACGGCGGGAGGGCTAGAGTAGGCAGAGGCCGGCTTGAGAGCGGCGTGGCCGGCAATGTCTGACAAAGGTAGCGTCCTGGAGGACCTGTGACGACCCTGTGCTGGACTCCGCTTTGTCCATGGTGAAAGCCGAGCCGGCGATCCACAGCGCGAAGTTGTAGCTCCAGGCATGACGAAGCGGGATATCGTCCTTCTTTTGGAAGACCAAACAAAGTAGTTTTTCGCTTTCACAACGAAACACACAACACCTTAACGACATGGCGGCAGCAACAATACTAAAGCGAGAATAAAAGTTACGCCGCTTTCCCCCGTCATCCTTGAGTGAACATTTTGGCGGTGTTATGCAAATCGTCCCACATAGTGAGGTAGATATGTGGGGGTGTGTTAGAACGAGTTGTTTTAGGTAGGCGTGGTTGACTCTTGTCTTTTATAAAGAATATCTCTTTGGTTCTGAGACTTTAGTCTTTGCAACTTTACAGATCTTCTTTTATGCACCAAGAGCTTGTAACACTCCAAGAGAAAGGAAAAAATGAAATCGCACCATATGACCCCTTTAAAGAAGGCTTTCATGCATGAATGTGTGTGTCATAGCACATAGCCACACCTACTGATCCATTTTTTTATTGGATTTGGAAAAAAAAAAAACTGATTAGGCTAAAATGTAAGAATTACAGTAAAATAAAAAATTGAAAAGGGGGTCTAGTTTATTGTTTAAATTAGTTATGCAGTAATATTTTGACTATTAAGATTAAGTAATTTCTAAAGAAAGTATTTATTAATACTTTGAGATATTAACTAAATATTTTAGATATTTTAAATATTAACAGTTGTTCAAGTCGTTCACAATGCATTAACTATGTTAACAGATGCAAATTTTGATTTAAAAAATGTTTTGAAGATAATGTTAAGATTATTAGATGCTGTTCATTATTAGTTCATTTTAAGTAATGTAGTTTACAAATGAGACCTTTTTTAACAAGGCTATATTTTGTGCATTTATTCGTTCATTTTTAATGCATTTGTGACATTACTTTCTTGCAAAATTCTCACTACTGTTATGTAAGAAAACATTTATCATAATGCATCCAAAGTGGTTGAGATTCCCTGTATTCTCACTGATGATTAATGCAATATTTTTTATTTCAATCAGCAAAAATCAATGGCAGGACATCAAACCAGGAATTATAAAAACTTCACAATCTCTATAGGTTTTTTGTTTTAAAATAATGACAATCTGGAGTTATGAAAATGGTCTTTGAGCATCATGAAAATGTTAATGGTGTTCATTGTCTTCAGTTCATGTTGATCTCGATGGGTTTTCATGAGATTGTGCCTCATATCTTGTGTTCTGCAGAGGTGAAGGGCGAGGCGAGCATATTTCCAGCGCCGTAGAGTAAAATGTGTGTGGAACGACATGAGAGTCTTGTCTGATCGCAGCTGAAGGTGTGTTTCAGACTTTGCTGACACTAAAGGTGAAGTGTGCTGACAAGATTGTAGGCGGCTGATAGGTTTCTGGGCTTTAAACGACGAGACCACCGCCATAAACCATCAGTCAGCCAACCCACCCTCTGCTGAGAAACACACACTTTCACAACACACACATCGGCCCTCACTGTGTGCTGATAAGTTTTTATTGTTGATGTTACTACACACTTTCACCTCTGGCACACATCAGGCACGCGTGCATTCCGTTAAACGCGGTGAGTTTGCTGCGAAAAAGTCACGGTTAGGGGCGATACTCAGATGACAGACGCTGAGATCTCGTATACAGCAGGTTCAATGCTGGATAATCACACGTCCTCGTCACAAAGAACAGGTAGCAGTTCTCTAAAAATATTTTGAATGGTTAAAAGAATATTGCCATGTTAACAGATATCAAAATTCCAGTAAAATTCCACTATTCTTTTAAATTTACTACCACAGCAAAAAATTATGAACCATCTGAGTTGTAATTGACCACCAACCATCGGTTATTTTTATTCAGTTTTTTTTAACAGTCTCTAGACACAAAGTTCACTAAATAAATAGTTTCAACGATGAGCAAAATAAGTTTTCCTGAAAATGCAAATGAATATTAATATGCAAAATGAAGAATTCATTAAATGAAGACCCTGAATGATGTGCAATAATTTGCAAATAGTTTCCAAAAATCAATCGGAACATCGGATAAATTTAGGATCAACATTTTTGGAAAATCAAAAATCAATTTTTACAGAAGGGATTTTGAATCTATAATCAGAAATACTGGCCGTAAGTGGTATTTTAGTATCATTTATATATATATGAGTAGGCATTATGTTTTGAATTTCTTTTATTTTCATATTTGTATGTCGAGTTTCAGGACGTTTTTTGAATGTATTTAGCTTTATTTTTATTTTTAGTCATTTTAGTACTTAAACTTACTTTATTTCAGTTAGGTGTCAGAGCAACTTTCTAATTTTAATGTTTTCTATTATTTTTATTTATTCTATTCTGAGAAATGAATATAAATAACCCCCGCAGTAAAAACCTTCAGATAGATATGAATAAAACTCAAATTTGGCTTCTGTAAGCACTGCTGAAGTGGACGAACAAACTCATTTTGAGAAAACGGCCTTTAAGATTAAAGTAGTTTTGTTTATTCAGCGTAACAGATGCAAACAGATAAATAGCCTGATAAAGAAAAACATTTATATGTGTACTTTGTATTTGTTCTATTTCCACTATAGTCTGAAATAAGGCATATTTATGGAAACAAAAATAGCCCAAAATTTCAAAAGTGCATGAAAAACAGTGACTTTTCCTGTTGTGTCTTGCCTTAATTTAAAATTCCAATTGTAGAATTTTAGAAGAGGTTGCAAATGTGACACTAAAAGCATCAACAAAAACGAAACCACATCAATAAGTCTCAAAGACCTTCATTGATAGAGGGGCACAAGTCTCATCTAGAGACCTGAAGATCAGAGCGTGGACTTTTTGACTTGAACTGATAAGTTCTACCACAGTATTTGACAGTTATTTACACAGTTAAACCGCACTCGTGTTTTATTCACACAATATAAATACCTCATTCTCTGTATAATTAAATCATTGTGTTTATAATCATCTGTAATTAGTTGGTGGAGCTGGACTGATGTATCTGGGACGAGTCTCTCCCTGTAGATTTGTGCTGTGTGTGTATGAGTGTGTGTTAGATCATCTCACATCATTACATACATATGCAAATGCTGTGTGTTTAGTCTTGAATGACAGTAAAATTGTTCTTTTGTGTTTGTGAGCAGAACCTGCAGGGCATCGAGACTATTTGGAGAAAAACCTGAACAGGTATGAACTTTGCATCGGTTTATTATGTTTCTGTGTGATGTTTTCATTATATGTACCACTGTAAAACTGTACATGCTTTTATTTTATGGAACAGAAAAATGTAACTATTTGAACTTTTAGTTAAAAATTTTCCATTATTCGTGAGACAAGGCTTCCGACTAAAAATGGAAAAAAGTATGAATGAGGCTAACCACGCCCCTATATATAACCACGCCCCTTTATATATAGATATAAAGTTGTACAAATTAAAGCGATAGTTCACCCAAAAATGTAAATTTGCTGTTAATATAGCCTACTCATGGTTTCAGTTCAATCTTCCCTTTGCGTGGTAGAAAAGAAGTCATGCTACGGTACGTCTTAAAAATGAGAGAGTGAGTAAATTAACAGCAACTTTTCATTTTTGTGAATTAATACCGTTCATAGTGGCGAGAGTTGTTTGACGTGGGACATGCGAATCATAAAAAATTTAAGATTTAAAAAAGCAAAAAGAAAGAATGAAGCTCTGCCCATAAGCCCGCCCCTAAATATAACAGTAAGTAAGAAGATCATAGAAATTAATATGCAGTCACATTAGCGAAATTTTGTGACCAAGCATAACGATCTTGAAGCACTGTTCAACAACAAGTCATTTTCAGCCCGCGCTTTTTCAGGCCATCGGGCAAAGTTGTGCAAGTTTTCGGACTCGTCCGTTCGGTCGCTATCCACCTTTTTGTTCAACGCGGAAGTAAGCCTATGGGCGTGACTTCCGTTCATTAGCCGCTATAGGTAAATAACAGGAGAATTAACAACGTGCAGGTAACGGTAAAACACTTGCACTACACGCAGTGTGGTTCATAATTTATGATAAGTCATTAAATAATATAAGACCCCCAAACTTTCAATATCAAGCAAGCCGCAAAACGAACTGTTTTGTTCGCGCTAAAAAGAGCTTGGACGGAGTGGAATCATGAACCGGAGCAGACCCATAGAATTACAAATGGCCCTGACGCGCCCAATTGTTAAACAAGAAAAAGGTGGATACAAACAGCGGTCGGCGTGTGAGCAGCGTTTGGTCAGATTCAGTTTTCGGGTGTGCATGCTGTAATGCGTGTTTGCCAGACGCAGTCAGAATCAGAAGAAGCAGAATAGAAGGAGTTTGAATGCCAAGGTATGGGGTACACATACAAGGATTTTGTTTTCATGACAGAAGCTTCCACGGTGTAACAGAATGTCAGTGACAGAACAAAAACACAGATAAAAAAAAAAAAAAAAAAAAGATAAGGAAAAAAAATATACAAATCGACAATTGTATGTACAGGTAGATAACAATAGACAGTTGTATGTACAGGTATATTATGTGCAAATTGAAATGTAGACTGAGTGTGTGTGTTAGATAAATAAGTGTATGAGTGAATAAATAGTGTGTGTTCCACAGTTATTGTCAAGTGTTCATGAGATGGATGGCCTGAGGGAAGAAACTGTTCCTGTGTCTGGTCGTTCTGGTGCTCAGAGCTCTGTAGCGTCGACCAGATGGCATCAGTTCAAAGAGGGAGTGTGCTGGATTTGAGGGGTCCAGAGTGATTTTGCCAGCCCTTTTGCTCACTCTGGATGAGTACAGATCTTGGAGAGAAGGGAGGGTTGTACCAATGAGGTATGTAGGTGTGTATGTGTGTTAAGTTCCTGTGTAGGGTGTGAAGGAGACACACCTGTTTCAATAGTCTTGTGAACACAATAAACCGCATTTCCACATCCAGAAGCATGGAGGATTGCAGATACTAGGATACAAATAAACTCATGATGTCAAACATATGGGACCAGTCAAGCATTCCACACTCGATACGGTTTAATTCACTTCGCAATTGTGACTCACGTCTGCTGAACTCTTGTTGCCAAATACTGGTGTCATAATTGAGCTTTAGTAATTAAGGAGGGACATTTTGCAACCTAGAAACTGATTTTAAAGCAGATTTTAGTTTGTTTTCATGAAAAAAAAGAGAACAAAAACTCTTTAATTGGCACCACATTCAACAAGACTCCTGCTGAGATGACTAATATAATATTTCAAAATACATTGAATGTTAGATAACAGATTAAATGTCAGGCTGATTCACTAGCTATATGGGAAAATGTCTGTGCCATTTTTGTCACTTTTAGAGGCTTTCTTTTATCCTGGTTAATTTCTGACCCTGTCTAATACTCTGCAGGATCAGCAAATATAATCTCATCATCTCTTCTTTGCAACAGTATTGTTTAAATAAGCTGATTATGTATTTCCTTTGACGTGAATGTACAGTAGATAATCTAATCAGTATGACGTGAAAGTGACAGGCTGATTTTCATAGCATTTGTTACTGTGCAGTGCAATATGCGCTATACTTAAAACATAGGCCTGCTTAATGTCTAAATGGCATTGGATTAGATGTTAAAATAGTCATTTATTTCTATAGTGCTTTTTACAACAGATTGACAGGAAACAGGAAAATATCAGTGTTAATGTACAATTAATTAGTTATGAAACAAATTAGCTATAAAGCAGCTCTACTGAAGGCAATAATATAGAAATAAAAGCAAAATGTAATTTATTGTAAAAAAAAAAGTGACTTAAGACAAAGTTTGGTTAAAAAAAAAAAACAGATCTAATAGTGAAAACTAAGACAATACGTATTGTCACATTTTCTAACGCTGTCACAGTGCTTGTGTGGTGCCAGGATCGCGGTGTGTGTGTGTCGAACGCACAAAAGCAGAAGAATAACGATAAACAGTCTTTAATATGTCAGATGGGGCAATCCATCAGAAAGAAAGGCGAGCATAACGCGCTTTAGGTAATCGACGAGACAGACAAGGAAACACTGAACAGAATGCAACTTGATATGCGAGAAGCACAAGTTGGGATGGGCGGGGGTGGGGACGTAAAGTTGAGTGATAACGAGCTAGACATAATCGTTCACAATCAAACAGGAGCGCGAAAGTAGCGTCACACAGAGCAGCAGGGGTTCTAGGAATACACAGTATAAAACGCTCCATGGTGCTTGTGACAGATCGCCCAACCTACCGCGAGCCGCAGAAAAAGAGGGAGGGATGGAGGAGGACTATGGAATAGCGATACGTGAGGATGGCGAAAAATGGTGATTAGCGAAGGTTCAGCCGAGGTGGCGTCCGGATGACAGCCCGCGAGACCGGGAGAGCGCGCGAGAGTAAAGTGAGCGAGGAACATGAACCAAACAGAGTCCAGCCGGTAGAGTGAATGATCGGAGGGCAAGTGTGCACGGGTGAGGATGGAGACAGGAGAAGGCTCCATGAAAGGAATAAAGCACAGCAGAGAGGAGCCAGGCGGACAACGAGAAGCGAAACCGGCCCAGTAGAGGAGGAGGGATGGAGGGGACTGAGTGCGCAGCCGGGATGGAGTGGCAGTACCCCGATTGCCGGGTGCGTTTATGGCTCGACGAGACCAGGTGCCCCGCCAGAGACCGAGAGAAGGACTGAGAGGAGCACCGGCGCCCTCGCTTAGGGCGGAGTCCGCAGAGCTAAAGGCTGAGAATCTCTGAAGACCGCTGTAAGTGTGCCTAGAACTTTGAGTGTGTGCCTGCCTACCCACACATCCAGCAAGGCGACTTCAGCACTAGTCGAAGCGAGCCAGCAACGCGAGAGGCACGACCTCAGGTGCCGTCGTAATATTTATCGTACTGGCTACGATCAGGGCAGTCATGACGGTCATGGAGTGGGGCTTTGCAGAGAAACCCAGCACCCACTATAATGAAGGCGGCGAGGCAGACTCTCGAGGACCTACCAGACCAGCTGCCGCACTCGTGATGGCCAGCTGTTTTAGTACCCGGGTGCATAAAAACGAGCAGATCGCATAGCTTTCGAGCTGGGTAGTGCTGATCAGAGTTCATGGCGAAGGAAACACACAGTCTTTCCGTGATAGCCACCTGACTCCTCGAGAGACGAGGGCGACGCAGGACTGGATCCTTCAGCACGGTCATTCATGATAAACAAAACAAAAAACACGGAAAGCAAAAAAAATAAAAAAAAAAAAAAATGCCTGCCGGAACACGCTCCACTGAACTTTATAAGGAGCGTACGTGACTTCTTTCACGGTGTGTGCAGGAAGTGAATCTGGCGATAGACAGAAGAATAACGCATCGAACCAGATCTTTAATAATCCACATACGGGTAACCATCACAAGAAGGCAGCCAAACACGCACTATACATCGTACTGAGACCGGGACAAGAAACACTGAACAGAATGCAACTTATATGGAGAACGTAAATTAGGATAACGACTAGACACGCCTGAACATAATAACACAATCAAACATGAGGGAAAAGTACTAAAGTAGGTCACACAGAGCACATGGGTAATGGAAACACAGTAAAACGTCCATGGGTGTGACAAACGCTATCTCACGGTCAATTCGTACATGAGGTGGCTAATTTGTACACATTTGTAGGACCTCATTTGTAAGATTTTGTATGATTTGTCTAGAAACCCGGTGCGACGTTGCCCATGGCGCTAGGTTTAAGCGGCACGGGGCCGTTCGAGGTGTAGAACCCCATTGCTACCCGCCCAAATCAAAATCATACGAATTTGTATGAGTGAGGTCGGACGAATTCATATTAAATTAGATGCCTCCTCGGCCATCAAAATATGTAACGAATTGCATGAGAATCAGTTGCATTATAATAATGTTTTTTTTTTTTTCCAAGTTCAAGTGTGACTGAAGTGTTTTTGAGGTCAGTGTCGGTCAGGTCACATTTTTGTGATGTAAAAGGAAGTTGTGATGTAATGATGCGAAGAACGTTATTAATATTTAAGGTCATAAACGCTGACTAATTACACATTCTCTCTCTCTCTCAGTCTCTATTTTAATCAGTGTGAGAGCCGGTGTGTGTGTTATCCATCTGTGTTTGCTTGCAGGGTGGAGGAATAACTGGACTGAATCCACATTCAGTGAAGTCCAACATTAAAAACATATGAATCTAAAATGCATCGAATATGAATAAATATTTAGTAACGCTGTCTAGGATAATCCTCTTCTTCCATATTGAAAACCTTACAGATGTGCATGTTATTATATGCAAGTCTTCATTTAAAGAAAAGTGAATGGCAGAATTGCATTCCAATAAATAGTTTACAAGCAAATTCAAATAATAGTTCCCACTTCTGACCATTGCAACAAGCTGATGCTTTAGAGACACAATGCTTCAGCTAGACTACTAGGAAATCTTCTATAGGTGCATGCGGCCAAGCTTGCTAGTTGCTTGGCTGCATGTGTATTCATGCATTGCTTGCATATTGATGATTATTTTTACAGTTATTGAAATATACGTGACAATATATTTACTTCTATATCACAATATATATCATTTTATATTCAGTAATACACTTTATAATAGATGTACATGTGATAAGATATGGTACTGCATGTGTAAAAATACATTGAACATATATTCATGCAGGGAATAAATATAATTTATATAATTTAAAGTTGCAAGTTTCTTAAAAACGTGCAACTTTTCTCTTCTCAAGACATTAACTGATGGACTGAAGTGGTGTAGCGAGACTTTATGACTGCCGATGCTTGTGCATGTTTTTATCGTACTGTTTGCAGACTCTGACAGGCACACCATTCACTGAAAGCAGGATCCGATTGCTGAGTAAGTGCAATGCCAATAGCTTGCATTTCTCAAATCTGATGAAGAAAGAAACTCATCTACATCTTGGATGGTCGTACTGGGAGGGGCGAGGCTATATTTTTACTGCAAATTTAAATTTTGGGGTTAACTATTCCGTTAGTTTAAAGGAAAAAATATTTTTAAAACCCCATTCTTGAGTGGCAAATTAGTAAATTTTTCTTGATGAAGAAAATGCATTTTGGCCTAAGAAATGCTTAGATATTTGTTCTTAAAAACAAGATTTTTTTGGCAGAAATAAAAACATTAATATGCAAAGAAAATAGTTCATTTGACTCTAAACACTCATTTGAGATGCCCTGCGGCCTAAACACACTCTAGAGATCAGCGCTAATGCTGAGAACGGCACACTAACACGCTGCCACATGCGTGCCGGAGCAGGTTTAGCTTTAATGTGTCCCTCAGGTGTTTCCTCTGTCTGTGGGACGCTAGTACATGGAGTTTCTTCTGACAGGGGTCAGAGGTGAATATGCATTGAATTACCTTCCTGTGACTCGATTGGCTTAGTTACAGACTGTATGTCGTTTGTGGGTGGCTAAATGCCTCGTCTTTTGAGTTATGCTGATAAATGAGCAGCGACAGAGAGAGTTTCTAATGTTCATCTGACTGGATTGACAGCATTCCTGCTCCACCACACACCAAACACTCATCTAGCGTAACGTTAGTTCTGGCAGGTCACGTTAGTCAAGCTCGCATCAGCTGACCCCCATCTACCTATGGGAATACGACACCTATCTAAGCATCCATATATAAGAAACAGTTCCCTCAGTATTATCAGCAGTTTGCGCATTGCTCAATAGCTAATATATCCTCCTACATCCCAACTCTCCTCTGTCAGTTCAGATTCACCCTTCTGATTCTCCTTTGAATCAGACATTCTAAATGTGTACATAACATTATTGAACTTTAACGATATCTGCAATACATTTATGTTGGTTCTGTTCTGTTTACCCTTGGGGGGGGGGATATCGCTGCTCTCCCTGCTCTCATCCATGCTAGGCTGCATGGATGCACAGGGAGTTCTTGCCCAGAACAGAACCATAAAGCCAATCCAAACTGTATGCTAATTGTCAATCAATTGACGATAGTGGTCCTGACAGAAATGCATTTACACACCTGTTATACAGGTGTAAGAGCAGATGAATATTTATATAGAGATCTCAGACGCTGCAGGATCCTTTAATCATTATGTTTTTGAATCAAATGGTGTTTTGGTGAATTTTAGTAGATGTATGAAGTCAAGCTCACACAAACAAACACAATACTTACTGACTACCTGCATTTTTTATATTAGATCAGTTTTTTTAGCATTTCAGACCCAATAATTCTCATTGCTGTACATTTACATTCATGCAATGGCAGACGCTTTTATCCAAAGCGCATTAATGCATTAAATTGCGCTGAAAAGTTTTTTAATAAGGGTTGCAATGTTTGGAATAATTCTGTCAGGACCACTATCGTCAAAGATGATTGACAATTAGATATACAGTTTGGACCTTAGATTGGCGAGCTATGTCCGTTTTGTGCAAGAACTCCCCCCCCCCCCACTCTTCACCCGCCCCTGACGCGCCATCCATGCAGCCTAGCATGGATGAAAGCAGGGAGAGCAGCGATAACCCCCCAAATGTAAACAGAACAGAATCAACATAAATGTATTGCAGATATCGTTAAAGTTCAATAATGTTATGTACACATTTTAGAATTAGCCTGCCTTCCAACGACGGAAATCAAAGGCTGAAACCTGCCACTGACCGCTGGAGGCAGTTGAGGATTGAGCAGCCGAGAGGTAATTAGCTATTGAAGCATGAACCGGGAAAACTGCTGATATTACTGCGGGACCTTATATACGAACACTTAGAAAAGTCGCTGTATTCCATAGAGTGATATGACGGACAGACCTGATGGAAGATCTAGCTGGTGATGCGAGCTATGTACTAAACGCTGAACCCTGCCCACAGAACTAACACAATACTGCTAGGATAATAATTTTTTATGCGTTTTGAAATAAGTCTCTTCTGCTTCGCCAATGCATGCATTTTTTTTGTATTTATTATAATTTTTTTTTAAATACATGTAAAAACAGTACAAATTGTGAAATGTTTTTTTTTTTTTTTTTTTACAATTTCATAACGTTTTCTACGTGAACTAGTATGTAAAATGTAGTGCCATCCTGGCCCTATTGGGATGTAAAGCTGAATTTTCAGCATCATTACTCCAGTCTTCAGTGTCACATGACCCTTCAGAAATTTGGTGCTCAAGAAACATGTCTTTGATGAAAACATGTCTTTTTTTTGTAGAAATTGTGATACTAGTTCTTCAGGATTCTTTGATTAAAGTAAAGCCCAAAAAACAGAAATATCTATCTTTTGTAAGACTATAAATGTCTCTACTGTCACTTTTTATCAAATTAATGCATCCTTGGTAAATAAAAGTATTAAGTTCGTTACAAAAAAAAGAACTTTTGAAAAGTAACGCTATTCTAATAATCAGTTTATGCGTTAAAATCAGCATTTCTATCTGCTCTATGACACACGAGCGCTGTTTCTGGCCATCGTCGTCAGTCGATCAGGTTTTTCAGAGGACGGTGAGAGTGCAGAAAAGGAAGAGTTTGCTGGAGGAATTCAGAGGGAAGGAACAGGTACGTCCAGTCTGAACCGCCTGAATGTGACACACCTGTTTCAGTGGGCGGAGACACAGCAGGTGACAGACAACCATAACACAAGCCAGAAGGGACCTCGACAGCCCAGAGACGCAGAGACGGATCGCAGACACAGCACGCGGGATGTTTAAGAAGAAGGAATACAGTCCTGTCAAGGCCGGACAGTGAGTTTCCATCAGTTCTTGTTTCTGATCGCTCTCATATGATGTTTATACCTGTAGCAAGAGCATTATTATGGGTCATTAGATCACAGACACACACCTGAATGAATGACAGATCTGTCAAAAGGCGTTATAGAGTCAAAAGAGACTGCTGTTTATGCATGTTAGCTGTGAGTTGACTGTATTTGTGTGATTATGTGGAGCGTGTGATTTATCTTTATGACAGGGCAGGGCCGTATCTCTCTCTCTCTCTCTCACACACACACACACACACACACATTGAGTAAGCTGGATGTTGTATTAGGGATAAAGTACCGTAAAACTGGCGTTATTGCGAAATAATGCATGACGGGCTGGTGTCTTTGGCCGATAATGATTGTACCTGATTATCCTGCTCATTACGTGACTAATCAACAAAAAACTCATCAAACGGAGCTGAAATACAGAAATTAATTGATTTTGTGACAAGAAAAACCGGTAGTGCTTGACAATAAGATTGCCTTTGTTAACATTGTATTAGTTAACATGACCTATCAATGAAAAAAAAGCATGTAATAGTCGTAGTTAATGGTCGTTTCAATATTTACTAATGCATCAAAAGTTTCTGTTCATTTTATTTAATGTACCTGAGCTGACATGAGCTAACAATGCTTATTCAATTTATCCAGATTAATCTTTCTATCCACACGCTAAAAAAATGCTGGGTTAAATACAACCCAGTGCTGGGTAAAATAGGGACAAACCAAGCAACTGGGCTGTTTTGACCCAGAGGTTGGGTTAAATGTTTAAATGTTTAACCCAGCCTTCTGGATAGTAACCCAACCGCTGGGTCATAACAACCCAATTGCTGGTTTTGTCCCTATTTTACCCAGCACTGGTTTGTATTTAACCCAGCATTTTTTTAGCGTGTGGATAGAAAGATTAATCTGGATAAATTGAATAAGCATACATTTAATGAAATTAAATTTGTATTATATTTTATGTATTGACTAATATTATCAAAGTGTAATAAATACTGTTACAAATGTATTTCTCAACTATTGCCTACGGCCTTTATTATAAAGTGGTACTGAAAGTCAGCATGCGTCGGCATCAGGAGAGCGGATTTGACACGCTGCTGACCAGCTAGTGAGGGGAGCTGGTTATGAACCTGTGTGATGGTGACCGTTTGTCTGTGTGCTGTGGGGTGGGGACATCTAGACTAAAGCGTATTCGAGGTAAAGAGTTCATGTGCTCATATACAAACCGAGGAGAGAACGGAGATGCTGTAGGACAGAAGATGAGCTATCTATCAGACTCTGACAGCAGCAGCAGACACGCCCCTTGTGTAACTATTACACATGCATGCAGGTTTTACGACATTAGTAATTAGGCATTAGGTGATTTAAAAATGGTTGGAAACATCATTTTTAGTCCATAGACATTTACATACAGCACACATTTTGCCTGCTGATAAAACAAAGTTCATGTTTAGTCTTGGTATTTAAGACTATATAGCAGCAATGATTGAAAAAAAAAAAATCTGTGTAAAGTAAAGCAGCACATTTTATTTTTTATATTAATACTAAATTTACTGTACAGTGCTTTTCCAGAGATTTTTTATTATTTTAATTAATGAAATTTTTTTGTATATTTTACATTTTATTTTATATAATTTTTTAAAAATTTAATATTATTATTATTAACATGTATAATTTATAAGTTTATTAATTATAATTTATATTTATTTTAGATTAATTTATCATTTTCCATTTATTTTAGATATTTTATTTTCCGTTATGTTGACATTTATTTGATTATCTTATATATATATTTTTTATGTTTCATTTTAAATGAATGTATATAAATAATTAATTAGTATGTAATTATATTTGATTGAATGTAATATATATTAAAATTCTATTTGATATGTTTTTATGTTATTGCCATTCGTGCTGTCCCATATTGTCTCTGTCAACCTGAAGCAGTAGTCTAGAGGTGGGAGAACAGAAAGCTGTTGTACAGTGTGTGTTCTGTATGTTAAGTGAGTCACGTCTATTATTTGACACTGACGTAGATCCAGCTGGTCGTGTTTGTGTGTGTTTCCTTGTGTATCCTGTGTTTGTGAACCGCTCTTGTGTTCAGGATCAGCCCATGTAAAGATGGGTGTGTTTTTAAAGCGCCGGTTCTTCTGTGTGTGTGTGTATGTGGGTGTTGAGGAGGTGTGTGTTTAACCTAGATCTAATTGTGTGTGCTAATCAGTGTGAGTTATTTGTTTCCTCATGCAGATGCATCAGTGATTGTTGTAATTGATTAATGGTTAATTGTTGCGTTTGAATGAGGAAAATCTCCCTGTGTTTGAGCTGGTTTGGCAGTAACAGAAGAATAAGCTGACGGCTGTCATTTGTTTGAATCTTCAGGTGTTTGTGGCGTGTCAGTTTCACCGGTCGCTCACTATAGTTTCACCTTCCTCTGATTATTAAAACACTCTCAATCTGTTTTCACCATTGTTCACTCTGTTTAGTTTATTTATTTATTTATTGCGTATGTGATGTATGTATGTATGTGTAGATGGTTTGTTTGTTTTACTAAAATGGTAAACGACTTATTGTATGAATTTTGACGAAATCATTTTAAAAGTTAATAGTCTCTACAGTAGATATAATCGTAGTTTTTTTTGGTTTGGACGTTGAATTAATGAAACATTCATTCATTCATTCATTCATTCATTCATTTTTAGCTGGTGATCATAATCATTGTATGAATTTTGTCAAATGAATTTTTAAAAGTGGACATATATTATGCAGTTTCTTAATATTTATCTTAATAGCTTGCATTATATTTCCCCACCCCCACCCCCCCCCCCCCCCCCCATTTGAATTGATGAACATGTTTGTTTGTTTGTTTGTTGTTGTATTTTCTCAAATTTCTTAAATGTTATAATATGTATTATATAATATTTTTCAAAATGTTGAATTAGCTTTTAACTTTTTAATCGTTCATTCATTCATTCATTCAAATTGTGAATATTGCCATTGCATGGATCTTGACAAATGAGTTTTAAAATACAAATATTTCATGCTGTCTCTCAATTAACATTTATAATATTTCATAATTTTTCAGTGTTTTTATCACCTTGATTGATTAATTGATCAAAAATTGTGAACATGACCATTGCATGAATTTTGACAAATGAAGTTTTAGTGCAAATACTTCATGCGGTCTCTTATTATATCTGTGCAGTGAAATAATAACGGCACAGTGTTGTTAAATACCACAGCGATGAGCAGAAAGACACAAACAGCCCAGATCCCTTCCCAGAAATGTCTGGCATGAATCGGCCTTTGATTTCTTATGGCAGCCGCATGCTTAATTGTGTAAAGACAAAGATCCAGGGTGTGACTTTATACAGCAGCCGGAGATTCCTCAAGAACAGAGCAGGAATTCCCAGAGTTCCACCTCAACATTCCACAGACACGCCCACACACCTGTCAATCACTCGCTCTCTCATTCTCTCTCTCTCTCTCTCTCTCATTCTCTCTCAGTGTCTCTCTCTCTCTCTCACTCTCACTCATTCTCTCTGCAGTGCTACTCTTCTCTTTCTATCAATATATCTCTCTCTATGCTCTCTCAGGTCTCCTCTCTCTCTCACTCTCATCATTCTCTATCAGTGTCTATATCTCTGTGATCTCACTCTCTCTCTCTCTCTCTCTCTATCTATCATCTATCTAGCGTGTTATCTCTCTATTTGTCTAACTCTCTCTTCTATCTCTTCGCTTCAGTCTCTCTCAGTTTCTCTCTCTCTCTCTCTCTCTCTCTCTCTCTCTCTCTCTCTCATTCTCTCTCAGTGTCTCTCTCTCTCTTTCTCTCACTCTCTCTCTCTCTCTCTCTCTCTCAGTGTATATCGATCTCTATCAACTCCAATAATTATATCTCAGTGTCTCCTCTATATTTCTCTCCTCTCTATCTCTCTCTATCTCTATCTTCATTCTCTCTCACAGTGTCGCTCTCCTATTTCTTCACTCTCTCTCTCTCTCTCTCCTTCTATCATTCTCCTCGGTCGGATGTCGCTCTCTTCTTTCTCTCACTCTATTCTCGCTAGCTCGCTCTCTATCATGCTTGTCAGGTCTCCTATCTCTCTTTTCTCTCACTCTCTATATCTCTCCATTCTATCTCAGTTGTCTCGCTCTCTCTTCACTAGCACTCATTCTCTCTCAGTTTGTCTCCTATCTTTCTCTCATCTCTCTCTCTCTTCTCTCTCTCTCTCTCCGTTAGTCTCTCTCTCTCTCTCACTCTCACTCATTCTCTCTCAGTGTCTCTCTCTCTCTTTCTCTCACTCTCTCTCTCTCTCTCTCTCTCATTCTCTCTCGGTGTCTCTCTCTCTCTTTCTCTCACTCTCTCTCTCTCTCATTCTCTCTCAGTGTCTCTCTCTCTCAGGAGGGTGGCGCGGTTGACGGTGGTAAACGACTACAGGAATGTCAGCACAATAAACACACAGATGAGCTCACAGAGCGAGTGATTGACAGATGTAGAGTCATGTGGGCCATGGAGAATGTAGAAACTGAACTCTGATGAAATGTAATTTCTTTTGCTGAGCTTGACAAACCACCAATGACTGGCTGACAGTGACTCTCACTCTATTAAACACATACTTGAGCTTTAGATCTGAGTGTTTCTGCAGCAGGTGAAGCGTCTCGGCGCAGGCGTGAGCAGATGTGAATGGGATGTTTATAGTGCTGCGCTGATGCTGAATGTCTCTCTTGTGTTTTCATCCATTCAGGTCGCAGGTCAATGACATGCTGGCTGTGACCACACGCCTGCAGCAGAACGCCGACCAGGTGGAGAAGAACGTCCTGCTGGCCGATGATTAAAACTGCTGCAGGGAGGACAAGAAACTCTCTCACACACACACAAACACACACACACACACTCAACACACATACATACATTATATTATATATATATATATAGAGATACACACTGTATATAGTCAATCTTGAAACTCTAGGAGGGCGTAGGCTGATGGATAACGTAACTGATGATATTCACAGCGTTAAACTACTTGGCACAAGTTGATTGGTTCATGTTGCATATGCAGCCAGTGAGCTTGCTGCTTTACATTTAAATGGGTGGTTAGCATTCACTAGAGCATTTTGCACCGCACTTTCAGAGTTCCTCTGAAACCCACCACCTCCCCCAGCTCCACCTGTATAGATATGCTACAGGGTGATTTTTACGTGCTATTTGTGAAGCAGTAGTATGTTTAAATACTCACAGAACTGTATCGATGTATGTTCTGGCAGTAGCAAGTTCCTGTACTTGCAGCAGCAATGATCTACAACTACAGCAATAACCAACAGTAGCAGCATTTCAGCAGCAGCGTAGCAGATCTATTTTGGCAAGACCAAATACATTAACATCGTCATATCCATTACCAGGCTAAAATCTTCAGAGAGTTGTCATGATTGAAATACAGATACAGTGGGGCAAAAAAAGTATTTAGTCAGCCACCAATTGTACAAGTTCTCCCACTTAAAAAGATGAGAGAGGCCTGTAATTTTTCATCATAGGTATACCTCAACTATGAGAGACAAAATGCGAAAAAAAAAATCCAGAAAAATAACATTGTAGGATTTTTTAAAGAATTTATTGGTAAATTCCTCGTTAAAATAAGTATTTGGTCACCTACAAAAAAAAGCAAGATTTCTGGCTCTCACAGACATGTAACAACTTCTTTAAGAGGCTCCTATGTCCTCCACTCGTTACCTGTATTAAATGGCATCTGTTTGAACTCGTTATCAAAATAAAATACACCTGTCCACAACCTCAAACAGTCACACTCCAAACTCAACCATGGCCAAGACCAAAGAGCTGTCAAAGAACACCAGAAACAAAATTGTAGACATGCACCAGGCTGGGAAGACTGAATCTGCATAGGTAAGCAGCTTGGTGTGAAGAAATTAACTGTGGGAGCAATTATTAGAAAATAAAAGACATACAAGACCACTGATAATCTAACTCGATCTGGGGCTCCACGCAAGATCACACCCCGTGGGGTCAAAATGATCACAAAAAATCCCAGAACCACACGGGGGACCCTAGTGAATGACCTGCAGAGAGCTGAACCAAAGTAACAAAGGCTACCATCAGAAAACACACTGCGCCGCCAGGGACTCAAATCCTGCAGTGACAGACGTGTCCCCCTGCTTAAGCCAGTACATGTCCCGGCCCGTCTGAAGTTTGCTAGAGAGCATTTTGGATGATCCAGAAGAGGATTGGGAGAAGGTCATATGGTCAGATGAAACCAAAATAGAACTGTTTGGTAAAAACTCAACTTGTCGTGTATGGAGGAGAAAGAATGCTGAGTTGCAATCCAAAGAACACCATACCTACTGTGAAGCGTGGGGGTGGAAACATCATGCTTTGGGGCTGTTTTTCTGCAAAAGGGACCAGGACGACTGATCTGTGAAAACGAAAGAATGAATGGGGCCATGTAAAGTGAGATTTTGAGTGAAAACCTCCTTCCATCCGCAAGGGCATTGAAGATGAAACGTGGCTGGGTCTTTCAGTATGACAATGATCCCAAACACACCGCCAGGTCAACGAAGGAGTGGCTTCGTAAGAAGATTTCAAGGTCCTGGAGTGGCCTAGGCAGTCTCCAGATCTCAACCCCATAGAAAATCTTTGGAGGGAGTTGAAAAACCATGTTGCCCAGCGACAGCCCCAAAAAAATTACTGCTCTAGAGGAGATCTGCATATAGGAATGGGCCAAAATACCAGCAACAGTGTTTGAAAACCTTGTGAAGACTTACAGAAACGTTTGACCTCTGTCATTGCCAACGAAGGGTATATAACAAAGTATTGAGATGAAATTTTGTTATTGACCAAATATTATTTTCCACCATAATTTGCAAATAAAATCCTACAATCCTACAATGTGATTTTCTGGATATTTCTTCTCATTTTGTCTCTCATAGTCGAGGTATACCTATGATGAAAATTACAGGCCTCTTCCATCTTTTTAAGTGGGAGAACTTGCAAATTGGTGGCGGCTAAATACTTTTTTTACCCCACGTATATATATTATATATATATCTGAGATATAAGATATATACACTACATGCTGTTATGGCAGAGAAGATCACTATAAGAATAATAATAATAATAATGGTAATTATATAATATATTATATAATGCGTATTATTAAATGCAGAAATTACGCCTTAAATTATACTTAGATCAGCGGTGGCGAAACTCCGGGCCTGGAGAGCCGCAGCCTGCAGAGTCAGCTCCATACCCTAATTAAAAATCACCTGACTGTTAGCTGTCTAGTAACCTTCCGACCTTGATGAGCTTGTTCAGGTGGTTGATAGGGTGAAGCAAACTCTGCAGGGGTGCGGCTCTCAAGGAATGACGTTCGCCACCCCTGCATTAGATGATTAAATGCAAACTTAATTTTATTCAGACACAGTTAAATACATTCACATACATTGTAACCTTCTGTATAAAACACGTTAATTGTTTAGACCAAATAAAATAGATCAAGAACGCATTGTAATGGTTTCAGTCCTTGGACGTTTTTTTCTCTGTGAACATAAAAGGGGTTACTGTTTTAGTTTTTATTGATATTTTAAATGTTATTTTTATATTGTTTTCATTTTAAGGGTTTCATTTTATTTTTCATTTATAAGTACATTTTATTATGTCATTATTTTAATTTGTATTATATTTTATCTTATAGAAATTGTCGGTTTGTTTATTTTTTACATTTTATTTAATTTGATAATTTGCTTTTTTACTTTTTTTTTGTGGTTTTTATTTATTTATTTTGTTTGTTGCTTGTCACATTATAATTAATAAAGATGACATTAATCACATCAAAACATCAATGATATTTCATATATTTTGTCTCTCAAATCAAAGCTAGCTCAGAAGCACACGTGCTAAACTGTTAAGCCAGCTGTTTTGTTTGTGCGATCAGGATCTGGAGAACAAGCGTGCAGGCTCTCCTCTCAAACAGCAGGGTCCGGCCGCAGAGAACCTGTCTCAGGCCGAGATCTTACTGAAGGACCTCTTCATGGATGCCAGCAAAGCCAAAAAACTGCAGCACCCACAGGCCAGCGAGATCGAGCTGGAGTGAGTCCACAAACACAAACACACACCGTACACTCGAGCGAGCGCTCAGCACTAACACTTTCCTCTGATGTGTGTGTGTGTAGCGTGAGTAACCTGCACGAGCGCTGGTCTAAATACTGCAGCACCTACAGAGATCTGTACGGCCAGCTGCACGAGCTCTACCTGCCTCCCGGCGTCGACTGGAGCAAACTGCTGTCTGACAAACAGGTGACACACATCACATCACCTGCTGACTGCATATCAGTATGTGCTACAGAGAGAAGTGAGAGGAAAAGTGCAGTTAAACGAGGTTCAAACGAGGCTTGTCCAGTCTGATGTGAGCCTGAGCCTGACATTCCTCAAGAACATCTTCTGTTGATCTTCCTGAGACAAACATCTGTGATCTGGTGCTTTAAAGCAGGATTCAAACTGAGGTCGAGACAAACTAGAGGTGCAGAAGTGAGTGCTAGACCGTCCATAGGGGGAAAAAATGTTTAGAGAAATGTAAACATATATAAATTATAAAAAGGAAGATTGATATACATAATCAAGAATTTTATTAAAATAAATAATTAATAGATAAACATTAGATTAAAACAAAAACAAAGGAAGAAAGAAATTTGATTCAATAAAAAATTGCTTAAAATAAATACAAAAATTATCATCATAAAAACAACATACCATATAGTAACTATTTAACAATACAGTGCTTTACTAGAAAAAAAATACATTTTTCAAATAATATTTAAAACAAAAAACAAATGTAAAAATTGATTAAAAGAAATACTAACATAAATATTAATACAAAAATACAAAATAAATAAATATAATAATACATATCGTACTATAACAATACAGTGCTAATATAGAAGCAACTATTTATTTAATAGAAACTACAGGGATTTATACAAATATATAGTTCTTACTATTATTATAACGGAATCTGTATATTTTTACAATAAATTTTAGACTTTTTGATTTAGATAAATAAAGTCAATACAATAGCTAAGACAAAACAAACAACAACCAAACAGGAATAAATGGAGTAAGTTAAATAAGTAAATAATACATACAAATTGATTATACATAAATAAGGTTAATTAAAACAAAAATAAATGAAGAAAGCAAATAATAAATAAATAAAGTACTGTAGCAATGAAGTTCTATAATAGAAAAAAAGTAATACAACTAAAGTAATAAATGACTAAATTCATAATATCATTTTTCAAACCTAAAATTGGGTCTGTATACAGAAGATAATAATCTGCCTCAGTTGAGGGTTGAAGCATTAAAGATTCAAAAATGCTTGTTAAAGCACCCAGAAACCAAAACAAAGATATGAAGAAGCTTCATGAAACACCAAGGAGCTCTCTCATCTCCAAAAGCTCAAGTGACATTACGGAAGCAAGAGCACCTGAAGAGCTTATTGTGTGTGTGTGTGTTTCAGAAGCTGATTCAGAGAGATGTATACGGTCCGACTCTGTCTGATGTGGAGAAACAGATCGCAGCCCATAACATCCTGCATAAACAGATGGAGGCGTATCGCTCGGCCCTGGAGAGCAGTGGCGTCAGTCTCACACACACACACACACACTCTCACACTCGTCACACGCGCCCACACACGCACACACACCACCACCACAAAACCACCCACTCACATCACACTCACACTGCACACACGCCACACACACACACACTCACACTCTCTCAAACACACACACACAAACAAACGCCACACTCTCGCAAACACCACACCAAACTCTACCACAGACACACACACTCTCACTCTCACTCACACTCTCACACACACACACACACTCACACTCACACACACACACACACCACCACACACACTCACACTCACACACACACACACACACACACAAAACACACACTCCCATTCTCACTAGCACTTCTCAATCCTACACAACACAACACACACACACACACAACACACACACACACACACACACACACACACACACACACACACACACACACACACACACACACACACACACACACACACTCACACTCTCTCACATACACACACACACACACTAAAGAATAAAATAGGATAATTTCATTGTCAGCATTGTTTTTACAGTTTTGTTTTTATATTTCACACTTTATAATAAGGTTTCATTTGTTAACATTAGTTAATGCATCAGCCAAAATGAACGAACACTGAGCAATATACATTTTAAAAGCATTTATAAGATTTTGATAATGTTAGTCAATAAAAATACAATTGTGAATTGTTTGTTCATGTTAGCGAATTAACTAACGTTAACAGATTTTAAAAATGTATTAATAAATGATTTAAGTCATTCATTAGTAAATTATTTAAATATTTATCTTTACATAAAGATTAAAGTGCTGTAGAAGTGTGGTGTATTATTAGTTTATTTTAACTAATGTTAATCGCATTATTGCCTATTTTTTTATTTTTTTTTGTCAAGTACAATTTTATGCAACTTTATCAACCTATAACTTAATAACATTCTTATAGTTATATTACAGTATTATGTTATAGTTTTAATATTATTTACTAATATACAGTGGACTTCAACTTTGACATTTTTCTTTCCTAACAGGATAACTCATCCGCTCTTCAGAAGCAGTATGCAGATCTACTGGTAAGACTTTCTGAAATCTGATCATGTTTACAAATGGCAAAGGTTTACATTAATGCTATATAAAGTGCAGCTCTGTGCAGATGAAGTGAGTGTGTGTTGTTGTGTAGGAGGCGAGTGAGCAGCGCCGGCAGCATCTGGCGTCTCTCTATGAGTTCATGCACAGCTGCAGTAAAGAGCTGCTCTATCTGAGTGAACAGCAGCACAAGATCATCAGCAGAGACTGGAGCGAGCGCATGATCGACAGCGCCGGGGTGCGCATGGACTACGAGGTGAGGCACAGCTCAAGCTCATCATTTAAAGCGACAGTTCACCCAAAAAAAAATCACAATTCTGTCATTATTTACTCACTCTCATGTTGTCCCAAACCTGTATTAGTTTTTTTCTCCCGCTGAACACAAAAAAAAGATACTTTGAAGAATGTTGGCAACCAAACAGTTTCTGGTCTCCATTGACTTTGATAGTATTTTCTTTATCCATACTATGGAAATCAATGGCTACCGTCAACTATTTGATTACCAACATTCTTCCGAATATTTTTCTTGATATTTTTCACATAAGCCTTTATATGAATGATTTTTATGTATGTGTTTCAGAGATTTAAGAACAACGGTCTGCTGTCACACGAGAGGGAAGTGAGCAAGCTACAGGAGGACGCCAGTGTGCTCATTGAGGACAAACACCCTGGATCATCTGCTGTTAAGGTATTCATTCATTCATTCATTTGTTCATTCATTCATTAAGTCAGTCAGTCAGAGATTCATTCATTCATTTGTTCGTTCACTTGTTCATTCATTCATTAATTCAGTCAGTCAGAGATTCATTCGTTCATTTGTTCATTCATTCATTCAGTCAGTCAGTCGGTCAGAGAGTCATTGCTTCATTTGTCATTCATCATTCATTCATTCATTCAGTCAGTCAGTCTGTCAGAGATTCATTCATTCATTCATTCGTTCATTCATTCATCCATTCAGTCAGTCAGAAATTCATTCATTCTTACCGTTCATTCATGAATTCATTCAGTCAGTCAGTAAGAGATCATTATTCATCATTCATGATTTCAGGCAGTAAGTTTGCAGTCAAAGAGTCATTCTTCCTTCATTCATTATCAGTCAGTCAGTCAGTTAAAGATGCAGTTTTTTTCATCATTCGTCAGTCAGAGATCATTCATTCGTTCATTCATCATTTAATTCAGTCAGTCAGGAAGAGATTAATTCGTCATCATCATTTATTCAGTCAGTCAGTCAGTCAGTCAGTCAAAGATTCATTCGTTTCGTTCATTTTGTTCAGTGAAGAGATTCATTCATAGTTCATCGGCATCAGTCAGTAGAAGATTCATTAATTCGTCAGTCAGTCAGTCATTCAGCGATTCATTCAGTCAGTAGTCACGTTCATTCATTCAGTCAGTCAGTCAGTCATTCAGCCATTCATTCATTCATTCCGTCATTCATTCATTCAGTCAGTCAGATTCATTCATTCATTCATTCATTCAGTCAGTCAGTCAGTAAGAGATTCATTCATTCATTTGTTCATTCATTAATTAATTCAGTCAGTCAGTAAGAGATTCATTAGTTAATTCATTCATTTCAGTCAGTCAGTCAGAGATTCATTCATTCATTCAGTCAGTCAGTCAGTCAGAGATTCATTCATTCAGTCAGTCAGTCAGACAGTCATTCAGTCATTCGTCTTCAGTCAGGCGATTCGTTCATTCAGTCCAGGAAGTCATCAGAGATAATTATGAATTAAGTATTAATTACTTAATTCAGTCAGTCAGTCAGTCAGTCAGAGATTCATTCATTCAATCATTCACTAGCTCGCTTACAAGTTCATCTATTCATTTAATATTTTTTATTACGTATCATTAGATATTGTTTATTTTTTAAAAGTTCATTCATTTATTCATTCCCTCACTAACCGTCATTCATTAAATTGTTTATTTTTGGTCAATTGATTCACTCATATATTTATTTAATCATGCGTTCATGCATTTGTCAGTTCATTAATTTTTTATTTCCCTCACTAACATATTAATGCATTATACAGTAATTTATGTCAATTCATTTGTTTGTTTATTTGTTCATTTATTCACACATTTTATTTATTATTCATTTTTGTTCATTTAGTTTGTTAATCGATTTGTTCCTTCCATCACTAACACATCGATTCATTATTCAGTTGTTTGTTCATTAATTTGTTCATTTATTTGTGCATTCATCAACTTATTTATTTAATCATTCATTTGTTTGACAGTTTATTCATTCAGTCACTAACACATTTATTCATAAATTGTTGGTTTGTTCATTTTTTTTGTTCATTCCTTGGATCATTTATTTAATAATGTTCATTTGTTTTTCCTTTCACCATTTGTTGGTTCATGTGTTCATTCACACACACTCATTGGTTTATTTGTTTATTCACTTACTCGTTTATTTATTAACTTTATTAACTCAAACAATAATTTTTTCAGTTCATTCATTAGTTCATTTATTTATTGAATCATTTGTTCATTCATTTGCTTGTCTGTTCATTCAGTTATTCCCTCACTAATTAATTCGTTTTTTATTCATTAGTTTGGTCATTTATGTTAATTCATTCACTTATTTATTTAATCATTCATTCGGTTCACAGTTTAATTATTCAGTTACTAACACATTTATTCATTGTGTATTTGTTTTCTTGTTCATGAATTTGTTAATTTATTTGAAATTTCCTTGTTTGTTCGTTGATTCATTCAAACCCTGACGGGCTCTGAGTGAGTCTTGCTGTCATTGATTCGCTGAATGAAGGGGATTTCACATGTGTGTGTGTGTTTTAGTTGTACAGAGCAGACGTGTCGAGAGAGTGGCAGCGATTCCTGAATCTGTGTCTGTGTCAGGACACACACCTGGACAACGTGGAGGCATACAAGAAAGTACGCAATCACACACACACACAATGACATGAGAAGCAGGAGATTCAGATGAGCGTTTACTGAAACGATTGCATGTGTGTTTTAATCTCAGTATCAGCTGGATTTGGAGACGTTCACTGAGTCGCTGAAGAGAATCAAATCCGTGACCGAACCGTCAGTGCTGAACAACATGAGCAACCCTGAGATCCTGCTGACGCTGGAGGTCAAACACACACACACACACAGAACACACACACACACTGCGATATATTAATAATCCAGTATAATTAATAAGTGTGTGTTTGTGTGCAGGGCGAGGAGAGGTCCGTCATGAGGAACGAGCAGCGTCTGGCGGATCTGAGAGAGCTTTGCACCAACATTGCCCCTCTACACTTGCGCCGGAGCACCACAGACAAACCCATCAGCACCATCGCCCTGTGTGACTGGAGCACTGAGAAGGTAACGTCCTTTTCTGACTGAAATTAATACTTGTATTCAGCAAGCATGCATTAAATTGATCAAAAGAGACGGTAAAGACATTTAGGATGTTGCAAAAGATTTGGAAAGGCCATCAGTGGAGGATGAAGCGTGCTAAACGTTTCTCTGCTGCAGGACTCTGTGAAAAGAGGCGACAAGGTCACGCTGGTCTCTGATCCCAGAGAGGAGATCTGGGAGGTGAAATCCACGGGAGAGACAAAGCTCATCCCAGGAGTCTGCTTCCTCATCCCTCCGCCCGATTCAGCCGCCATCAACAAGGTGGACAGGTAAGAAAGCTCCCGAGACGCTGGAAGTGCAGGTGTAGTTCTCCCAGCTGCTTCCTGTTTTAACATTCCTGTGTTTTTTGTCTTGTATTCAGTCTGAGCAGGGATTTCTCCAGTCTGAAGAGGACGAGGTCAGCTCTACAGGCCCAGGCCAAGACACCGACCGTGGAAGTCATGCAGTTCGTAAAACAGGGTATGATATACTATTATAGTTTTTTTTTTTTTTAAAGAAATGTTCTTTTTCTTTTTTTTTTTATATATTTATCAGTTAAAGTTTTATTAATTTTGTTTTTTGTCTTTTTTAAATATGACTGCATAGTTATAAACTTTTATAAAAAGTTTATTTAGTTTTAGTTACAATATAAGGCAGCATCTCACATTTTCATTAAGTTTATTTCAGTTAATGTTTATTTCACGTAACAACAAAAGGTTCTTTTAAAGGTTTAGGCTTTAGTTTCAAAAATAGTTCACAAAGAAAAGAACCTTTTCTGAAAATATGCTTTACAAGAGGCTAGAGAGTATTTGTTTTTTCTTCAGATTTGGAGAAATGTAGCATTTCACTTGCTCACCAGTGAATCCTCTGCGGTGAATTGGTGCCGTCAGAATGAGAGTCCAGACTGTTGATAAAAGCATCACAATAATCCACAAGTAATCAACATGACTCCAGTCCATCAGTTAATGCCTTGTGAAGAGAAAAACTGTGCGTTTGTAAGAAACAAATCCATAAGTAAGACGTTTAACTTCAAAATGATGCTTCCAGGTAAAATATGAGTCCTCTATCCATAATAAGGCTTCCTCCAGTGAAATAGTGTTCTGGTGTGAATCAGGAGAGAAATCTGCACAGATCAAGCACCATTTACAACCAAAAACAGTCCAAAACATTTCTAAACAAATAAGTTGGGGGATTTTGATGTGAGAGACAAGAGGAGATGACCTTTATCACTGGAGGAAGTGTTATTATAGATTATGGACTCGTATTTTAGCCGGAATCGACAGTTTGAAGTTAAAAACTCCTTAATCATGGATTTGTTTCTCTCGAACATGCAGATTTTTACAAGACATTAACTGATGGACTGTAGTGGTGTGGATTAATTCTGGATTATTGTGATATATTTATCAGCTGTTTGGACTCTCATTCTGACGGCACCCATTCACTGCAGAGCATCCATTGCTGAGCAACTGATGCAATGCTACATTTCTCCGAATCTGATGAAGAAACAAATTATCTACATCTTGGATGGCCTGAGGTTGAGGTATCATATTAAATTTGAGTCGTAAATGATGTTATCTGTCCCGGCAGTTGCTGTGGCCACCGTTCCCGACAGCGCGAAGGCCGGCCTCATTGACGGCCGGCTGGAACAGATCTATTCAGACCTGCTGAAGTTAGAGAAGGACATCCAGACCCGAATGAGGTCTCCATTAGATCGCGCTGCACCCATCGGAGATCTGACCGCCAGAAATAAAGACCAGGATGTAAGAGTGGGAAACAAAGCCAAAATAGTCTAAATGTGATTATTTAATTGGTCAAAGAAGAAACAAATGCTGGATACTATAGTTAGTATAAAACATTGAGTGACTTCCACTTTGGTTTGATCTCTACAGAGTTTTGTCATGATTCTGAAGAAACTGGAGGCTGAGAAAGCATCGGCTCAAAGGGAAATGGAGCCCCTGATATCCCAGAAACCCCTGGGGCCCACCACGTCCTCGCTGCCGCTGAAACTGAGCAAAGTCAGCAACAAGATTGACGACATCACCGCCCTCTCTGATCTCTACAACAAGAAGTAAGAAAGCATGCCTGTGGCAAATCATACAAGCAAGGCTTCATAAAGTACTGTGGTATTACTATGGATTTTGGGGTTGATTTTACTATGGTAAAAACGAGGGATTATTTCCTCAGGGCCACATCTTCCATGTTCCTGGAGAAACAGATCAAGAAGGTGGACAACATGCTGACGGCGTTCGAGGATCAGTTGGCTGCAGACACTGGAATCTTAGATGAGCCCAACACCATCCGCAACCACGCCAAACAGCTGCAGGTAGGATAGACATTATCTACAAAACACAAAAGTGCTGATTATGACTTTAATATATATACAAGGCATATTCAGCCCCAAAACAGACATAAAGAAATTCTGACATCATTTACATTCTTAAAGGGATAGTTCACCCAAAAATGTACTTACCCTCAAGCCATCCTAGATGTATATGACTTTCTTCTTTCAGACGAATACAATCGGAGTTACATTAAAAAACATCCTGGCTCTTCCAAGCTTTATAGTGGGAGTGGATGGTGCCCCTGTTGAATCCGAAAAGACTGCACCAATCCATTATAAAAGAAGTCCACACGGCTGTGGGGGGTTAATAAAGGCCTTCTGAAGGGAAGCGAATCGTTTGTGTAAGAAAAATATCCATCTTTAAAACTTTATAAACCATAATCTCACTTCTCTACTGTCGTACACGCATTCACGAGAGAGTGGCGTCCAGCAGATGACGTAGGACGTAGGCGTAGCGTAAACTCCGGTGAGCAGATGCTAGTCTTGCGAGAAACAAGTTTTGTTTACAGCAAAGGAAAAGCAGTCTCCTCTTGGCTTATGTTGAAATCCTCCGACATTTTTCTTTACATAACCTTGTTTTGTACTTATTCGTGACCGGTGTTTTGTTTTGCTATCTCCTCTGCGCTTCCACGTTTGTCACTTCCGCGTTCGTCACCGCGTTAGCCTACGTCCTACGTCATCTGCTGGAACGCCACTCTCTCGTGAATGCGTGTATGACAGTTAGCGGAAGCTAGAGATTAAGGTTTATAAAGTTGTAAATATGGATATTTTTTCTTACACAAACGCACGCTCATCGGGAGACCTTATAACACCCCGGAGCCATGTGGGACTTCTTTATAAAGGATTAGTTCCCTTTTGGGACTTCAAAATTTTGGGCTACCATCCACTCCACTATAAAGCTTGGGAAGAAGAGCCAGGGATGTTTTTTAACATAAACTCCGATCTGTATTTGCCGAAAGAAGAAAGGTCTATACATCCGAGGATGGCTTAAGGGTAAGTAAAATCATGGGGTAATTTCTGATTTTGGGGGAACTATCGCTTTAAATATCATGAATGAAATGAATACAATTGTTAAATAAGTACCCTAAAGAAGTCCGTGTGGGCTCACTGGGATTAAAAAAAACTAATAATAATTGTTTATTTTTATAGGGGTTTTAAAAAGGATGCATTACATTGATCCAAAATCCTGAAGATAAATTGTATCAGATTTCTGAAGGATCATGTTACACTGAATATGTAATAATATTTCACAATAATACCGTTTTTACTGTGTTTTGAACAAATAAATGCAGCTTTGGTGAGCAAAAGAGACTTCTTTAAAAAACGGACCCCAAACTTTTGAACAGTAGTGAACAGTAGCCTTATGAAAGAAACACACCAATTTGCCAGTCATTAACTAAATATCTTAAGATTTAGGCTACGTTTACACTGGTGCGTTTTCATTTTAAAATGCATAACTTGATAGAGTTACACCTGTCGTTTACACTACTTGCAGTTTTGACCCTTGAAAACGGAGACTTTCAAAAACGCAGCTGACCCTTATTTAGTATGAAAACTCTGGGGTTGCATTTCAGTGTAAATGGACCAAAACGGAGACTTTTGAAAACGATAGCATGGCTGCCCACATTCGCTCTGTGTATCCTTGATGACCGTGTAAACAATAACATCATGCTCATTGTTGTACCTGCATGAATGATCATGTGACATGCATTTTCAGTTGTGTAGTGTGGACGGAGATCGTTTCTGAAAGGCAGTGAAAATGCCAGTGTAGACGAGGATCGTTTTCATTTTAAAACGCCGTTTTAAAAAGAAAATGCACTAGGGTAAACAGGGTCTTAATGTTGAAATAAAAGCAGGAATGGTTTTGATATGGCACAACTTCCCATTCAAACAATGTAATGATGTTTCTGTATGTCTGTATTTGTTTTCTCTTTAGACCATGAGTAAAGAGGTTGCATCCAAGAAAGATGACATCCAGCAGTTGAACCGTGAGCTGGAAGTCACAGAGCAGGCATGCAGCTCCCTGCAGAAGAGCTTCCAGGAGTATTGCCCTGATATCCGCCACCAAGAGACTGAGGTCAGGCGCTTGAGGAATCGCTACTCTAACATCAACAGCCAGCTGCAGCAAAGGTGAAGTGTTATAAAGAGGCCTTTTATTGTTTATGTTGACATCTTTTTTGTTTACTGAGGCAAATCTGCTTTTTTTATAATGCTACAGACTTTTGAACTCTACCATAAACTTTTTACTTCACAGGGCGACTCTGTTGCAAGAGGCTGTCAATAAAAATCAGGAATTTAACAGTGCCATCCAGTCACTCACTGCTTTCCTAATCAATATGCCCAATAACGAAGTTCTGCCTGGTGAAAGTGT
The DNA here is from genome assembly GCA_018155175.1 of Sinocyclocheilus anophthalmus. Lineage (NCBI taxonomy): Eukaryota > Metazoa > Chordata > Actinopteri > Cypriniformes > Cyprinidae > Sinocyclocheilus > Sinocyclocheilus anophthalmus. Next base: position 183,176 of record JADLZN010001899.1, on the reverse strand, counting down.
GTCACAAATCTATGCCAAGCAAAACTCTCAGATGGTCAGTATTAAGTTTTATTAGCACGGTTTTAAAACGGTTGATTTTGATTATTTTTTTATTACTATTAATATTATCTTAAATATTTTTTGATGTGTAAACAGCTATAAATAAGCTATTAGGAAAATTAGGAAAGTTTGTTTTTGAGATTCTGTTTAGTGCCACTAGTTGCATGGAAATTACATGCATCACACTTAAATATCTCAGATATGTTAAATTTACATTGGATGTAAATTTGTTTTTGGTTGCAGAGAGCAGTTGAAGACATCAAGAGAAAGCAGGATGATGTAAACCGTGTGGTCAAACTTTCTCGTGAAGTGCAGGGTGTTCTTAACGTATGATGGCCATCTTGAACATGATCATACTACAGCACATTTCACATGTCAGTGCTAGCATGAATGCAAATGGTCTGTTGCTTCTGTGTCTTCAGGAGTATGAGCTGAATTCAAACAAATACAGCAGTGCATTGGGAAAACCAGAAATAAACACAAAAATAATAGATTACATCACCCTGGCTGAAGCTGTGCAGAAGAAGGTAGGTTGCTTTGCCATAATGACCATAATAATGACTTGTTGTTTATGTACATTTTCAAATATCTGTACAATTGGCTACTTTTTAGGAAAGGGGTGTTGTGAACCTTTACTCTGAAGTATCAGCACAGAATAATCAACAACTGAATCAAGTGATCTTGGCCAAGGACCTCATCAACAAGGTACTGACTTTCAAAGCTGCAACAATCATTGGAATAAATAGCAAGTTAATGCCAAATGTTGTTGAAGAGTGTACAGCTACCATGAACTTCTTAACTTAAACTAAACAAATCTTTATTTGTGTTCCATGAATAGAATGATGAAATTGTGAGCCATGTGGTGGTGAGGCAGCAACTTCAGATGCAAAGTCAGCAGAGAGACATGGACGAAGTTGACGGTCTGAAGCGCGAGCTGGCTGAGGAAATATCTCGCCGCAGTCATGCTGAGAATGATTTAGCCACCTACAGGAAACGGATGGTGTCCCTGAAGAGTCGGAGAGGTGTGGAGCGAGTGGAAGAAAAAGAAACTGTGCATTACTACCGTGATCCAAAGCTGGAGGCAGACTTGGAAGCATTGAAGAGGAGGATAACCGAAGAGTTCCATAAACGATCCCAATTGCACACAGAAATTGAGATTGTAAACAAAAAAATGGTCAGTCATGAACGAGAGATTATCGACGTGAAGCCCAAGCTGGTGACAAAGGTGCTTACAGAAATTGAGCGTGATCCCAAATTGGACGTTGAAGCTGCGAGGATCAGGGAGCTCATACTCAAACTAAAGGAGGAAATTCGAGTGCACCAGAGTGAAACGGTACAGATGAGAACAGAAGTTACTGTCTTGGAGACCAAGAGGCCAGTAATAAAAGAGAAAGTGGTCCTGAAAGAGGTTTTGAAGCTGGAAAAAGACCCCGAAATGCAGAAAGCTGTGATTACCTTGAAGAACGAGATCTCGGATGAGGGTATCAGATGCCAGAACCTGAATGATCAGATATTCCAGATTAGGAGTCAGATCAATAATCTGGAGAGGATTATTCCAACTATACAACCGAAAACTGTCATCAAAGAGTTGAAAAGGGTTGAGCAAGATGCTGATCTCCTACAGGAGTCCAAGACCCTCCGTGTACACCTGGAAGAGCTCATCCGAGAATACAGTATTTTGATGAAAGAGTTCTCCAGCCTTCAGCTCCGCTACAGCCAAGTGGAGACCATCAAACAAAAGATAGAGTTTAATGAGATCATCCATGAGATCTTTAGAATTGACCCTGAGACAGAAGTGGAACTGAGACGGCTGAGAAACGAGCTTCTTGAAATAAGCAAACGGCGTACTAGCATCGAGAATGAGATCAACGTGATCATGGTGGATCTAAAGACTCTGCGTGCCGAGAAGCCCAAGGTTGAACTGAAGGAGATGACTCAAGAGGTGGTGAAAGAAGAGAGGAGTCCTGAAATTGTCAAAGAAATTAAGAGGTTGAATGAGCAGCTCACCATTTTGAGAACCAACTATGACTCCACTATGAATCGAGTGATACGTCTACGCAAGGACAGAGATGAGTGGAAGGCCGAAAGATCAAAGGTGGAGACCAAAGTGGTGACCAAAGAATTGATAAGGTACGAAAATGACCCTCTTCTGGAGAAGGAAGCTGAACGTCTCAGGAGGGAAGTACGTGAGGAAGTTCAGCGTCGTCGAACAGTGGAGGAGAATGTGTTTGACCTTCAAAACAAGTATATTGTGCTGGAGAGACAGAAACCAGAGAAAAGGGTTGTGGTACAAGAAATTGTGCGCCTCCAGACAGATCCCAGTCAGATTCTGGCCCACGAAAGATTAGTCAAGACTTTGGAAGAGACCATCAAGGGTCGTCGGCAGTTTGAACTGGAGGTGCAGCAGATGAGATCTCTAGTCCTGGAGCTGGAGAAGAAGCTGGAGCTCGTGGATCGGCAGAAGAAGATCCTAGTAGAGACAGAGCTGAGACAAATCAAGGCTAGAATCTATGAACTTGAAACTTGTCCAATGCCTGTTGAGGAAAAGATTGTTATAGAGGAGGTTTTGAAAGTTGAGAGAGACCCTACAGTCGACAAACTAATCACTGACCTTCGTACTACACTGGAAAACGAGAGTGCCAGCTTTACCCGCCTGGAGAGAGATATTCGAAACCTCAAAATCAGGATAGAGTCCCTGACCAAAGAGAAATCTGTGGAGAGGGTCATCCACAAAGAGGTTATCAGGGTTGAGAAGGACCAAGCGGTGGAGTCAGAGAGAGAAAACCTTACAGCTCAACTCACCCAGTTGAAGAATGCTAGAGCCCTCAAAGATGAAGAACTTCTGCGACTCAACAACAAAATAACTCGTATTCAGACAACCAGAACAAATTTCTCTCAAGAAGAGACCACCTTGATTGTTTACAAGGATAGAATCAAGAAAGAGCAAAACGAACTTCTCCAGGAGTTGAGAAGACTGGAGTCTCAAAAGCAGGAGATCACCATAACTTTCCAACATCAATCCAAACTCTTGAGTGAGAGGAACCAAGTCAAAAGGCAAAAGACCATCAAGCTGGAGTCTGAGCTCCAGCGTCTGGAGAGAGAAATCCTGGAAGTGAAAGAGCTTATCAACCAGCGGGAAATTACTATCATGGACCTCCAGAAACAAGCAAAAGCAGCGCAACATACAGAGACAAACACTAGAGAGACCAACATCTCCACCAAAATCACCATTCTGGACCCAGAGACCGGCAAGGACATGTCACCCTATGATGCCTATCTTGAGGGTCTGATTGATCGCAATCAGTACATCCACCTCCAAGAGCTTGAATGTAGCTGGGAGGAAATCACAACCACCGGTCCTGAAGGTGAAACCACTCTTCTGCAGGATCGTAAAAGCGGAAAGCAGTACTCCATCAGTACGGCCCTGCAAAATGGCAGACTGACCCAGTATGAACTTCAGCGCTACAGAGAGGGCAAAATGACCATTTCAGAGTTTTCTCTTCTGGTTGCAGGGGAAAAGAAAACAAAGTCCTTCCCTCCTCTAAGTACAACACAAACAACAACTGTTCAGACACTTGCTCCAACAAACTCCTCCACATTGACACGCCGCTTATCCTACTCCAGCAATGGCAACTTGAACTCGCTGGTAATCGCCAGTGGAGATGAGCTCTACCCAATTTCTGGTGTCTTAGATGTCACCACAGACAGCCGCATGTCTGTACGAAGTGCCCTAACGCGCAAACTGATTGATCAAGACACATCTATAAAGCTTCTGGAAGCTCAGGCCGCCACCGGAGGTATTGTGGACCTGAATAAGAAGGACAAGCTCTCCATTCACAAGGCAGCAGAACGTGGATTGATCGATTCGAGCCAGCTTCACAAACTCCTCAGTGCCCAGAAGGCCTTTACTGGTTTTGAAGACCCCTTGTCCAAAGAGCGAATGTCAGTGGGAGAAGCCGCCCGCAGGGGATGGATCCCCAACGACAGTGCTCTGTGGTTCATGGAGGCACAGGTGCTGACTGGTGGACTGGTAGACCCAAAACGTGCAGGTCGCATCGACATGCAGAATGCCGTCGATACAAAACTGATCGACGCATCCGTGGCCAAGCAACTTCAGGATGATTCCGCCTTTGTGAAGAACGTGATCGACCCCATCAAGAAGGAAAAGATCACGTATAAGGAAGCCATGGCTCGGTGCAAGAGGGACCACACCACAGGGCTGCTCCTGCTCCCAGCTGCCTCAACTGACACTGTTGACACTTCATCCTATTCCAGCTACAAATTCTCCACAAGATAAAGACAACACGCAAGTGTGAAAAAACTGATTTAAGTTCTACATAGTAAGGGACTTCTGATTCTCTGGATTTTTTCATAAACATATACAAGATAATCTCTGGAGCCTCTCATACTTTTACTGTTTTATCTTTTCCTGTCTTTGTTTTTAACATAATCTTTCAGTTACTCATTATTTTCTGGTTTATCATGATGAATGGGCTGCTGAATTGCTTTTTGAACTTCATATATAATAAAAGGTCCTGTTTCATATATACTCAAAGTGACTGTCTATGTATTGATTTTCCAACTAGGAAAAGTGCATTTCTACAGTAACGTCAATCTCTGAATGAAAACGCTTAATAGCAGGGATTCCCAAACTGGGGTTCGTGAACCCCTGGAGGTTTGAGAGGGAACCGCAGGGGATTTGTGAGTTAATGAAAATAACTCAATAACTAATAATCAATGAATCATAAAAATCTAAAATAAAATAAATCACAATACAACACTTGCAAAAAACGTTGATGTAGTTAATTGTTTACCTGCATATCATATGACTCATAAACATAAGAGAACTGTGAACATGTAAATGTATAGTTAAATTATTAACTTCAAGTAAATATTTTAGCTTGGAGGGGTTCGGCTAACAAAAAACTTTGGGAATCTCCTCTATACAGGTATTCTATAACTTTTTAGAGTTAATAATAAAGGTTTCCCTCATAATAAAGGCCTAAACATCAAATATTTCTTAACTAAGAAAATGCTAAGAAGCTAACATTATCATTCCACTCTAAAAGCAATTATCTATAAATTGGTGTTTTTACTGATTCACATATGTCATCTTACACATAAAAACAACACATGTACACAAATGCGTTTACCATCTGAAATTTTATTTCATAAAAATGTATAACTTTGGAAAAATATAGAACATTTTTATATTTATCTCAAGTATAGAGAATACTATGTAAATATCACAGTACAGTTGCAATCATATGCGCATTTTTAATTTGCAAATAAATCAAAGCACTTTTATTTTGATTGTTCCCCTCTGGTCACATACAGCATTGTGCAAAAATCAAATGTCTCAAAATCATTGCGCAAACAAATATAATTCCTTTTCCATCAAAAACAATATGGAGTGTTTACATCATTTCAACTCTAATTCAATAAGTCACACTGTTCACGTTACAGACTCTAGAGAGCGTCATCCCTACACAAATCAACACAAAATGTCCTGTGGATGTTTGATCATCTATATGGCTTTAAACCTTTCAGTCATGGTTAGCCTGAATCTGTCCATTGGTCTGCATCTGGCTGGTCTGTACAAGCCTGTAACAAAATGTTCAACAGGAACAAAATGCAAACGTAAAAGAACTGAAAAACCCATACTGATATTTTGAACTTTAAGCTATATTACATCTAAGATATTGTGCTATTATTTAATTTTATTAATGCAAGTACTTGAACCTGAATATTGGTTGTTTTAAAACCCAGAACTTCAGTGCCAGACTAAAATGATATTAAACTCACAATAAAAAAAAATAATTTTTAGTTCACAGTGACGCAAACAGCTTTATCTATGGATGCGCATTTAATAAATGTTTTAACCTTTAACCTTTCACTGATGACATCACCCAGGAAGTGACATCATCTTGGAGGAGAAACGGCAGCACAAACATCAGTAAGTGTTATCAATGGATCTGATGAATTCTGTGATGGTTTTAGTCTCTAAACAATTCATCTTGTTTGGAAAATGTACAGATTAGTTTGATTTCAAAAGATGGTTATGCTATGAATATGAACCAAGTTGATGCTTATATAAGCGAACTGTCAATGAGTCTTTATGAACATCTGTTCATTTTCTTGTTGTTTTGTTAATTATTAAGTTAAAATTGTAATGTGAGAATCTGCCTGACCCCAGAAGCAAATCAGATTTTGTGTCTTTTAACAGCTTTTTAAAAATTTTAAATAGTTAAAATAGTTTAACTAAGAATTTCAAGAAAAACAAGTTTTCAATGACGGGGCATTGAGCACGTTACAATATCAACAATACAACGTATTTAGCAGTTATTTTGTATGTTGTTGATGAAAAATTGTAATTTCCCAGGAGAAGGCAGCATGTTTGGTACATAGAGAAACAGCTAATAACAGCAAAACAGTTTCATGGCTAGAAGGAAAATATTTCAGGTTTTCATTTTAGTATTTATATGAAATACAGGCATAATAAAACCTTCAGACTCTGATGGAGATATATTGGTGCAGGCGGCTGGTGAGGCTTCATCACAAACACACACTGACAGTCAAACCGCTCTTAAATAATAATAAACGTAAACATAATCTGATTTATATCATATAAAAATAAAGATGAACAACCAGATCATATTTTCAACATTGGCACTTCTGAAAATCAAGATTGGTGCATCGCAGCAGCATAAACTCCAGCATAACACAGATGCCTGCGCATCAGAGACCATGCAACTCACCAAACCTCAGAGATGACAGATCTCATATCTCACTGCAAAAATCCAAGCAAAGCAACTGCGTTTTGCATAAAGAAAACTAAGCTTATTTTGTAGTAAATGAAGAAGCTTTGCATTGGGAATGTTTTCAATTATTATTTAGGATTTAATATGTTTGACTGTAATGAAAATAGTGTCACAATGTAAAAACAGTGCATTTTCCTAATGCAAAATGTCATTTCTTCTGTTGTTTGGGGTGAAATGTGACCTGGACATGCTTTTAGATGCACAAGCATCAGAGATGATGAATCTTAATTTGTTCAGTTCATATTACACCCATAGAAAATCAATTCAAAATTAGGTTTTGCATAAAGTAAAAACAGTCAATTAACAGTCAGTATAAAAACAGTAAATTTTATGCATTTCTTTTTCTCTTTCTTTTGATTTTCGGAGTGAAGTGTGACCCTAAAATGAATCGCAACCTGCTCCGCTCATATTTCACCTCAAAAGGCAAAGAAAATAAATATGTATTTTATTTATTAGTTTTTTTTATTTGTTTGCATAAAGAAAATCAAAGCTTATTTTGTAGATCACATGGATATTTTTCATTGTGCTATTTTTTCAATAAAAAAAAATGTTTAACTGTCAGGAAAATTAATGTAAACTTTACTAATGCAAAATATTTTGTTCTTGTTTTTTGGCGGTGAAATGCGACCTAGACATGTTTTCAGATGAACAAGCATCAGAAGTGATGACTCTCAACCTGCTCAAGTTCAGATTTCATCCCAAAAATCTTAGAAAATAAATATATTTTTTTAAAACATAAATTTGCAATTTTTTAATGTTTGTATTTAAATTATGCAAATTTATGTCAGGGAAACATTGCCAATGTAAAAACAGTCAATCTTGTAACCATAAACTAAGTATATAATTTCCTGTTTTGTCTTCTGATTTTGGGGTGAAATAGGCTATGACCCGGACACCTGGTTTCGTGAGATTCACTCAAAGTTACAATTCCTCAATAAAACAAACAAAGGAACATTAAATTCAAGTTTAACGGCAGCCAGTCAGGGTTGTGCGGTTCCGTGTTGCTTCAGGTAAAGGATTTCCAGTTTAAGGGCCAGTTTTACTAACAGCTTGCGCCAGCGCAAACGTCTTTTGGCGTTAAAATAGTACCGTCAGATTTGACTAAAGACGTGCAGTGAGGAATTAGCGCTGAAAAGGTGCAGACACAGTTATTTTTGTAGGAGTTTCCCTTTCAGACGCAAATATACAGTCTGCCAACTTGGTTGCCAACAATTTAGCAACTTTTCAGACTTCCCTAGCAACTTTTTCTTCCAAAAGCACCTAGCAACAAATTTAGCTATTTTTAAATTTTATTTGGCTAATTTTAGCAACTTTTGATAAGTGACTCAAACAATAAAAAGGCACACATTTTCCATCTAAATTTCACAAAAAGAGGAAACCAAAGATGCCTAGAAGTACATACATCACATGAATTAAGTTATTGCTATTTGCATTTGTTCAATTTGAAAATAATAATAATTTAATAATTGTTCAATTATGATACACCTGTTAGTAGCTTGTACAGTTGAATTGTTGATCATTTAGTACATGTAAGAAAATATCTAGAAAAAATGGCAAAGGTACTACCTAAGTTTTCAGGACATTATCCGTGATCTAATTATCAATTATCCTTTCCGTTGTAAACCCTGGTAACCGAAACCACAAATACAATGCTCATTTAACGATGCAGGTCCCAACCGGTGATTTATTTTCTTAGAGTGTAGCATACTGACTACTAATACACTGCTTAAAACTATAATTGTTCAGAATGTGTAGTTTTACTAGTTTACTAGCTATTAAAAAAACCTTGGAATCGTCAAAAATTAAATCGGTCATGTTGTATAATAAAATGAGTTATTTATATTTTAAACTATCTTATGCATTTACTATTATTTTACGAACAATCTAAGAAACATACACATATAGTTTTGCTGAGATTTGCTGCAGTGAACAATTTGCTCGTGATTAACTTACTGACGTCATCACGCAATGACATCCACATGCACAACTCATTATCAACTTTAGCAACAAATCGACCTTCCTTAGCAACTCCCCTGAAAATTATTGGCCGCCTGAAAATATAATGGGAGGAGAGATTAAATGAATCACGCAACGCGTTTAGCTAACCGCGTTTGCTCTCTCAAATTACTGTATTTGCGCCATTATTTAAACGCCCCAAAAAAGCAGTATTAATGGTGACCTATCATGAAAATATGACTTTTCCAGGCTTTAAGTGCTATAATCAGGTCCCCAGTGCATCTACCAACCCAAGGAAACGTGAAAAGATTAACTCAGTAACTTTGTTTTGGTAAGCCTTTGTCTGCAAGCGTCTGAAAAAACGAGCGCGTCTGATTTCCCTCCCCTAGTGACGTTGCAAAGGGATCATTATAATATTACTGCCCCTTAATCTATACATTTCCACCCACGGCGCCGTCATTTTGATTTCGCAAGTGACAGCGGTGTACCAGCTCTAACACCATGCATGCAAACATGCTAACTGTTCTGTCTTTGGCTGCACTGACAAGCACAGTACACTATTTAGAGTCCCAGCCTCAGATACAAGAGAGCAGTGGATTTATTGATTTATTTACTGCTGCTGCCACACAGATCTGAAATAAACATGCAATTTATTTCCCAGCCGTTTACCTCCACAGACATAACCAACTGTTTTTGTAACTCATGTATGTTTTTAACGTAAACCTGTGTGTGAATGAGAACTTAGTTTAGTACTCACATGCTGTGACAGCCGCTTTCTGTACATGTGCTTCGGATGTGTGCTCTCAGAAAACCGTATATCAGAAGTTTAAACTAAACGATAAACATGATATTCAGAACCAAAACAGATCTTTTTTAGCAGAAAAGAGCTGTAATGGGTGGCATCTCTATTCTGGAAAAGGGGGGCGGGAGCAGCACTCATTGCATTTAAACACAGGTCCGAAAACAGCGTGTTTCTGCTTCCACTCAAAACAGGCATTTTCAAAATGATATATTAAATGATCTGTGGAGTACTTAAGAGCTGAAACTTCACAGACACATTCTGGGGACACCACAGACTTATATTACATATTGTAAAAAGGGGCATAATATGTCACCTTTAAAGCAGGCGGTAATTTGCGCAACTCTTAGTAGATTGCACTGGTCATTATGGAAATGATCTGACTGTGTCTGTGTTCTTTACTGTGCGCATTTTTAGTAAATCACTCACTGAGTTTTCCCCTCCCATCTGCGCTTTTATAGAATTGCACTCTAATGCTAATCTGGCCCTTAAACGGTTGTTGGTGGTTCACGCGGAGATGAGGCGGGCCGCTCCTCTGTGCACCTGCGCTTGAACGGGCCCGTACTCCACGCGCTCACCATCTACCGTCATGATGCCCGCCGTGCTCAGTGGCTCCAGCCTCAGCGCTCGCGCGCGCCGGTACACCAGGTGTGCGCAGCCGCAGTCCAGGTGTGTCCCGGTCTGCATGGCCCGGAAGAGCCGCAGCAGCGTGGCGCGCGAGATTCCCGCCGTCACGTAGAACAGGTGGATGAGCCCGTCGTCGGCGCGGGCGTCCGGAGCCGCCAGCAGATCCTCGCCCAGGTGCGACTGGAACATGGCGAGCACCAGAACGAACTCCCGCTCCTCCACCAGCGTCCAGTCCTGCGGGACGGGCTGCTCCAGCGGAGCGAGCAGGTGGTCGGGCAGCCGGCTGTCGGCGGGGGAAAAGCTTGCGGAGTCCGATCCACGCTCGGATTCGGCTGGCAGGAAGGCCAGTTTTCCCTGATAGATCCGTAAGGAGGCCAGGCGCAGCAGCGTGCCGAGGATGAAGCGCAGCGCTCCGATCTGACGGAACTGCTCGCTCTCGATGTCCACGTCGGCCACGAAGCCCCAGGCCAGAGACAGGAAGGAGAAGAGACGAGCGCCGGACGACAGACGGATGGAGATCAGGTCCAGTTTAGACACCAGACCCTTACAGAGCAAAAAGCCACAGCTGGTCAGCAGATCTTCACCCCACACCGGAGACGCTCTGCAGAGAACAAGCAAACACAAACACCAAAATCAGAGATTAGTGCTTACTGGATTGACAAATATGATGTTAAAAGGACCGCAAAATAAAGCATGCATCATTTTACAAACAGCAAAATTAACCTTGTAGGCCTATTATTAGTTGTTTATAAAAACATCTCCATAACAGTGTTATTTTAGTATTATTTAAATACTATTATAGTAGGCTACATAGGCTATTAATATTTTGAATAAGCATTAGTTTTTATATTTTCAGTTTTCATTTTAAGTCCTAGTAATTTGGTGCTTTTGTCATTTTTATTAGATTTTTAAAAAAAATTCTGTATGGCTTTATTTGGTAACACTTTATTTTAAGGTGTCCTTGTTGCACATGTTACACTATTATAATAACACTATTATAATAACTGTTATTACCATTATAATAACAGTTAATTATGCATAATTACATGCAAGTAACCCTAAACCAAACACTAATCCTAACCCTAACCAGTACCTTAATTGGTATTACTCAGTACTTAAATGTATAATTACACTGGGGTATGTGCATGTTTGAGACATTTTAGGGTTTTTATTTTAATTTAGTTAGTTCACATGTCAGCCATCATGACAACATATCCTAGTCATGTAAGTACAGATCTTGTTTACCTGAATGGGGGGAAAACTGAAATCCCCACAGTGTTGTAGCTTCTTTAGCTCAAATCAGGCCTAAAATCGGCTCATAATGCAACGCACTTTCAACATTCAACAAACAGGCGAATGGTGGGAATCTGGATTTTTCTCTGCTTAAAAATAACTGATATTGAGATTAATAAACCAGGAAAACAGATTAACAAAGTTGTCACTGGCACATCTGCCGTTCTGAGGTCCTAATAAAACGTTCACGGTGAACTGAACAATGTGCTCAGGTTAAAGGGATAGTTCACCCAAAAATTAAAAAATTATGCGATTTCAATTTTTCCTTTCTCTTTGGAGTGTTACAAGCTCTTGGTGCAAAAAGAAGATCTGTAAAGTTGCAAAAAAAGTTAAGAGTCAGCCACACCTACCTAAAATGGCTCGTTCTAACACGCCCCCACATATCACCCGTCATTGGGAAGGTTTGCATAACGCCGCCCAAATGTTCACACAAAGACAGAAGGCGTAACTTTTATTCTGGCTGTAGTATTGTTGCTGCCACCATGTTGTGAATGCGCTGTGTTTCATTGTGAAAGTGAAACTATTTTGTTTGGTCTTCCAAAAGAGGAGGATATCTGCTTCTTCATGTGTGGAGCTGATCCGTGCTGGTTGTTGAGGAATTACTACAACTTTGCGCTGTGGATCGCCGATCGGCTTTCACCGTGGACAAAGCGGAGTCCAGCCCGGGGTCGTCACACGTGGTTGCCGCAAGCCCTCCGGACGCTCCTTCGTCGAATCCGCCGCCTCTGCTCACCTCAGCAGCCGGCCGTCCCTCCTTTATCCCCCGGCCTCTGCTCACTGTAGGCCGCCGTGGTACACTGTTTTCCATGTGAAGCAAAACTACTTTGTTTTGGTCTTCCAAAAATGGACACGACTAGAAATCAGTGGTTGATTTGTATTTACAACACTGTTCCAGAACACTTCAACCCAATTATCCAGATGTGTGCAGCACATTTTATGGAGGACTGGTTCCTGATCCTGGTAGAGTAGACCCACAATGCAGGCTGTTCTGACTCACAGACGGTAAGACGTTTTTTATATGTAAAGAGTTTTATTATTTTATATATTTCAAGCAAGTTTTTGAGCAGTGTAGAGTAGCTTTTGTTGTTTGTCATTTCATTTCACATTTCTCTCCGATCACAAATGCAGACATGTTTTTATGTTTACACGGCGCGATGCAATGGGTAAAGAGACAGTACAAGTCATTATAATCCATCTCTGACCCTCCGTAGACAGCATTACCATAATTTTAAGAAGCTTCCAGAATACTTTTTGTGTGCAAAGAAAACAAAAATAATGACTTTATTCAACGATTCTTCTTGCCTGAGTTACCGAACTTAAGTTGAGCCACTGATGTCACATGGACTATTTTCTGGGTCTGGGAGCATTTCAGTTGTGTTGCTGTCTATGGGAAGGTCGAGGCTCATACAAGGAATTCATCAAGGAATATCTTAATATATGGTGTTTTTATCACAGATAAAGGACCGGATCAAATGACCACGATAAGACTGTTTTGGGAGGGGGGATAAAAGGGACCAGGTTATTGAGTGCAGGGAAATAGAAAATAATGGCAGCTTGAGAATGTAACAGTGTAAGTTTAGAGTGGTCACGATGTGTATGCTGTTCAGTTTGAGCACAGCAAGTCTCGCTTAACGCCAGTAGGAGGCGCTTGTGTTTCAATAATAAAAGTCCAACGGCCAAACGCTGAATGTGAGCGGTTATTTTGAGCTAAATTACGCCGGTGTTCAATCATTTCTCGGGTGAGTCGAGTTCTGATGAATGTCTGCTTCATCTTCATGAATAGAAATGACTCTCAGCATTTTTCTCCAGAGATCGCCGAGCTCGAGTGTTTCATGAACTGACCTGTCATGGCCTGCTCTAGTCACCTGAAAACACCCGCTCTCTGATCGGATGCAAGTCATTAGTGAGTCATTAATGCATTCTTTTGTTTTTCTCTCTCTCAGCAGAACCGAACTTATATTCTTTAGTTCAAAGAAATGCTGAGTTTAAACCCTCAGAGATTCAGCTCTCAGAAACGCGTGCTAATGACTGGAATAATGACTCTCGGTAATGACTGCTTACATCGCAAGGTTTAAATTGAACATCTAAACGAAACAGCACAGAATGAGTTTAATGGAGATTACTAAACCAAATGAGCTATTCTGTATGAACACTGACTCTAGATCAGATTCAGAAAACACATGCTTTCTGAAAACCACATGCTCCAGTCAGATTGGCTGGCTTTACTTCATTTCAAGGAGTTTATTCAGTTTATATCGGTCCACTGGAAGAACCACGTTGTAGTTTTTATGGCATCAAATCATAGGAGTTCTGTTTAAGACATTCAATGATAAATGAATGAGATATCCAATAGAAATGCACAATATATATTAGAGATTTTTTGTTATGTTTTGGTCTTGGATATTTAACTGTGGATGCTTATTTCCCTTATCTTGACATTCAGATTATTTTCAAAACTAAATTCGAAAACATTAGCAAATAATAAGACAATAATAAAATGAATAAAAATGTGTGCATTAACGTAAATTGATTCAAAATTAAGAAAATGTATTTAAAATTAAATGAAAAAAATACAAATAAAATGATATCAAATGTTAATTAATAGATTAAATGATTACACTATTTAAAATGAATTAAATATTAATAAAATTAATTAAGTTTACTTATTGTGTTTTAATTTGATTTTATTCAAATTAGAACGATTGCTGACGCCATACTTATTTGGTCTAATTTAAATATTGAATTTCATAAAATGTCAATTAAATTACTAAAATTATATTAAATAATTTGTTAAAGATTTTAGTGTTTTGTTTATCATTTGCCATAGCTTACTGGCATTGGAATTTTAATATCAGATTTCATAAAACATAAAAATTTAAATTTTAAATGAATTAGATCATTCACTTTTATTTTATCATTGGCCATAACTTATTAGTATTGGCCAGAGATTTAATATTGGATTGTAGAATTTAAATTAATTAATTTATTCGCTTCATTCATTTAAATAATAATAATAATAATATATTTTCTTATTGGCCATAATTTATTGCCATTGGCCAGAGTGATAATATAGGCTTTCATATTTACTGGTCTCTAAACATCATGTAAAGAAGCTAAATCGGGTTGGTCTCTTCACATGTCAGTCAGACGGTGTGGTGGGCGGTTCTTGTTGCTCTGATTGGCTCACCGTGCATAGTGATGGACAGATGCAGCCAGTGCATTTCCTGAACCTCCGGGCAGGATTCCCAGAGGAGTCTGAATGGCCTTTTCCCAATCCTGCCTCTCCATTAGACCGTTCACTACCTAAAACACACACACTTATGTGAGCTGAATGCCCAACACACATACACACTCACACTCACACACACACACAAGCACCTGCACACACCTCAACAGCAGCCCGTCTCCAGACAGAATGACCAGAGCGTCCCACTGCGTCAGGTCAGCGTTCCGCACCAGATCCCGCGCGTGGTTCTGACGCTCTGTAAGATCACAGATCACAGCAGACGCTCAGATCTCTGTCCATGGCCTTCATGAGCAGCAGATTATCTGATACAATAAAATCAGATCTCTGATATACCAGCAGAGATTCCATGGTAATCACATTCATCACTACCAACAAAACGTCAAAAAAAAAACAATATCCATTGTATTTTGGTAGATTGTCTTTTTTATTAATATTAATAAATGTATTTCTATATTTTCTGTTTTCATTGTTAAAGTTTTCACTTTGTAATTTGGGGTTTTTGCCACTTTTTATTATTTTTTTTATTTTTTATTAGTCTTATATAGTTTTTCATCATTTTATTTCTATTTTAATTATTTTGGTACATCAAATGTTGATGTGGCAACTAAATCAAATGTTAGTTTTTTTTAAGTAACATTTTTATGATTTTAGTTTTACATATAACACTAATGTTTGGGATCAGTAAGGTTTTTCTTCAATAATACTTTAATTCATCAAGGATGTATTAAATTGATCAAAAGTGACAGTAAATACATTTATATTGGTACAAAAATTAGATATATTTCAATAAATGCTGTTCTTTTGAACTTTCTATTCATCAAATAATCCTGAAAAGTAAAATGCATCACAGTTTCCACAAAAATATGAAGCAGCACAACAGTTTTTTCATCATTGATAATAATAATGTTTTTTGAGCAGCAAATCAGCATATTAGAATGATTTCTGAAGGATCATGTGACACTGAAGACTGAGTAATGATGCTGAAAATTCAGCTATGCATAATATGAATAAATTACATTTTACAATATGTTCACAGAAAAGAGTTATTTGACAACTGTTATTTGATAACAATATTTCACTGTTTTGCCTTGGTGAGCAGAAGAGACTTCAAATAGTAGCCCCCAAACTTTTGAACAATATGTAGTTGTTTACTCAACCTGGTGTTGAATATAATTGGCTTTTATGACAAATTGTGATGTTCCTCATTTATAGGCTGTGTAAGGCATCAATTAAATGAATGAATGTAAATGATTCAGTCAGATGCAGCACAAACGCCTATAAAAGTGTCACAGTCTGAATTGTATGAAGTGTAAACCCTGAGTGTGTGTGTGTGAGAGGCAGAAGTGAAGATTCATAGTGACTGATTCAGCAGAAATGCCTAAAGCTGAGACTGCACTTCACACTCTCTCTCTCACACACACACACACACACTCACTCATTGGCTTCAGTGTGGATGTGGTGTGGAGTGTTGTTAACAGAGGGAGACGGATCACAGGCAGAAACATCACAGTGACCCACATTACAGATCACACACTCATACAGCATGTCTGCTTCATTCCTACGACAAATAGTGTCAGTGTTTCAGTGGATCACTACTGATCTTACAGGACATCATATTTATCCACCGCAAGAGAAACATACAACAGTGTGAATATTATTATTATTATTTTCATGATAATTTAGCACTGTTGGCCCAGAATCTCATTAGTGTAATGCTTGTGTATATTTAACAGGAAGCAGTATTTCAGGGGTAAATGGGTTTAAGTGTCATGAAAATAATTCTCTATCCCTCATCCATCATTTCATCCATCCTTCTTTCCATCCATCTATCCATTCATTTGTTGTTATGTTTATCCATCCATCCATCTCTTATCCATCATTTCATCTATCCTTCTTTCTATCCATCCATTGTTCCATTTATCTATCCATTCATCTGTTGTCCTATCATCCTTCTTTCCATCCATCTATCCATCTATCTATCTATCTATTTAGTTTTATCATCCATCCATCTCTCTCCTCCATTGTTTCATCTGCAGTATCGTTCTTTCCATCCATCATTCCATCTGTCTATACAATTATCTGTTGTTCTGTCCATCCATCATTCATCCATCTATCATTCTTTCCATCCATCCAACCTTCTTTCCATTCATTATCCATCCATCCATCTATCCCTCATCTATTGTTTCATCTATCCTTCTTTCTTTCCATCCATCATTCCACCTATCTATCCATTATGCTATCTATCTGTTGTTCTATCATCCTCTTTTCCATCCATCCATCCATCATCCATCGTTTCATCTATATTTCTTTCCATCCATCCATTGTTCCATCTATCTATCCTTTCATCTGTTGTTCTGTCCATCCAACCTTCTTTCTATCCATCATCCATCCATCCCTCATCCATCATTTCATCTATCCTTCTTTCTATCCATCCATCATTCCATTTATCTATCCATTCATCTGTTGTCCTATTATCTATCTATCTATCTATCTATCTATCTATCTATCTATCTATCTATCTATCTATCTATCTATCTATCTATCTATCTATCTATTTTATCATCCATCCATCTCTCATCACCAATCGTTTCATGTGCAGTATCTTTCTTTCCATTCCTTACTCATCTGGCTATCAATTATCTGTTGTTTTGTCCATCCATCATTCACCAACTATCATCTTCCATCCATCCAACCTTATTTCCATTCATTATCCATCTATCCATCCCTCATCCAGTTTCATCTATCCTTCTTTCTTTCCATCCATCATTCCATCTATCTATCTATCCATTGTTATGCTATCTATCTGTTGTTCTATCATCCTCTTTTCCATCCATCCATCCATCATCCATTGTTTCATCTATATTTCTTTCCATCCATCCATTGTTCCATCTATCTATCCTTTCATCTGTTGTTCTGTCCATCCAACCTTCTTTCTATCCATCATCCATCCATCCATCAATCCATCCTTCTGCTTCCCTCCATCGTTCCATCTATCCTTTCAGCTTTTGTTGTATCATCCCATCCTCAATCATATCGTCCTTTCCATGATCCATCCATCTATCATTCTATCCATCCATCCTTCTTTTCATCCATCAACCATCCATCCATCATCTTCTCATCCATCATCCCATCTATCTATCCATTCAACTGTTGTTCTGTCCATCCATCCATCCATCCATCCATCTACACACACTCTAAACATTCACTGATGGATGTATTAACAGACCCATCAACACATGCATGTACGCGGCACACACACACCCACACACACACACACACACCCACAACACCCACAGATGTGATCAGTGGTCCATCACTCATATGTGTGTGTTTCTCTGTCGGCGGTTACTCTGAGTGTGGAGCTCTTCATCTGTTAACAGTTCTGCTGCTCTCTGCACAAAAAAAAAAAAAAAAAAAAAAAAAAAAAAAACAAAAAAAAAAAAAAAAAAAAAAAAAAAAAAAAAAAAAAAAAAAAAAAAAAAAAAAAAAAAAAAAAAAAAAAAAAAAAAAAAAAAAAAAAAAAAAAAAAAAAAAAAAAAAAAAAAAAAAAAAAAAAAAAAAAAAAAAAAAAAAAAAAAAAAAAAAAAAAAAAAAAAAAAAAAAAAAAAAAAAAAAAAAAAAAAAAAAAAGAAAAAAAAAAAAAAAAAAAAAAAAAAAAAAAAAAAAAAAAAAAAAAACAAAAAAAAAAAAAAAAACGTGGAGATTTCTGAATGAAGCTGCCAGCTCTATATAGTGAGACAGGAACTTGTGTTTTATGAGTCTATAGACTCTGATGATGAACTTGAACGCCAAAACCGATCGACTACTGTCAAGGCGGAGGCACAGTCTGAGGAAAAATATGCTGACAAAGATGGTTAAAGTTACTTAACTACCTAGTAACCGAAAATCACCAGGTTCGGGATAGAGCCCGACCGATATGGATTTTTTTGGGGGCCGATGCCGATACCGATATTAGGTAGTAAAAAAAGACTGATACCGATATATCGGCCGATATTTTTTGTGTATATTATAGTACAGTACCATTCAAAAGTTTGGACACTTTCCCATTGGTGTGTCCAAACTTTTGACTTGTACTGTATATAGAATACAGTATATATCTACTATTCACTGAATATATATACGATACGCAAATTTTTTGCTATGATAACTCAAATGTGGTGATCAGACACTTATAATGATGTGACAAACATAGGCAGGGTATTTAACAATTTTACAATAAACTCTATTATTCAAAATGAGTCTGGCATCAGTGCACTTAACAGTAAACTTCGCTTCACTTATTATAAATAACTTGAATAACACATAGAGCAAAATATATATAACTTGAATTATGAAATTAAACAAGGTAACTGTGTAGGGCAAGCAAGCTACTGCCAAACCAACAGGTGCAGGTTTATGCAGGAAGCACAGCTTTAACAAAATTAAACATCTAAAATGAATAAATAATAAAAATTAATAATATTTTTTTCACAAACTCTGTGTTATGTATTCTCCGGTAATCCAATGAACATGCACGACATTCGTATTTAAATCGTCTTTTTGCACTTTTAATACCACAGCCACAGTCTATATACAGTGGTTACGGAAAGTATTCAGACCCCTTTAATTTTTCACTCTTTGTTATATTGCACCATTTGCTAAAATCATTTAAGTTAATTTTTTTGCCTCATTAATGTACTCACAGCCCCCCATATTGACAGAAAAACACAGAATTGTTGACATTTTTGCAGATTTATTAAAAAAGAAAAACTGAAATATCACATGGTCCTAAGTATTCAGACCCTTTGCTGTGACACTCATATATTTAACTCAGGTGCTGTCCATTTCTTCTGATCATCCTTGAGATGGTTCTACACATTTATTTGAGTCCAGCTGTGTTTGATTATTTTGATTGGACTTGATTAGGAAAGCCACGCATTTGTCTATATAAGACCTTACAGCTCACATGCATGTCAGAGCAAATGAGAATCATGAGGTCAAAGGAACTGCCTGAAGAGCTCAGAGACAGAATTGTGGCAAGGCACAGATCTGGCCAAGGTTACAAAAAAAATTTCTGCTGCACTTAAGGTTCCCAAGAGCACAGTGGCCTCCATTCCTTAAATGGAAGACGTTTGGGACGACCAGAACCCTTCCTAGAGCTGGCCGTCCGGCCAAACTGAGCTATCGGGGGAGAAGAGCCTTGGTGAGAGAGGTAAAGAAGAACCCAAAGATCACTGTGGCTGAGCTCCAGAGATGCAGTCGGGAGATGGGAGAAAGTTGTAGAAAGTCAACCATCACTGCAGCCCTCCACCAGTCGGGGCTTTATGGCAGAGTGGCCTGACAGAAGCCTCTCCTTAGTGCAAGACACATGAAAAAACACCTGAAGGACTCCAAGATGGTGAGAAATAAGATTCTCTGGTCGGATGAGGCCAAGATAGAACTTTTTGGCCTTAATTCTAAGCGGTATGTGTGGAGAAAACCAGGCACTGCTCATCACCTGTCCAATACAGTCCCAACAGTGAAGCATGGTGGTGGCAGCATCATGCTGTGGGGGTGTTTTTCAGCTGCAGGGACAGGATGACTGTTTGCAATCGAGGGAAAGATGAATGCGGCCAAGTACAGGGATATGCTGGACGAAAACCTTCTCCAGAGTGCTCTCAGAGTGGACCTCAGACTGGGCCGAAGGTTTAACCTTCCAACAAGACAATGACCCTAAGCACACAGCTAAAATAACGAAGGAGTGGCTTCACAACAACTCTGTGACTGTTCTTGAATGGCCCAGCCAGAGCCCTGACTTAAACCCAATTGAGCATCTCTGGAGAGACCTAAAAATGGCTGTCCACCAACGTTTACCATCCAACCTGACAGAACTGGAGGATCTGCAAGAAGGAATGGCAGAGGATCCCCAAATCCCAGTGTGAAAAACTTGTTGCATCTTCCCAAAAAGACTCATGGCTGTATTAGATCAAAAAGGGTGCTTCTACTAAATACTGAGCAATACTTAGGGTCTGAATACTTAGGACCATGTGCTATTTCAGTTTTTCTTTTTTAATAAATCTGCAAAAATGTCAACAATTCTGTGTTTTTCTGTCAATATGGGGTGCTGTGTGTACATTAATGAGGAAAAAAAATTAACTTAAATGTTTTTAAGCAAATGGCTGCAATATAACAAAGAGTGAAAATTTAAGGGGGGGGTCTGAAATACTTTCCGTACCCACTGTATATATATATTAAATAATATATATATATATGACTGACGGTTTTTTATTTAGTTCTTTAAAATAACCAATTCTCATGAAATTCCCCTGTTATACAGTACATCATTCCCGTTTTTATGCGGTTCCCGCATTTCCGTCCCATGTTTTTTCTGCATCACGCAAATCGTAGGCCCTAAGTAGCAAACGAATAGGCATAAAAAAAAAGCCTCATTTGTGAAGTTAAAAGATGGGGGACAAATTGTTGTTTTTTACTTATCATTGAGTTTCTTCTTCGCACAACTAGATGACAACGTAGCGTTAAAAAAATTCAACCATTTCGACAAGACTCAAACTAACCAAACCAGGCAACTGCCGTCGATTGGACTTGCAGAAATCAAAATACTACCTCTTCTTCTTTTCAACTGCTACTTACTGACTGTACCCTGCCAAACTATAATCTGACACCGTGTCTGCACCTCAACAGAACGCGACAAAAGCACCATGAAAATCATTTTGGAAACTTTGTGTCAAAGCATTTCATAATAGAACGAGGCATTCAGTTTACTGCCTCCAGTGAAACATCACTGATTGATAATGGGTTCTGTTCTATTGGAAATCGTATAAAACACCAGCACTGGCTGATTGGCCAGCGATTCCGCTCCTGGTGGCCGTCAACACAGGGCTTTAACTGCGCCCGCCACGCGTGCCGTGATGCACAGATCACGCTAGTCCTCCTAACGCTGTTAGAAATGAGCCTCCATTCATCATATCATCATGCAACCTAAGAATTAGAATCATTGTAACGTGACGATCAAATATAGGTGGGGGTGGGTGGCGGGTGGATAATTTGAAGCAGCGGACTTGGGTGAAGTTTGAGCTCATCTCTACACAACACTGACCTGGGTCGCCAGTAGCAAACAATGGAGTGCGCTCTGCTGGACAAACTAAGTAATTACACCATTCAGAAGCTTTTAATCTGCGTTATATGTTCTGTAAAATAAAATGTTCATATCGGCGACAGGCTCATATCGGCCGATAATATTGGCTAAACGATATATCGGTCGGGCTCTATTAGGGATAGTTGAGTCAAAAATGATACATCTGCTATCATTTGCTTATATCATTGACTTATTCAGTCTGCAGAACACGAACATAAGAAAATACGAAAAGAACACAAGAGTCAACAACAGAAATATACAGAAGCATTTTCAATAAAGAGAGTGAATTCAGAGGGAAATAGTGGGCAGGGCTTGATTTTATCCAACACTGATTGGTCAGTCAAAAGCGAGCTAAGAAATATTTGCAATCATTTATAATTATGTTTCCTCACACGCATGGACTTGGTTGCATCAATGGAAAAATAATTTCTGAGAAACATTTATTATTTTACTGAATGATGATTAAAAGAAACATTTGTTTTACTTTAGAATAATATGCACACTAATGAATCAAGCACAACATAACCCGAGACATTTATTAATGTTTTTAAACCAATATTCCCTGAAACCCCTTGCACTGCAGAATCTGAACTCTCTTTTGACCTCTTTTGTTGTTGAAAATGAGCTGGAACTGCCCTGTTTACTGCACTAATAGCAGATCATATAACTTCTTTAACAAGCTGATCTGTCGGAAGCGTCCTGTGTGTTGTGTGTGTGTGTGTGTGTGTGTGTGTGTGTGTGTGTGTCTTACACACCTGTAATGAAGAGTGTGTGTGGTATATCCGCCTCGGTGAGCATCCGCTGAACGTGGCCATTATAGAGAGCAATTGCTTGGCCCCGCCCACTCTGAGGATTGACCAATACCATCATGCCACACGGTCGACGGACCTCAGAGAACAACACACCTGACACAGAGAGAGAGAGAGAGAGAATAACATTTACATACAGGATAAAAATCATATAAATTAACTTTCTGTGTCTGAATGCAGGAATCATTCCTGAACTCACAGGGGAAATACAATTTCAAATAACAATAACATTGAAATAAATAAATAAAATAAAATACAAATAAAATGTACTCATAGTAAATATCACATCAATAAATGATAAATTAAAAAAGAAAATAAATCACTAATAAATATCCGATATACATAATAAATGTGAGTATCTGATGCTTTATTGGTAAAATCATTAAAATATGTGCATAATTCATGTTTTAAAAGTGGAAAAAATAAGTGTGGAAAAAAAACTGGGATGTTGTATTTTCTACTGAAGGTACTAAGCAAATAGTGATTGCTGCTCATTTTTACTCATATTTGGTGCTTATTTATTATCTTATAGATGACTGTATTGTATTAAAAACATGCATTTATTATAAAATTACAAGGAAACAATTGAATACAAAAGATATATTTGTAATTATTTCACATATATTTATTATCTATTTTGAATATTTTATTTAGTTTTTTCATTATTTTACTAATGCAATAAATCATTAGGGTGATTTTTCAGTCAGATTGTGCTGCTGAACTAATCTTCCGTTGGTTTGGTTGTTTCGACGTCTGTGCCGCAGGAGGTTTTCATCGGCTGCTGAAAACATGATTTTAATTCTCTTTAAGAGGTTTCATGTTTGACAAAGAGTGCGAGGCCTCGGGCGGGAACACAGCTAACATATGGCTGTGCTCATGCTAAAAACTCACAAACGGGACACTAACAGATGCGGGTTTGCCTTGATTCTGTGATGCAGTAATCTGAGAGGGTGTCTGTGTATTACAGAAGCTCAGGGTTTCTGGAATCATCCGGTTCAGCGGGACGGACTGGTTTCCCGGGGAGCGTTTACTCACGGGACGACTGACCCGGATGACAGGTGACACGTTCAGAGCCCTGGGGTTATTTCAGGATGAAGACAGACAAACACATGAACTCACACTGAAGGTCTCAAACAGGTCCTGGATCTTTACTCATGGCACAGTTTCACTACAACACAAATGATTCATGAGACTACAACACAAAATGATCATGAGCCCCCCCCCCCAGCTTTTTTGCGGGGGTTTTTTTTTTGTTCTTTTGTCAATTTTTTTTTTTGTGTTTTTTCCCTACCAGCACTGCTTCTGTAATTCATCCAAACTGACAATAATAACAATAAAATGCAAAAAAATTGTATAGTTTAATTTAAAACCAACATTAATAGAAGTAAACGCATTTGTCAATGGAACAATCCATTGAGTGTTATACCTGACAGATGAAAAAAACTATAAAAAAAAATAAATAAAATGTAATTGTAAATAAATATACTAACATCGAATAAAAATAATTAACAAAGATAAACCAATTTAAAAATAAATGTTATATTGTAATTTTTGACTGCGATAATACTTTTAACCATAAAATAATCTTAGTAGATAATTATAAAATAAAATGGCATAAAATAGAAATACCAAAAATAACAAAAATAATAACACATTTAGAAATGAAATATTATAAAATTGTGAAGCAAGAATAAATGTAATCATCTAAAAAATTGTACGTAGATAATTACAAAATAATGAATACATACAAATTTGAATAGTACGTAAATTTTGAAAAGTGATAATAGGAATATTTTAAATATAAGTACATTTTCGAAATAAATAAAGTATTAACTTGTATATTGGCCGGTCATAATACATTTCAATCATCTAAAAGGTTGTAATAAATACAAAATAAAATAAATATATAAAATCACGGAATAATAAAATAATTTAATAAATAAAAATAAAACATTTAGAAATAAACATAAATATTGTATTGTCTATTGTTATTTGCAATAAGTAAATAAATGCAAAATAAATTAAATACGGACAAGATGCGCATTAAATATTGCCTGCGATTTCCGTGCAGCCCTAGTTTCAACGCCTGCCTCATTAAATGCAGTAAAATCATATATGCATTGAATTATTGCATTATTATAAATTAACCTATTAATCTAGGTGTGGTTAACATGTATTTAAAACCAAATCATAAAAATAAATATAAAATATTTAACACAAAATAAATAAATTTATAAAATAAAAAACAGAAATAAAACAATATTACTGTATAGTGTGATCCACAAATAATACATTTAATATCTATAAAAAAAAAAGCAATGCAACGTTTTTAAAGACAAAAGCCTTGAGTTCCTGTGACTTAAGGGTGTTTTAAGGCTACGGAGTCATATAACGCTGGTAAAATCATGCAGTGCTTGACCTATTGCATAGTAAATGATCTCTGCCATTCATGTGGAAGGAAGCAGACCTGCGGAGCTTGTTTAACCTGAGCTTCCAATCCATAACCCAGCATCTTCTGGCCGAGGGTTGTAAGAGCTCCTGCGGGTGCCGCGTCACGCCGGCATCAATGCCAGCGCTCAGAACCAGCACCCAAAAAAACAGCAATTCACTCGCACCTGCTGTATCAGCGCTTCACAATGAGACTGATTAACAATCACCAGCAGATCACCTGACAACTCTAATAGCACGGAGCCTCTGACAGCTTCTTAACTAGACTGCACAAGCCTGAAATTACACAAACCTGCAGAGACTTTCAGCTTCACACACGAAACACCATGAACACTAGACACTAGACAGCTGAAGCTGCAAACATTACTAATCTGAGGTTGATTTTATTTATTTATAAATAAAACATTTCTTTCACACTACAATAAAAAAAAAAAAATTATAATGATATTGTATTGTGTGATTGGCAATAATTATATCATTATAATCATTTAATCACCTAAAAAGCAATTCAATCTAAATATTTGTTCATACTAGCATTTCCTGTTTTCATTCGAACTGAACTGATTAAATCAGGGACAATAAAACAGTAATAAAAAATTCAATAAATAAAATGTTTAAAAACCTACCGTACATTCATAGATTTCAACTAATTTGTTTATGCGCTGAAAAAACTGTTTCATTATACAGTTAAAAAGATTTAAATTTTTTAATTGGATGAATGAAACATTTTTTTCAGTGTGGAAAAATCTTTGATTGTTATATTATGCTTGACAACTATAAAACATTATTGCATTTGTGTAAAAGGATTTAAATAAATAAACAAATAAAAGTAAGTACAGGATAAAATGAATTAGATGAATGAATTTTAATGGAATTAAATATATCTTTTAAAGTTTATAGAAAATGAAAATAAAGTAAAATAAAAGTAATTAATAAAAATTTAAATGAAGTGACTACAAAATAAATACATATTTAATAAATTAATACATTATTAATGAATCAAATAAAATATGAATGAGCACTTCATAAATATTCATAATGATTCATTAACATAATAACCATCCACATTTAATTATATTGGTCAGATGGAGGGCCAAAAAGGGAAAAAAACAAGCCTTTTGGCACAAGAAAAACCCGACAAACAGTACAAGTAGTCATCAGAAAGAAAAAAAAATGATAAAGTATACAATATGACACTTTGTAGTTTTCCTTTGGCTGATGTTGTTTTCTTTTAGAGGTTAAATGTGATTAGCTACAGATCTGAGCTGTCTGGAGTCTTGCACAAAGTTTTAAAGCTTAAACTGAAGTAATGGTTTTACATCCAAAACCAAAGAACAAAAAAGAGCATGTCTGTGATTCTACAAATAGACATCTATTTTTACTGAGAGAGAGAGAGATGAATGTGTGCTTCAGTTCTCACACTGGTGGAGCTCTCAGCATCACAGCTGCTGAACTGTGAACATATGCTGAGGAGATTGATCCGAGGTGGTGTGTGTGTGTGTGTGGGCATGTTTATGTGGTTTATGAGGACACAAATTTGTTTAACAACATGGGTATGACATAGGTATTACAAAAAGAAGGTGATTTATAAGGACATTTTCAGTGTCCCCTTAATTCAAAAGGCTTATAAATAATTCAGAATGAGTTTTTTTGAAAATCTAAAAATGCAGAAAGTTTCCTGTGAGGGGTAGGTTTAGGGGTAGGGTTGGTGTAGGGCAGGGGTGCCAACCTAGGCCTCCTGGCGATCCACTTTCCTGCAGAGTTCAGCTCCAACCCTAGTCAAACACACCTGAAGCAACTAATTAGTGTCTTCAGGATCACTTAAACATTAAAGGCAGGTGTGCTTGATTAGAGTTGGATCGCCAGGAGGCCAGGGTTGGCACCCCTGGTGTAGGGCAATAAGAAATATGGTCTGTACAATATAAAAACCATTACTCCTATGGAGAGTCCCCATAAACCATAAAAACAAACCTGTGTGTGTGTGTGTGTGTGTGGCGCCAGTACAAACAACTCAAACTATCCAAACACAAAACCACAAGTATCCAAAAACTTCTCTGTGCATCTCACCAAACCTGTCAAGAGCAGGTCATATTTCACGACAAAACCAAACGGAAGGAAAACAGGAAGTCTGTATTTAGATGCATTAAATGTGACATATCATGAAAATCTTTTAAGTGCTATAATCAGGTCCCCAATGCATCTACCAACCAAGGAAACGTGAAAAAGACTAACCCAGTAACTTTGTTTTGGTAAGCCTTTTTTGCAAGCTTGTGGAAAAAAAAAGATTTAGTCTGATTTCGCTCCCCCTGTGACGTAGAAAGAATCTCATTATAATATTACCGCCCCTGAATCTGTTGAAAGTTTTGGTTTCCACCCATGGCGCCGTCATTTTGATTTCGAAAGCGACAACGGTCTAATGCCATGGCGAAAGTTTGAGCAGAACATGCTAACTGTTCTGTCTTTGGCTGCACAGACGAGCACAGAACACTATTTACAGTCCAGCCTCAGAGGAGACAAGCAGTGGATATATTGATTAATTTACTGTATATTGCTGCAGCCACACAGATCTAAAATAAACAAGCAAATTATTTCCCAGCTGTTTACCTTCACAGACATAACCGACTGTTTTTGTAACTCGTCTGTTTTTAACATAAACTTGTGTGTATTTGACCGTTTAAGCGCAATAAGACATGCAAGAGAACTTAGTTTAGTACTCACATGCTGTGACAGCCACTTTCTGTCCGTGTGCTCTCAAACCATGTATCAGAAGTTTCTAAAAAAAAAAAAAAACAAAAAACTCTATGGTTTAATACGCATGATTTCAGATCGATAAACATGATAATCAGAACCAAAAAAATATGTTTTTAGCAGGTCCGAGCTGTAATGGCACAGCTCTATTCTGGAAAAAGGGGCGGGGAGCAGAAGCTCATTTGCATTTAAAAATACAGACAAGAAGACAACTGCGTGTTTCTGCTTCCACTCAAAATAAACATTTTCAAAATGATATAATAAATGATCTGTGGAGTATTTTAAGCTGAAACTTCACAGACACATTCTGGGGACGCCAGAGACTTATATTACATTTTGTAAAAAGGGGCATAATATGTCTCTTTGCATTACAACATTATTTTCATTAAAATAATAGGTAAAAGACTGTAAAATGCTACAGTAAAAACTGTTAAATGGTAACGGTAAATTCCCCTACTATATACAATGAAAAACTGTATTGGACATTACATGTATTGGACATAAATTTTACGGTAGTATACGTTTTTGGAAGTGAAAAATACCGTATAATTTACAGTGAATAACCGTAAATTGACATTCCCAGAACTCCCTGCATTACATTTCAAATTTGATGTTTTTTTGTTGAAATAACTATGTTTCTTCTCAGTTTTTTCTTATCAGTTTTGTATATTAGGGTTGTGGGTTACCTAATGTTGTTAATTAATGTTTATTGCAGTATTTCAGTTTCATGTGTGTTACCATAATGATGTTTAGTGTTTGTGTGAATGACACACTATGTGCACCTTCTATATATGTTATTATATAAAAGCTGCTTTTGATGGGCTTTTGTTCATGATGTGACTTTCTCATCACCACCTGCATTTGGTGGTTATCAGTATATTACAAAGGTACAAAACAGATTTCAGTACTTCAATAGGTTGGTATATTAACATTACATCAGTTAATGAAATTACGGTATTTAACTGTAAATTTAAGTTAAAACCGTAAAACCTAAAACATTGCTACCATATTTTTTACGATAAAATTCCGGCAACCACAGCTGCCGTTTTATTTACAGTATATATATATATATTCAACATTGAGGATAATCAGAAATGTTACTTGAGCAGCAAATCAGCATATTAGAATGATTTCTGATAAGGAACATGTGACACTGAAGACTGGAGTAATGATGCTGAAAATCAGCTTAGCCATCACGGGAATGAATTACATTTTAAAATATATCACAATAGAAAAACTCTTATAATAAATTGTAATAATATTGAATTATTTTACTGTATTTTTGATCAAATAAATGCCTTGGTGAGCAGAAGAGACTTCAAACTTTTGAGCACTAGTGTAACTGTATATGAACTGTATATATACATGAACGCGGTTATAAAAAACTAAAGCAGCTCAGCAGCTCCATTCACTGTAGATGTAGTGTATTGTAGTGTGTCCTTGTGTAATGAATGTCTTTGTGTGTCTGTGTGACCGCTGCGTGCCGACAATACCAGCCTTCAAAACATCATTCAGCGGCGTAAACGACTTTCTTTAGAGAAACGAGCACCAGAGTTATAGATAGACGAAGCAAGAAGGCCCTTCTTTGTGTTGAAGTCTCACTGACCTTGTTGTAGGAGATGGAGGCCGAGTAAAATAACTCTCATTCATCAACATCTGAAACTCCTGAAAGCACATTCATCATGAAATAGTGTATAAAGCTGGAGAGCTCAAATGCTGTTATTACGAACACTCACGCTTGACTGACACTGATAATTAAAGCCTCCAAACCAGAGACATTAAAATTTAGCTCGTTAATCAAACGATTATTTGAATAATAATCATGTGGGATATAATTAAGCAATCATGTGGATTAATGCACGTGTCATCACTGTGATTATATGTGTGCGGTGTGTGTGTGTGCATCAAGCTGCATCAATCACTGGTCAGCAAAAAACAACAACATAAAAAATAGGGATATGACAGATTTTGCTTTTAAAAATCCAATTCGAAATAAAAAAGTAAACAAAATATTTTAAAATAGGAAATTAATCATTAATAAATTTAAAATAAAATAATATCTTTTAATATAATACATGTAACAATGCAAGTAAAATAATATAATTTTAAATAAATACAGTTTTAAAAATGTGAATAAGAAATGGTTTTAAATTTAAAAATTGAAATAAGTTAAATATCTTAAATATTTAACAAAAAATATAAATAAATTAATGTGAAAATATAAATAAATAATCCATTAAACATTCTAAATAAAAAAACATTTAAAAAAAAAAATTACAAACATAAATATAGAACATAAAAACCATAATTGAACCATTTTAATAAATTATTTTAAAAATAGATCAAGTAAAGTCATTTAAATATAAAATAAATTCATGAAACATTTTAAATGTCATTTAAATCATTTAAAAATAAATTAAATTCAATAGAAATATAAAGTAAAAAATACAAAATTCAATGAAATCATTTTAAAACGATCATTAAAAAAAATCCAAAATAATATATTAAATATGATACTGTATATTGTGACTGGCAATAATATATTTATCATCTACAAAAAGCTATAAAACTGTTTTATAAAGACAGTAAGTGCCCCAAAGCCTTCTGTTACCACATTTAAGAGTGTTTTAAACCCTCTGCTGTGATGAAATCATATCACAAGAATATGAAAAAGATTACTCCAGATTTTCCGCAGTAGATTGGTAACACACAGCTCATGTCCAGTAAATGATGGGCGGCGTGTGTTTTGGCCGAGGGGCTCATGGGAATGTGATCAGATGCGGCCTGACAGCATCATGACACTCAGAGGAAAGGTCAAGAGGTCAGAGGGCAGCTCAGATGAAACACTAGAGGCCCTTCAGGCTTTCACTGAAGACACAGATCCATACACACACTGTGCTGGAGTCCCTGTGAGAATAACACAGAGAGGAGACTGTGTGGACTGTCTTCAGCATCAGCAGACGAGCCGTCTCTCTCTCTCTCTCTCTCTCCATACAGTTAAGGCATCTTCAGCAAACGCTCAGCTAATGAAACTCTCCTGAGTTCTGCACGAACGTCAATTATTAGCAAGAGCTTCTGCTCAAATCACTGAATGTGAAAAGCTTTCAGGTTTAACATTCAGATAAACAGAAAATCAGAAATCTGAACAGAATCTGTTTAACTGAAAAGCTTATTGTGACTAAAAACTGCCCAGTTAGATGGGAAAAGACTGACTGACTGTGAAGGGATTTTTTCCCCCCCCCAGTTTTTTTTGCTGGGGGTTTTTGTTTGTTTAAAAAGGGGCCCAGGAAATATAAAATGCCTGTTAATAAGTAAGTCGTTGCGGCTGATCCGAATCATTTAAACAGTTGACTCATTCAGGAACAAAACACCGTAATGTGATCAGAGACGCAAAACAGTGCTGTGGCCGTGGTTTTTTTTTTTTTTGGGGGAATTATTTTTGTTGGAGAAATAGAGCAAAAAAAGGAAATATGGTGTCTAAAGCTTAAGTCTCTTAATATTAACTTCTTTTTTATTGAACTGTTGTATAAAATCAATTCACAAATCACATTTGTAACCATGCAGATTTTTAAAGAAAAAACAGCACTCTTTGTGTGATATTGATTAACTAATATATAAATTGAAATTATATAAATATAAATTTTCTGCCCCCATATCTTGAATTATGTGATCATTCTTAATGCATATTAATCATGCGGTGAAAGAACGCACTCTAAATGCCTACGTGCACTAGTTAAAAAATTTTGTCGTAGCTATGCGGAGAGTTGCACTTATAGTTGTGTTTTGTTTGGTTTTTGCAATATTCTCGATAATGTAATGAGTTCAGTATTTGCGCTAAACCTGCACAGATTTGGTTTGCACAAACTTCCCCAAGAAATTTATGAGTGAACATAACTTACAAAAAGTAACCCGCCAAATTGGCTAGTGATTTGACAGCGTTACCTGCCACAGCTGATTTTTACCCACATTTGGCAGGTTGGCGGGTGTTAATTTCAAACCCTGAACGCAATGCGTAAAAAGACAGTATAAATAATTATAAACCATAATTATGTCCCCACTGGACGCAACAAACGCCTCGTTTGTAATGGGTTTTAATGATTTTGAATCGTCGCTCCGGCCGGACAGGGCATCATCACAATATGGTAAAGGGCGTAACATTTCTGTCACACGCTTGAGGTATTCGGCCCAATCACAACGCACTGGATAGCTAGCCAATCAGAACACTCCTCGCTTTTCAGATCGATGAGCTTTGTAAAAATCGACGTGTTTCAGAAAGGCGGGGCATAGAGGAGAAACCATAATGTACAGTAAGTGGAAAATAATGTATTTTTGAACCTTAAACCGCATAAACACATTGCATGACACCAAATACACAAAAAAATACTGTTCTTTTTAGCAGCATCACATGACCCCTTTAAATTATTATTGCCAATCCGAATACAATACCTAATTTGTCTATTTTTATTTGTATTTTTTTCTATTATTTTATTTACTACTTAATAAAAATTTTGTGCTACTTAATAATTTAATTTAATTTAATTTAATTCAATTTAATTTTAAATTTTATTATATATATAGTATAATATATTATATATATTATATGGCTTTATTATATCAAAATATGCGATCTCATTTTACATGATATAAAATATCAATGATTTTATTTACATTTTTGAATTGTATTTGTTTAGTTTTACATGTTATGTATAAATATATTTATTTTTATATATTTGTGAATGATTGTAGACTTGTGAATTTCAGTCCATCCAGAAGTTGTATGTAATTTCATACACATAACTGTAGGCATACAGTAAGTATTCTTGCTATTAGGTCCCTCAAATAAACATATATCTGCCAACGATTTGATGTCACTAACCTCGCAAACTTTGTCAAATCCAATGTTTTTATCCTCGAAAGGGCGGGGTTCACAGTATCGACCCGGTTCCTCGCAAACATGACTTTGCTTCCACACAGACTGACAAAAATCTTTTGCTCGCTCTTACTCCTGGAAAGTCACATAAAATCATTCCTTCGGATCAGAGATCTGCAGATCGTATTTCCAGTTCAGTGTGCAGTATGGATTCACTAACAGACCGTGGGCGGAGGATGGAAAATGGATCACAAAAAAGAGTTTGAGCTTCGAGAGTGTCCTGGAGCGTCTTGGCTCTCAGAGAGAAGAACGAATCGCGTTTTGCGTTTATTTTCTGGGCATCTTCACATGTGACAGTTCTGTGCCGCACACCATACAGGAGAGGCTCATTTAAAATACATGCATTCTGTTAAATAGTGTATTATCGTCTGCTGCGGATCACACATGCTGGAACAAGCTCATCAATTAAACATATGAATGCAGTATGACTGAGCTTGTGAGCAGTAGATGCCAAGCTGTGCCCGCAGCAGTCCAGCACTGAACCTTAACACTGTGTGACTGCTAAAACTCACCAGTGTCCCTTACTGGATGCTCAGAGAGATGCTACACTCTAAAAAATGCTGGGTTAAATACAACCCAGTGCTGGGTAAAATAGGGACAAACCCAGCAATTGGGCTGTTTTGACCCAGAGGTCCCTATTTTACCGAGCACCCCCCCGGGGGGGGGTTGTTTTAAAATTTTTTTTGTTTAAAAAAAAAAAAAAACCCAGCATTTTTTAGAGTGTAGTGTGTCAGTTTAGATGTATATACTTGGGGGTCACTCAACAAGGCTGCAATTATTTGATAAAAATACAGTAAAATCAGTAATATTGTGAAACATTTATACGATTTTAAAATGGCTGTTGTCTATGTGAATATATTGTCAAATGTAATTTATTCCTGTGATCAAATCTGAATTTTCAGCATCATTACTCCGGTCTTCAGTGTCACAGAAATCACTCTAATAAGCTGATCTGCTGTTTAAGAAACACATCTGATTATCATCAATGTTGAAAACTGTTGTGCTGCTTCATATTTTTGTGGAAACCGTGATACATTTTCTCAGGATTATTTGATAAATAGAAAGAGCAGCATTTGTTTGAAATAGAAATATTTTGTAACATAATAAATGCCTTTACTGTCACTTTTGAACAATGTAATGCATCCTTGCTGAATTTCTTAAATTAAACTTTAGTTTGCATGAATACATGTAAATATGTCTATAGTTTGGTGCTGTTAGAGTGGTATAGAAATTACACACTTATTTTTATAGGCTATTAAGACAGATTTACTTGAACTTGTTTACATATTACAGTAATTTACACTTAGGCAAGAGCTATTTACAATATCTAGAAAGCTCAGACACTGATATCATTGTCTTTAATTTTGTATAAATACCACTGTCTTGGGCTGCAGAAATAATCAAAGAACTATATAGAAACACAGAGATTACAACAACCATCACAAATATGCACATACGTAGATGAATATGCATTGTTATGAACTCTTTGATGTCTTTGCAGAGATATTTTGCCGCAAGGAGTTATTTGATTTGGCTCATTCTTTTCATTACTATGTGCACTGTGAGGACAAACAAACCTCTTACCAATGTGTTAAGGAAAAAGTTCACCCACAACTGAAAATTACTCCGCAATGGATGCTCTGCAGTGAATGGGTGCCGTCAGAATGAGAGTCCAAACAGCTGATTAAAAACAGAAAAAAAAAACCACCACTCCAGTCCATCAGTTAATATCTTGTGAAGGGAAAGCTGTGTGTGTGTTAAGAAACAAACCATAACTAAGTTGTTTTTTTTTTTACTTCAAAACTGTTGTGATTTGACTAAAAAATAGTCCATATCCGTAATATTGCTTTCTCCAGTGGAAAATTTGTCTCATCTGAATCAGGAGAGAAATCTGCACAGATTAAGCACCATTTACAAGCCAAAACGGTCAAATATGTGGGTAGATTGTGATGTGAGAGACAACAGCAGATGAACTTTTTCACTACAGGAAGTGTTATAACATGGATTTGTTTCTTACAAACACACAGCTTTTCTCTTTTTTCTCTTCACAAGTCATTAAGTGTGGACTGGGAGTGGTGTGATAATACTTGTGATTCGGTGTTATCAGCTGTTTGGACTCTCATATTGATGGCAACCATTCACTGCAGAGGATCCATTGCTGAGCAAGTGATGTAATACTACATTTCTCCAAATCTGTTGAAGAAACAAACTCATCTACATCTTAGACAGCCTGAGGATGAGTATTTTTTTTAGCAAATTTCCATTTTTTTCATAAATACATTGGGGAGAGGTTTGTTTGTCCTCACGGTACCTCACTGTTCCTCTAACTACACTGTAAAAAATGACCGTGAATTTAACGGTAAAAGACTGTAAAAATGCTACAGTAAAATCCTGTTAAACGGTTAACGGTAAATTCCCCTACTATATACGGTGAAAAACTGTATTGGACATTACATGTATTGGACATAAATTTTACGGTAGTATACTGTTTTTGGAAGTGAAAAAGACTGTATAATTTACAGTGAATAACCGTAAATTGACATTCCCAGAATTCCCTGCGTTACATTTCAAATTTGATGTTTTTTTGTTAAAATAACATGTTTCTTAGTTTTTTATTATCAGTTGTGTATATTAGGGTTGTGTGTTACACCTATGTTGTTAAATTAATGTTTATTGCATTATTTCAGTTTCATGGGTGTTACCATGATGGTGTTTGGTGTTTGTGTGAATGACACTGTGCACCTTCTATATATGTTATTATTTAAAAGCTGCTTGTGATGGGCTTTGGTTCATCATGTGACTTTCTCATCACCACCTGCATTTGGTGGTAATCAGTGTATTACAAAGGTACAAAACAGATTTCAGTACTTCAATAAGGATGGTATATTAACATTATATCAGTTAATGAAATTACGGTATTTAACTGTACATTTAAGTTCAAACCGTAAAACTTATAACGTTGCTACCATTTTTTCTACAGTAAAATTCCGGCAACCACAGCTGGCGGTTTTTTTACCGTAAATTTTACGGAATTTTTTTTACAGTGAAGAATTCCGAGTTACCATGGTAACCTAGAATAATTTAAAACGACCTCATCATTCAGAACTTCCTCATTGCAGTTCTAGAAGCCCAGATGTGTCTCGTCCTGATCAAATATCTGCTGGAACGAGCAGTCTGTGCCGGACGGAGTCTCCGGTGTGTATTTCAGCTTTTTATAGCCGAAACAGAGAAACTGTCATGAACAGCATCTGACAAAACTTGCAGGAAGAGTCTGTCCTATTTTTATGTGTTCAAAGATTTAAACAGCTGAATTGTTTATGCTTGACATAATTACAGTATCTATTGCCTAAATGATGCCAGAACACTTTTGTCTTGTTGCATAAAACAACTAGAAACTGCCTAAAGAAAACATAACAGTGATGCTTGATTTTAAAAACACCATTAATACAAAGCAAAATTAGTTTAACCCTATAAAGCCAACTCTATATTTGATACTCAAATTACTAGGCCTCTGAAACATGATCGGCATCATCACAAAAATTCTGAAAAACCTGTTGTTCACAATCTACATTCCATCTGTCGTCTGATTGATAGTTTAGACTTCATTAGCAAGTAATTGTACAAACGTCCAGCTTCCGCTCGTGCTTCGTGTGTGTTTTTGCTGTGAAATCTTTTGAGGAGCATTTGTTTCCAGAAGCTTTACTTTCACTGTTCCTCAGTGAAGGAATGATCTTCCCAAACCTCGAAAACATCTCAAATCTTTTGAGGAATGATTATTATCTCCAGGTATCATTGTATTGCATAGCATTATATGTTTTGAAACTACATAGCTTTGTTTATAAAACTAAGCATTTAAATATCACCTTATTAAGGAGATAAAGAGTGACGACTGATATTTAAATCATTTTATGTATTATAATTATCTCATTGATTTACTAGCAATCAGAATTTCATCTTACTTTTTGGCCATATAGCCTACTGAAAATATCAGCATCTGCACCAAAATGCATATTATTACTTAGTTTGGGCCTCTGAATAAAATAAGGTATTTTCCCTCCATATTCTCTCTATAC
Organism: Sinocyclocheilus anophthalmus; assembly: GCA_018155175.1. NCBI lineage: Eukaryota > Metazoa > Chordata > Actinopteri > Cypriniformes > Cyprinidae > Sinocyclocheilus > Sinocyclocheilus anophthalmus. The sequence continues at coordinate 146,272 of JADLZN010001899.1, read as the reverse complement.
TATATGAGCCATAAAAGCCTGATGAATCAAATATGATAGTCAACAAAAGACACGCACACTCTTAAAAATAAAGGTGCTTCAAAAGGTTCTTCAAGCAATGCCATAGAAGAACCATTTTTGGTTCCACAAAGAACCATTCAGTCAAAGGTTCTTTAAAGAACCATCTCTTTCTTACCTTTTTATAATCTGAAGAACCTTCTTTCGCCACAAAGAACCTTTTGTGAAACAGAAAGGTTCTTCAGATGTTAAAGGTTCTTTATGGAACCATTTAGACAAAAAAGGTTCTTCTATGGCATCGTGAAGCACCTTTATTTTTAAGAGTGCATGCAAAGATTTTCTCTGGTCTAAAGGTTCAATAAGTTCCACTATTATTTCATGCCAGGCTTCACAGGGTTAAACCCCTCAGTGTTGGACATGAGGCGGACAGATGAAGATGGACGTGTCCCATATGTCTGCGGGTGACACCTCATGTCCTCTCAGCATCTCTTCACATCTGAGCATCATCTCACACACTGTAATTCAGGAATTACACAATCTTACAAGATCATATCTGTCTCTAAACATACACGCTTCAGGTTTATAGCAAACCAGTCGTGATCTACCACATGAATCACAGCAACGACTGTCATCCAGCAGGTCAGACTAGTTCAGTATGTCATATTTTCCTCCTGGCAAACCGCCACACCTCATCTTCACACACTGAACAGACGAAACCGCGTGTGAATATAAGGACATGTCACGCTGACAGTGAAAATATTCACTACTGAATGATTACCATGCTCACATACCGTTTGCATGGTATCACTGTATTTTCATTGTACTTTTTATTAGTCACTGGTTAAAGCGAGTTCTAACAGTAACTAGCTAACAGGGAACGTTCTCAGAGCGTTCTAGCAAAGTTATGAACAAACGTTCGTCCAGTAGTGTTAATAGAATTTTCGTTCAAAGTTATCTTGTCTTTAATAATGTTCTCAAAGCATTAAAACGTTAAAAAAATCTAAAAACATTATTTACACATTGCTAATGGAAGGTTTTTTTCCCCTGAAAGGTTTTATTAGAACGTTAGTCTACAATGTTATTACTTGTGCCAGAACGTTCAGAGAACATGTTTGCAAAAATGATGAAATAGAACGTTCCCTTAACGTTCATATAAAGATGAAAAACATTTAAAAACGTTCAGAAATAAAAAAAAATGTATATCTTAATGCTAACAAAACATATTTTGTTAGCTGGATATAGCCTGTTTATAAAAAGTACTGTGGTAGTTGGTACAGAGATGACAATACAGCATACCGAATGACTAACATATTCATGTACCATGGTATTGACAAGGAACCTCAACATATTATCAAGATATATCTGCAAAAAAATATCGTATATTCACATGATAATCTTTTTTAAAGAGTTGTCCCTGCTGAAAAAAACAATAGAAACCATCACATGTGTAATATAATGGAATTGTATTGGTTTTAATGAAATAGTGTGGTAATTGGTCGCCTTCTATATGGCTTGTTAAATCCTATAAATTCCCTAATGAATATGTCCTAAAACTCACTACAGGAACCATTTTTAAGGTTTTGTAGGTGGAAACCATTATAGAATTTCTGTGATGGTTTCTATTGTTTTTTTTAGCAGGGGTGTAATGTTTGTTGATGTTATTGTTCCAAAGTGTTATAGAACACGCTCATGAAAGACACAATTTCACCTGTCTATTGAGAGAACGAGAGTTTGAACTCCGTATTAAGTTGGTTTCTCACCGGGCGTGTGTTCCGGACGCCGCGCGGCGTTGATGGCGCGCGCCCACCGTTCCGCCTCGCACAGGCTCGCGTCCTCATCGCTTTCCTCCGTACCGAGCCGAAAGCGCCGCTCGTCCCTCTGGCGCACCAGACCCGAGGCCATCCAGCGGCGCCGGTACGCGTAGAAATACACGCAGAGCTGCGCGCCCTGCGCCTCGCGCTCGCCCCGGTGCGCGCGGCTCCCCAGACAGTCGCGCAGGTCCAGGTGCTCAGGCGGTGAAGCGCAGCTGATCCTCTGGACCGTCAGGCAGCTGTCCGACAGAGTCAGCGCGACTGTGAGCCGCCCGGTGTCCGCGTCCGTGAACAAACCGTGCATGCGTGCGCCCGTGGCGGGCCCGTTCCGCTGACGCGCCGCGTCCGGTTCATCCATCCCGCGGCGGGACGGTGCTGCAGTGAGTACGCGTGCGTCCGCCTTTAAACACATGTGCATGTGTGTGTTTGTGCGGGAGAGAGAGTTAATATCTCTCGCCTATGACGGTAAAAGCGCTGACATTAATAAGGGAGTCAAAGGGCTGACGCCATTGTTATTGATAGAATGTATTTGATTTGATAGTCCTAAAGCTAACCACTAGGTTCATATGTTACCCTTAATGGGGAATGTTGGTGAATCACGAGGTAGAGTTTAACTCATGTTGCAGCTTCTTGGTATGCTCGTCGCTGCAAATATAATCAACATCATTTTACAAAACGTTTCTTTTTGATTAAGAAACATAACTGGTACCAAAAGGAGTGGTTGTGTTTCTTACCGGACACAAATTCGTCATGGAAAGTGTAAAACCGCCTGACGCTGTGAACTTGACGGGGCATATTGATTGTGAATGGAAACGTTCACAAACGATTTACCTCACCTACAAGCAATGGGCCTTGATGAAAGCATCAATGCAACAAGATTGCACTGTTACTTACCGTCGCGGGACCTCAAACAATAGAAGTGTTTAATACGCTCGTGTTTGAGCGGGCCGAAGATAAAGGCAAATACGACGTAGTAATGGAGAAGCTTGACTCACACTGCTCGCCGAAAAAGAATGAAACGTTCGAAAGGTATGTTTTTCGGTCTCGTCTGCAGCAACAAGGAGAGACTTTTGACAGTTTCTTAGTAGATTTGAAGTTGAAAGCAAGAACATGCAATTTCGGACAGTTGCAAGATTCAATGATTCGTGACCAAATTGTGTTTGGCATCAATGATAAAAAGTGAGGGAGAGGCTCTTGAGCGAAACAGAGCTCACCTTGAATGACGCAGTGTGGATATGTCATGCCAGTGAGATAGCTCTACAGCATGCTAAAACGTTTTATGAAACCGCAAAGACTAATGGAAGTGACAGTTCAACTGTAGCTGCAGTAACAGAGAAAATGCAGAGATGCGGAATGAGTAAAATGAAACAGAAAAAAGAGAAAGAACTGTTTAACTGCAAGAGATGTGGTAGAAAACACGTGCCGAAGCAGTGTCCAGCCTATGGCAAAGTCTGTGCCAAATGTAAAGGACAGAATCATTTTGCAAAGCAATGCTTTTCCAAAGGGAGACAGAGTCAAAAAGAGCATGTACATACAGTGGAAGAAACAAATCTCAATGACACATTCTTTGTTGGAATGGTATAACAGGCTGATTTCAGTCAAGAAAAAACAGAGCAGACTGATGTGAATAGTGTTGTACATGACAAGTGGATGACAGCCCTGGAAATAAACGGAGTAATCGTGTCACTTAAGCTAGACACAGGAGCAAAGGTCAATCTGATTTCGGAGCATGATATCAGAGCAATGAAGAAAAAGCCATGTATAAAACAGAAAACGGTACAACTCAAGGCTTATAATGGACAAAGCATCCCAACAAAAGAAGCATGCAGACTGAAGGTAAAAATTAAAAACAAAGAACATCACCTCATGTTCGTGGTTGTTCCAGGTGGACATGATTCTGTGTTGGGAGATAACGCATGTGAAGACCTAGGTCTAGTGAAAAGAGTGTACGTAATAAATAATGGCGAAACATAGAACGATGTGGGGAACATAGTGGAAAAGTTTCCTAACATTTTTGAAGGGTTCGGAGAATTACCATTCACCTACAAAATACAGTTGAAAAAAGAAGCACAGCCAGTTGTCCATGCCCCAAGATGGGTTCCAGCAACTCTTCGTGAAAAGTTGAGGCAAGAGCTGGAAAGAATGACATCAATGGGAGTCATAGAAAAAGTGGAAGAGCCTACAGAGTGGGTCAATTCGATGGTGTGTGTGAAAAAAACAAATGGTGCTCTACGTGTGTGTATGGATCCAAAGGACTTAAATGCCAACATTCAAAGAGAACATTACCAAATCCCGACACGAGAAGAAATCATAAGCGAGATGGCAGGTGCAAAGTTCTTTACAAAACTGGATGCATCTCAGGGTTTTTGGCAGCTGAAATTACATAAGGACAGCACAAAGTATTGCACATTTAACACACCCTTTGGTCGATACTCCTTCTTGAGAATGCCGTTCGGAATTTCTTCAGCTCCTGAAGTATTTCACAGAGCCATGGAACACATAATTGAAGGCATCGAGGGTGTGCGTGTGTATGTGGATGACATAGTATTGTGGGGATCCACAATGGAGCAGCACAACAGAAGGCTCATGGAAGTCCTGCAGCAAGTACAGAAGTATGGGCTGAAATTGAATAAGGACAAATGTCAGTTTGGAGCAAAGGAAATAATGTTTCTAGGAGACAAGCTGTCAGAAGGGGGTGTGGAACCAGATAAGAGTAAAGTACAGGTAATACTCAAAATGCCCAGACCCACAGACAGAAAAGCTGTACTAAGAGTGATGGGGATGATAAACTTCGACGGAAAGTTCATACCAAACTTGTCTTCAAAAACAGTGTACTTGAGAGAACTGTTACATGACAAAGGCGAGTTCAAGTGGACAGCTGATCATGAACAAGAATGGGGACGATTGAAAACACTCCTAACCTCAGAGCCGGTGCTGACATACTTTGATCCATCGAGAAGGACAAAGATATCTAAAGATGCTTCCAAAGATGGACTCGGTGCAGTTCTATTGCAGGCGGAGGGAGACAATTGGAGGCCAGTTGCATATGCCTCAAGAACGATGACTCCATCTGAATGTCGATACGCACAGATAGAAAAAGAATGCTTGGGCCTGGTGTATGGAATGGAAAGATTTCATAGTTATGTGTACGGGTTACCGACATTTGTGGCAGAGACTGATCACAAACCATTAATTGCCATCATTAAAAAGAACCTGAATCAAATGTCACCAAGAATTCAGCGATTGATGATGCAACTACAGAGATATGACATGGAGCTGGTATATACTCAAGGAAAGTACATAGTTCTGGCAGATGCTCTGTCCAGAGCTGCAATACAGAGTGGAAAACAAGCTGAGAGCTCCACAGACGCTGATGTGACTCATCATGTGAATATAGTAGCTGAAGCCCTGCCGGGGACAGACACAAAACTTAAGCAAATTGCAGTGGAAACTGAGAAAGACAGATGTTTGCAGCAGGTCATTACACATTTGAATGATGGATGGCCTAGAGGAGGATGTGCCAAGTACTACAACATCAGATCAGAGCTGAGTGTGGTCAAAGGACTTCTGTTGAGACAGAACGGGATCGTTATCCCTCAGTCACTGCAACAAGAGATGTTAAAATAGCTGCATGAGGGGCACCTTGGAGCAGAAAAATGCAAAAGGAGGGCTAGAACTGCAATCTATTGGCCTGGAATAAATGATGACATTGATTGGATGGTGTCAACCTGTGATACTTGTTTGAAGCATCGTGCTAAGCAACAGAAAGAGCCAATGATTGTCAGTGAACAACCAGATGAACCGTGGCAGAAAGTTGGGACTGACTTATTTTTCCTGGATGGAAAGAACTACTTGATTGTGATAGACTACCTGTCAAACTATCCAGAGATAGCATTGCTTCCCAGTACATCTGCTGCTAGTGTGGTTACACATATGAAATCCATCTTTGCGAGACATGGCATTCCAAAGGTGGTTTGCAGCGACAATGGGCCATGCTACAATAGCAAAGACTTCCAGAAATTTGCTGATGAGTATGGGTTTCAGCATGTGACGTCAAACCCATTATATCCACAGTCGAATGGAAAAGCAGAGAAGGGAGTGCACATAGTGAAGTTGCTGCTCAAGAAAGCAGTAGACAGTCGATCAGATCCTTATTTAGCTCTGCTGAATTACCATGCATCTCCACTGGAACATGGTGTGTCTCCTGCAGAAATCCTGATGGGACGCAGATTACGGACCACACTTCCTTGTTTAACATCACCAAACAAGAACAAATACCTGAAAAGGAAACAACAGCACCTGAAACAGCGACAAAAAGCAAACTATGACAAGGCATCAAAAAGCCCAGAACCACTCTCCAATAATGACACAGAGATTGAGATCACAGTACCTGGTCTACACGAGCCACAGTCCTGGATGAGGGTACCTCCAGAGCTTACACGGTCAGACCAGGATGGTCAAATCCTGAGAGAAATCGGAGTAGTCGTTGAAAACAAAAGAGACCGTACTATGGATACTCGCACAGAGGATACAGACAGTGCATACAAAACACACATCTAAAGGCTTACAGTAAGGATGACAATGAACCACGGAGGATATGCATTCCTCATACTGCGGATCACACGCACAGTTAAGCCCACCTGATAGACTTAATCTGTTAATTCAAAGCTAACAAGGTATTAGCGGTAGAAAAACAAAGAATGATGTTGCTTGTTACTGCCCAATGTAAATATTTGAGACTGTAATGTTTTATTACGTCTGATAAGGGTACCCTCTTTGATATAATGGTTTATATCTTATAAGTATGCAATATTACTTGAATAAATTGTTATTTACATCTAACGGAAAGTGTATGATGAGAAGTTTTATTGCTAGTACTAAGCTAACCACTAGGTGTCCGTAGGTTACACTTAGGTAAGTGTGTGTGAACACGAGGTAGAATGTTAACTCATGTTGTTCGCTTGCTGGTATGCCTCGTCTCAAAATAAATAAACATCATTTGTACAAAACTTTCTTTGTTAATTAAGAAACATAACAACCCTGAACCGGATAGGACCAATTAGGGTTTTAGTACGAACAAAAAATAACACGTGCCAAATGTGTTTACTTGAAATAATTTAACTGAATAAAATAAAATAAAAAAGGGAAATGAATAATAATAAAGACGAGACAATTTTTTAAAAAGTATAAAAATGACAAAAACCTTTAAAATTATTAAAACTGAATAAAATCCAAACAAAAAAAAAACTAATTAAAAAAAGGTGGGAAAATATGTTAGCTGAAATAAAATAAAATAAAATTAAAGGGAAATAAATAATAATAAAGATGATATTAAAAAAATGACAAAAACATTTTAAAATTTTAACATAAAAATGATTCAAACTAACCAAATCCAAACACCTCAAAATCTAATTTCCAAATATTAATGACACTATAAAGTATCTATCTACACTGTAAAAAATGACCGGGAATTTAACGGTAAAAGACTGTAAAAATGCTGTTAAATTTAAAAACCTGTTAAATGGTTAACGGTACATTCCCCTACTATATACGGTGAAAAAACTGTATTGGAAATTACATGTATTGGACATAAATTTTAAGGTAGTATACCGTTTTTGGAAGTGAAAAATACCGTATAATTTACAGTGAATAACCGTAAATTGACATTCCCAGAATTCCCTGCGTTACATTTCATATTTGATGTTGTTTTGTTGAAATAACTGTTTCTTCTTAGTTTTTTCTTATCAGTTTTGTATATTAGGGTTGTGTGTTACACCTAATGTTGTTAAATTAATGTTTATTGCATTGTTTTAGTGTTGTGTGTTACCATGATGGTGTTTGTGTTTGTGTGAATGACTCTGTGCACCTTCTATATGTGTTATTATAAGTTGCTTGTGATGGGCTTTGGTTCATCATTGTGACTTTCTCATCACCACCTGCATTTGGTGGTTATCAGTGTATTACAAAGGTACAAAACAGATTTCAGTACTTCAATAGGTTGGTATATTAACATTATATCAGTTAATGAAATTACGGTATTTAACTGTAAATTTAAGTTAAAACCGTAAAACCTAAAACGTTGCTACCGTATTTTTTACGGTAAAATTCTGGCAACCACAGCTGCCGTTTTTTTACCGTAAATTTTACGGAATTCTTTTTACAGTGTACAATAACTAGGGTGACCAGACGTCCCGTTTTTCCTGGGACAGTCCCGTATCTTAGCTCTTTTTAGTGCCCCGACTTATTTTGAAAAAAAATCATGTTTTGTCCCGTATTTCAAAATGTCTTTACTACTGGATGATCAGAGCGAGTAGCCTAGAAGTGTTCTGTCACGCGAGAACAGCCTAATCAAAGGTAAGTATGCTTGTCGTAGAACCAAATTACTATCCAATCACAATTCGTTATCGATTCACTTGCAGCAAGTGAAGGTTGGATAGATAGGCGGAATCACGCTGAATGACAGACACACAGAAGCGCTGTCTCGGCCGATTCCAGTTCTGCGATCAGTTCTGCCTGCGCCTTAATTGTCAAATACACACACAGCTGTCAAAATGTCAATCGTGTGGAGTATCGCACGTAAATACAGTCGGTTATGGCTTAAGTGTATGTGTTAGTATATTACGTTCATTCGGTCTTAAAGGGACAGCAGCTTAATTAAATAGGCCTACCTGTCTGTCCACAGCAAAATCACCAGAGTTAAAATCCTGGTGTTATGGTGTTTTAGAGTAAAGTGTTAATGTTATGGTGTTGAATTAACACGGATGGTGTAAAAGGGATACTCTGACTGGTGAAACTACTGAGAGTCTGACCTCATTAACACTGGTAGTGTGATTACACATCCGGGACATTTACGTGGTGCGGGCTTCAACAAGCCGAAACTCTTCTCGCTGACGCCATTTTATTTGAATCGCCACTCGGAGCGACTAAGTTAAGCGTGTGTGTTTTAACTGGAAGCATACAGCATACATTATTATACATTTATAATTGGAGAAGTGCATAAAGTAAGTAATGTATTTCATAAAGTTATGTAAATCATTGTTTTCGATTGGGTTTAGCTGTACTGTTCAAATTGATTTGATATGGACTTTACTACTTGACCTGGTTGATTGAAAAAACTAACAAAGCTATTTAATAGGTCAGTGTAAATATCATTTTTTTTTTATTTGTACATTTCGTTAAAAATCAAGTTTGTGTAGCGTTGAGGGCACGCTGCACGCGCTGGACGCCATTTATTTCGACTGACCCTGCAGAAGAGGCCAGTGCTCATTTACTGGAAATGTAGACGGTGAGTTTTCTTTGCAGTATGTCATTTATAATCTCATTATTTAAAAGCAATATTTTCTTGACGTGCTGTCTCAAAAGTGTTAACTTCCCACATAACGTACATCATTTTCTCCAGTTCGGGCTGCAGAGCAGATAAGACGGCCTACGTTACAAATAAACTGGAAAAAACGCAGAAGGTAAGTTAAGTTCTTTAATTCATGAAGATAAGCGTTTCATAAATCGAAATAGTTCGATAAATCATTGTTTAACGTTAGCCGTTTGTCTTAAAAGCCTGTTCCAATGTATTCGCTATGGACTTGCGTACTTGAGCTGGCTGACTGAAACAACCACTTTTAGTTACTAGTTCGAATTTACCAGCTATTTTGATCAAATTCAGTTTAGAATATCGTGTGTATGTACGTGTAAATAATGTTAAGTTAACTGCCAAGTTTGTGTAGCGTTCTGGACGTGCTGCGCGCGCTTTACAGCCTGAAATTTCTCGAAGACGCCATTTTTGACTCGCCATGTGGAGAGGCGAGGCTAGTGTCAGTCTTTATTTAACCAGCTAAAACGGTCTATCAGTTATCTCATAATTAAAATATCACTGTCACCCAGTCCTAAGAAGTGCTCAGTGTAAAGTGTAATGTAGTTAGACGGGTTTTCAAAGTTGTGGAGCCAGAGATACCTGACAGGGGAGAAAATATTTTAATGACAAGTTAGTGTGGGAGGGGAGGGAGTAACGTTAACAGACATGTTTAAACAGTCCCCATTTGATTGTATAATCTCTCTTTAGTAATACAACACACATTTTCCTTAAAATACATGAGGCATGAGAAATGTATCTATAGAAACCTTGAAGTGCCCACTTTTAATGTGCTTTTATTTGTTTGTTTTTAAATTATTGTTATTATTATTTGGTGTTAAATGCATTATATAATCATAAAAGTCACTATGGAATATAAATCATAGCAGGTTTCAGATAATAATACAACTTGTAGAACTGAAAATATATAGCAAATTATTTTATGATGTCACAGACAAATAAAAAAAAAATTAAAGTGACTCTCTACACAGATGTTTTAATACCTTCTTTCCCTTTAGGTTAACGTCATGTTTGTGAAAGTGCCGTTCAAAGACTCCAAGAAATTCATAAAGTTGCAGAATGGATTCACTTTTACAGATTTCATAAATGAAGGTAAGTGTCCTTGTTTTTATCTTATTTGAAATGATGGGCATTTGAAAGTATTCTCGTATTGCGAAATATCGTTACAACCCCTAAACACAATAAAAAGATGTTTTGAAACATGTAGCGTTCTTTACAAATTATTGGCATACAAGAAAAAAAAGCTCTTTTAACAATGTAAAATACCGTTACAGTCAAACCTGAACATTGTGTTATCTGTGTTTGTCTGTGATACCGTTTCTTCCACTTTGTGCTTGTGTAATTAGTGTAATATTTGTATAATCATGTTAATATAGACTAACTAATGAAAAAAAGTCAGTAATATCATTTATCACAATTGATTTCTGGGACAATATGTAGCACCAAAAAGTATTTATTGTGACAGGCCTAAGAATGATATATGAGCAAACTATTCTTTTATTGTTTTAACTTAGATGGTGCTAGCTGCCTTGAAAGAAAAATCAAAAGAAGATGAAGTCCTTGAAGAGTACATGGCCACCGATACTTTGTCAAATGAAATGAGAAGAGCACTTGTTAACATACTGGTGGGGCACATGACAGAGCTACATTTTCACATTTAAGATAATTGATTGTCATATTTTTTTTTAATGTTTTTTATTCACCTAATAATTAAGGCTGAGACATAAATGTATAATCTAAATGTAAGACTGTTTTTTGTATGCATGTTCTGTCACTTACGTGCTGTCCCATCCCATATATATATACATTTATTTTTGGTAGGAGGATTCCAACCCAGAAGCAGAGAGAGCAGTATGCCCTTGGAATTGTGACTTTGTTTCCATCATTGAAAGACCCATTTTCCAAGAAGGGATATGTAAGACTTTTTCCATGAAATCAAATGTTTTTACTTGAAGGAATTGATTGATAAGTGAAATCTTCATCGCTAAAATTCACACGATTCACCCAATTTTACAGGAGCACTTTTATTATCACATCTTGCTTGGCATTTAAAAACTGTTCAAAGAAACAACTCGCGTCACACTGAAAGAAAGAATAAGCCTAGCTCTGAACAAGGAGGTCCAAACATCAGGAGAGACATTAGCTTAGAGCATCAGCTTGAGGGAGATGCTCTTGTGGAGGCCATTTCACTTCTTGCTCATACAGGAGTTGAAGAAACCATTTTTGAAAAGATAAGACAGACATTTCGCTATCGCCAGGAACTTGTTCACAATGCAGATACAGCAACAAATATTCTAAAAACCTTTCCAAGGTTTTTAGACACCAAAGGATTGGTGAGTAATACTTAAAATGATTGAATGTTGCTTTAAGTGCATGTGTAAGTGTCTAATGCTGATAAATATTTTCAAGGTGAACCAAGACTTTGTTCTTCTGTTCAATTTGGACACATCCTCCAAGCTCTTGAAAAGGTGGGATGGAACCTTTAAGCCAAAAATCATTCAAGAAGCAAGAAACTCGACTAAGACATCTCCTGTGCGACGTCTCCTGATGTCAGCTGAGAAAACCCCTGAGAATGCCACAGATTCAAGTAGGCAAAAATAGTCAATAAATCTGATTATAGTCATACTTTTTGTCCCATTCCACTCTATGGAGTTTAATGTTCCTTTTTTGTTGTTGCTGTTTTTATCTTACCACAGACTGGGACAGTGATTTATCTACACTGCTTTTACTGGTTCACCTTCTTCCACCATCTGCTGGGCGAAAAATGGCTGCAAAAATAAGTGCCTCTGATGCAGTTGAGAAACTTGTGGTGTTTCATAAGGTATAATATTATTTTTCTTTTTTCATTTATATACTTGCAATCAGTTTAAACCTTGTAATTTAATCAGTACTTTCTCAGTTAACATTATTAACTTAAAAATGTATCAGTAGTTATAAGTAAGAAAAATACTAGTTAAGAATTATATAAGTGTTTTTCTTGCATGACTACAGAAACCATTGATATTGACTAGGTCGTATCTTGTGTTGAAGTTTTGCCACAAAAAGTAGCAGGGGTTTTTTTTTTTTGTGGGAAGTGCAGCGTTTGTGTTCTCCTATTTGAGTTTCAGGTGTTGCATTGTACAACACTGCAAAACAACATGCTTTGAATATATGTTGCAGTATTGTTTCAAAAGACAAACATGTATAGATCTGAAATTCAGATTTTTATAAGCTTACCACGCTTCTTTTTTAGTCTATATGTTACCTGTAAAATTTTAAAGACTGAATTGAACGTACCTTGTTGTTTTTCATCTTTGTAGGCATATGCGCAGCATTGATGTAGCACCTGGGAAGAAGCCAAAGTCCCATCAACCATATCTTCTCTCATGGGGAGAGTCAAGACATTGAATGCCAGCTACTTACTAATTGCCTGCACTCTTAAAATAAAGGTTCTCAAGGTTCTTCAGCGATTGCATAGAAGAACCTATATTGGTTCCACAAAGAAACCTTCACTCAATGTTCTTTAAGAAGACCATCTCTTTCCTTTCTTGCCTTTTTATCAATGATGTTAAATGTTCGTTTGGAACCATTAGACAAAAGGTTCTTTCTATGGCATCTGAAACCTTTATATTTTTAAGAAGTGGATAAGAAGCTTATCCCTTGTCAGACGGCTGGTTCTCTGGGTGCTTTGGATGAGCTCTTCAAAGTACACTACATTTTTAACATATCCTACGACAATGCTCTCATCAACTTCTACATTTTCCTGCAGACCACGGTTTATAACATAGATGTTGGAAAAACAAAAGAGTCACCAAGAGTGAAAGAACTGCGAGCTAAACTGCTGAATAGCACCTGAGCTGAAATCTTGAAAAAATGTTGCTCTGCTTTAGATGTGAAGGGTTGTATGCCGATGCCCATTCACTGATTTCACAATTGAAGTGTGAACATGTCTTCTATCCCACTTCTAAGTGTAGACTTGTTTGCAGTCAACAACATTGCCGAAAGCAGTTTTCCACATACTCTGGGTTTAGAAAACATTTGGACAAAATTCATGTTCCTTGTTCAGTTTTTCGTCCCACTCATTTTTGTACCCAGTCAGATACAGTACAGTCTGAACTCTCAGACAAGGAACCTCGTTTAGATGATGAAAGTGATCCAGTTCTTTCTAAAGAGGATTTGCGAAAAAACATTAAATGGCAATAGGAAACCACTGGGAAACGCTCAGTTTACAGCAGAAAGAATTTGGACCAAAGAACTATTTCTCTCTTAAGTGACTATGAAAATGGTGAAGACTTGGCCAATGCTTTGCAAATCACAGTACAGACAGACATTTATTCTACCAGTTGGACTAAACTTGATGGCACTGAGTATAGACCTGGTCTTGCCATATGCACAGAGATAAAGCATGAGCTGCCAGTATTCTGTAAAATTACCAACATTCTTGTGTTGGGAGAAAATGTTTATTTTGTGGTTGAAAAACTTGTTACAGAGCCCTTCAGTGAGCATTGTTATGCATTCAGAGTTGTTGATGGAAATGAGTTTGATGCTGTTGTGAAAGCTGATGATCTTAACCATTATAAACCCTATAACATTCAAAATGCATATGGACCAAATGAGGATACATATGTTGTGCCTTTCCATTGTTTTGTTTAGGCAGTGTTTTAATTATTCATTTTTTAAAACAAAAAAACAAAAACAAAATGTTTTTCTGTACATGAGTTAAAAAAATGTTACAAAGCTTTCCCCACATCAAAATGCATTGCATTCAGTGTTTCATTAAAAATGAAATGTGAAAGTATGTTGTTGTTTCGTATTGGTTTATTTATGCAATTATTTAACTCTGGACCTAAAATAATTAAGTCTTTAATTGTTTTATAATGTATGATTAGAACAGTGAATATTGTGTATATATAAAGTTTGTGAATAATTAATGATAGGTAAGAATGAAATGTTTAACTCTTGAGTCAGTGTTACTTTATTAACACTTTTGAAAGTGTTAATTTAACTCGGCCCGTGTGGATTATATATAACACCATACAGTGTTAAAAATTAACTCTCATAGAGTTGAATTAACTCTGGCAATTTTGCTGTGTCTCATTAATGTTAGTCAAACAACAAAAGATGTTAAATAAATTTATAAATGTTAAACCTACTGTATTAGAAAAACGAGTTAATTTAATATTTAATTTGCATCTTTTGTATTTGTTTTATGGTTTGTAATTTTCTTTATTTTTATATAAAAAATAACTATGTACGTGTGTGTATGTAGGCTATATATATATATTAATTTAGTTATCATAAAATACCATTTCTAATATCGTATTACTGACCAGCCAATAAAAATGTGACATGAAATCAATGCGATATGGCGCTAAAACATAAAATCTGCTTCCTCAAGCTTCGTCTCCTCATCCTCTTCTGCGGCTGCCTAAGAAAATACAACTGCTACAGTGTGATTTATCATGCTCTTTTTGTTTAACTATAAAGATAACTATTTTAGCGTCCACACCAGCGAACGATATCGTCTGTTATTCTAAGCGCACACTCGTCTGCCGCTTTAAATTATCAAGCTCATTATAGCAGGATTGATTCTGATTGGCTGTCAATTTTTAATCGTTCATCAGCTTGAAAAAATAGTTTTGAAAGTGATCACAACGATATAGTTTCTCTGTATCGTTATCGTTGTGGTTTGAACTATGCTATTCTTTAATATTGAGAACGATTTTTAGAGCTATATCTTTATCGTTATCTTTATAGTTATCGTTCTTGGTGTGAACCGGGCTTTAAGCTAGGGTATTCATACAGTGCGCGATTCAAATTTCGTCATAATCGGTACACAAATATAGCACAGGCGCAGTGCGATGTTTCTACGATGTACGCACAGCTCACACATGCGCTTCTTCTTTTTTGTGTGTTTTTTGTTGTTGTTGTACTATTTAGTGATGGGCGATTTCGCCTCGCTGCCGTATGAGGCAATGACTTTGCAGGCAGCATTTTTGCACGAAGGCACCTCATGAAACTGATTTCGGACAAGCTTCTGATGAGGCAGCGTAACGGTTTAATGATCTACAACAAAATAGAAAGTTTTTTGTGATAACTAAACAAATATTTAATTACTATAGTACTGATTTCTTGCTAGAAATAACATCCAAAGTGCATAAAGTTAGTCAGAAATATACATTTACACACAAACTGACCACCAAACGCAACTTCAGACGCCATCTTTATTTTTTTTAGCTCAACCATATCAGAGTGGAATGCACAGGGTTGTGGGATATCAAAGGCAGCAAAGGATAAATCTATGAGCGCTTCTTCTTCTCTTCTTCGTTTGGGGGGAAGTTTATGGGTTTGGGCAAACAAACGACTAGGGCCTGGCTTATGCCTGCCTTCAAAATTCAGTCAGAAGACATGTCTCCTTCCCGAACGGAAAGGTAACAAGAATTTGGATTCGGATAGCCTTGAATGCCTTCGATGCTGCCTCGCGGAGCAGCATTTTAGAGCTTTCAGCGCACCATGATTTCATAAAATCTGGCTTCATTACGTCATAACGTTTCGAACGTTTCGAAATTTCATGGTTTTGGCCGCTGTGGTGGGCGATCTCTGTGAACCCGAAATAATGCAATTTCCTGGGGGGACTCGCCCCCCAGCGGCGATATGACCAGCGTCTATGTTTTTTTCCTGATCTCGTCAATTTGTTGACATTTTTAACGAGACATTTGTGTAATTAAAAGTATTATTATTAACAGTGTGGAAAGTTCGTTTTAAAAGTAATGCATTACAATATTGCCTTACTCCCTAAAAAAGTAACTAATTACGTTCCTTAGTTATTTTATGGAAAGTAATGATTTACGTTACTTTTGCGTTACTTCTGAAATATGACAGGGCTGATTTTTTTAATATACAAAGTTCTATTTATAGCAAATATAAAGTCCCTTTCACACCAAAAAGTGTAATGAATAAACTCAAGCTGAAGCAAAAGTAAAATCACGTCTGTACAGTAGAACGCAGAAGAAAGTTCAACACATTTCAGCAATAAAAAAAGACACAAATGTTAGTCTAGAGTAATTTGTGCTTATTAGTATGGGAACTGGATCATCAAATGTCAGCAGCAAAGATATTGGTTAATAAAAAGGGATTAGATACATTTGTGTTATTTACCATATTTAATTATTGCAGGTTTGCGTCATATTCTTAGTTTGCATTTCACTGTTTTAATTCATTTTGATGAATACTAAATCAGTTTTTTGTGTGGGATGAATTAATGCACATTCACATTAAGTCTAGAACTACAGTAGCATCATGTCCACACAGCGCACACAACTCCTCTGCACTCCCGATTTCTCCCAATATGGGGACAGAAGAGCTGTCAGTCAATAAATGGGAAAACAAAGTAACTGGATTTACTTTTTTTTGAAAAAGTAACTCAGATATTGTCTTGTAAATTAAAAAAGTAATGCATCACTTTACTAGTTACTTGAAAAAAGTAAACTGATTACGTAACTCGCGTTACTTGTAATGCTTTCCTACCACCCCCAACACTGGTAGTTAATAGTGTCTTACTGAACTCTATTTACAAGCTCTACATAAAACAAACAAAACAAATTAATATAAAATATTTTAAAAACCGCATATTAAACAGACTCTTCATATTTAATGGTATTTTATTATTTTTATAGCCTTTACTATATTATACTTTAAATAAAACATTTGCAATGGGTTTTTAAAAGCTGTTTTTAAGCATGTTTTGGTCTCAGTTTTTGTTAATCATTATCACAAAAATTCCATGCAAAGACGAGGAACACAGAAGCTGCATCTGAAGTGGCATTAGATGCATATACACACTGTTTAATGCAGGACATGAATGCATTTAATCTGCAGTTACAAATGCATAAATAATTTTTTGATATTTTAAACATGAAATGTTGGATACTGATATTTGAAATGATTTAAAAATATATATAAAAAGGTACTTTAAAATGTGAAATTAAAACCGCCAGTAGGTGGGTCATTGCGATTGAACCGAATCATTCAAACGGTTGATTCATTCAGGGACGAATCACCATCATGTTTTTCAGAGACGCAAAACAGTACCGTGGCTTTGTTTGGAACTATTTTAAATAGAGCAAGAAATAGGCAATATGGTGTCTAAAACTTAAGTCTCTAAATAAAACTTATAGTTTATTGAACTGTTGTATAAAATCAATATAACATTTGTGATTTTTCGCAAAAAAAAAATGGCAACTCTCATGGTATGAGCACTACAACTATATGAAGTTGTATAAATATTTACATTTTCTGCCCCATATCTTGAATTTTGGGAGCATTCTAAATGCATTTTATTATACTGAATCATGCAGTGAAAGAACACACTCTAAATGAGCATTCAGTCTAGCTAGTGTTTAAGCACTCATAACTCCTCTCATTATCAATAACGCTGTCCATACACGGTATGATAAATGAATCTCTAAATACATCGCATGTACATCTGCACTTTGTTGCTTATGATGAGGGAATTCACGAGTCTCAGTCTGAACAAAACTCTGGGGTTTCAGTGATGACTAATCTGAACGCCTCTGATTGGCCATTGCATTCCTAACTCAACAGAATTGTGTGTGATTGGTTATAATGAGCAACGCTGTAAAAACAAGTAAAAATAAAATATGATGTAACATAAGCAGGTCTAAATTTAATACAGCAATCAAAACTTAATTTTAAGTATTAAAGTTTTATTGAAAAACCAGGGGACCCCCAAGTTAATTGTGTGGTGTTATGGGTCCTTAATGCTTAAGGGAGGTCTGGGACACCCCCAGCCCCCCCCTCAATTCTAACACTGCCTGCAACTCTAGTTTACACCAGTATAAAGACATTTTAATCACTCATTACTTTTGGAGAGAAAAAGCGCAGGCACTACATAAGGTTTAAGTTATGAAGTAGACTTTCGGCTCTACTAAAAAAAAATCTTAACATAATGTAGGCGAGACTACAGTGAACTAAATATAGCTAGGCTACAACACACAAAGAGAAAGAGAACAAATATATAAACTGATGACATTTAGGCTATGTAAAATACTCAAACTCTCAGTTCAAATCTTCTGTCTTTATACAGTTGACTTGTCTTAATACCTATGTGGATTTATTGTGTTAACTTGTTAACCAACAGATATTGTTTGAAGCTCGGTGTTTGAAACCAGTATAGCCTACTAAACCGCTACTGGTGAAAACAAACATTTGTGAGACTGGACATCTGATTAAACTTCATCTTCCCTCGGTTGTTAGCACGGCCTTTTCACGCACTTTTTTTTTTGTTTGGTTTTTTTTTTTTTTGTTGTGGTGTTACTTCATTGTGCTCTTGATGCTGCATCGGTCACATTTGTCAGCATATCATCATTGATTAGCATTACTGTAAAAACAATGCTTTGGAAAGAAAATATGGTCTATCTGTGCATCAAAACGTGGAACATTTGTGTAACTCGCATAATATTACATTAGATTTAGACATCATTTGTTTTTTACAAATTATTATATGTAATTATGTGACATGTTAATTATTATTATTTTCTTTAAAAACCCGGTCGTTTAGGCTAGTTGTTCATTGTTGTAATGACCTTTATTTTGTAAATCTAAATAAGGGGTGAAGACATGTTAAATTGTTCAATGGATAAATAAATCACATTTTTAACATATATTTAACATGTATAATTACAATTACGTAGCAATAATATGATTTTATGTTTATTATTATTATTATGATCAATTGCTTACTTTGTTCTTTTCTAATCACCTTATTATATAAAGCGCTTTATTTTCCCAGCACGCATTACGGTTTCCACATGGCATTTCCAGCGCGCCAAACTCATTAATGCTGCCTTCGTAGGGCACTTGGAAGGAGAACACTAATGAAAGCTACGCTGTAGGATCATTCCAAACAATATACGTGTCTTAAAGGGGTCCTATTATGCTCTTTTACAAAGTCTTGATTTAGTTTTGGGGGTGTACTAGAACAGGCTCTCATACTAGGTTGTTCGAAAAACACATTATTTTTTACTTATTTTACATTATTACAGCACCTCTCTCCCCAATCTGGCATGAACAGCTGAATAGTTCCTGTATCAATTGAAGGCCCGCCTTCTGAAATACGAATGTGCTGTGATTGGTTAGCTGGGCCAGTGTGTGCTGTGATTGGCACAATCGGTTGATTGTAAGCACTCTAAGTTCGTCTGCCTTGAGAAAGCCAGCGTGTCTCCGACATAAGGGCCTTTCACACCGCAGGAACCTTTTCATAGTACCAGAACTAATTGTGGAACTACCCACTTTTCGGCGTGTTCGCACCGCAGGAACTGGGAGCGATTTTAGTACCGGACTGCCTTTTTCGAGAACCAAATTAGCTCCTACTCCGGAGCACAAGCACAACTGGTACTAATCGTGACGTAAGTAGCATTGATTGGCCAAACGAGTACAACGCACGTACCCCGCCATGATGTAAAACGCCGTGTAAACATACGGTAAAGCATGTCAACTTATTTCGCAAGTACGGAGAACAGCAATAGATGGACGGATGCTGAAGTGCAGCCACTTGTAGCAAATGTAGCACTGCCAGCTGTCGTTGAAGATTCTTAGTCCGCCTTTCCCGTTCTTTCAATTGCGTACGTATACGTCGACTTTCCAGGTCCATTATTGTGAAACCCGCAAAAGAACAGAAAAAAAAAAAGAAAAAATAAAAGAAAAAAAAAAAAAAGAAAGAGAAAAACAAAAAAAAGAAGAAAGAAAAGAATGAGAAAAAAAAAACGAGACACAACAAAAACACCGCTCCTATCACAGCGTCCTCCATCCTCCTGTTGTTAACGTTGCTCTTTGTTTCTGTTGAACGCCGCGCACAATTGACGTCGCTGTCGACCGGCTTACGTCACATCCTAGTACACACTGTCGGTGCGAATACAATCCTTTAAATGGTACTGGGAAATAGTTCGCGCAAAATCGTCCCAGTACTTTAGTACTGTACATTTAGTTCTGGAACTAAAGCGGTGCGAAAGGGCATATAGTGATAACACTCGTTGCCTTCTCTAGTGCAGCTCAACCAGGTCTCGTCCCATTCGTCGATCTTTGTGATATCACAAATCCCGGAAAATATGCGTTGTAGTCCAAACGAGTCGTTCGTTGTAGTTTTTGAAAAGTGATTTCTGTTCAATAAAATATCTCCTTTTGAAGTGGACTTTGAGCTTTGTATCTTTGCAGATCTTGTTTATGCTCAAACAGCAACATTACAGACTAACTAAAGTTGAAAAAGTGAAAAAGCATAATAGGACCCCTTTAATAAGTGGGTTTCGAGTGACCGTTGTTTTGAACGCTACACCTTTCAACCCTCTAAAACTCAGCTTCGAAGGGAACAGGGCACAGGGAGGATCACTACCGAATGGCACGCAGCCCTAGTCACGTGGGCCGTGTCGCTCCAGCGCTATAAAAGCGGACGCTCTCTGCTGCTCGCTCTCTTTCTCGCCGCAGCACGTGCGTGTTTGTGCTTCCTCAGGCATACAGGAGAGAGCCGCTCAAATAAAGCACGTTCATGATGAATTACACGCGAGAATCCCATCGCAGCGCTTGCAAACCACCATGATAAACGTAAGTCTGTCGTTCAAAGTCGTTTTTAGTAATGTGACGCTGATTTTAGGCTGAGTAATGGTGTTCAGTGTTTCACGGGGTTTCTCTGTCTTTCAGCAGGCTGGAGTCAATGTGACTTGGTCATGATTATCTACTGTGTGAGAATTACACGCAGTTCATGTAAATGGTGGGTTTTCAGTGTATTACGACGTTTTAAGAGCTTGAGTCATTAGATGTTCAACTTGGTTAAGTTTGTTTATACATGGTTTATTACTGAACTGAATCTGGGGTATTTCAAGCTTTATCTACTCCTATATTTAGAACCATGTTAGTTGCTCAAATGCATGAGGCATGGATCGTGGAGTTGTGTTCTGTGATGAAACTGCTGTATAGGAAGTGCCGTCTGATGCGATAACTGACGATGGCAAAGCAAAATCTTTCTGAGACACAACGTGCAGATATAAAGTGCATGGGTCTGTTCTGGAGACCGCAGGTTCTGATCAAATGATTGTCTCTGAACAGGTGAACGTCTATCTAAATGCTGATTCAGCACTGATCAGGTAGATCTCTTTTCAAAACTTAAACATGTTTGGCTGCATCTTCCCGAGATGATCGGTGAGACCAAACAGTTTCAATACGGGGCGTCTGTAACCTTTGACACCCCGCCGGAAGCATGTGGTCCCTTACGATGGAGCGGAGGCACCAGGAGATTCCTGAGACACTTGGGATAAAAGCGTGTTCTTGGAAGTATATTTACTATAAATTCACGGTGTAATTCAATGCTTTTTGGTCGGATTAGTCGGTTATAAAGAGAAAGTCTGACCCAAGGTTATTCATTCAAGCCTATGAGGAGAGAAGTTATCCCTGTCTGAAAACACGTGTGGCGTTTTGGTAGCCTGAGGCTTGTTTAAATATTCTTTGCTTTAACAAAAAAAAAAAAAATTCTATTTTTACTGAAGTGACTCGTTTTTCAATTTTTGCAGATGTGCTCCACGGGACCTGTTGAGTGATGCGGTTGACGTCAGGCATGAACCTTCTCTTTACAATGTTTATATATATATAATATATATATATATATCTCTCTCAAATAAATCATATCAAAGCTATTCCCGTCTCTGTGTGGTCATGTGTTGTGAGGTTTTCTTCAGAGTGGCTGGGAAGTACTGCTCCTCCTGCAGGAAGTCTCTGTCTTGTTGGAGAAATGGCCAGAAACCATTAGTATGGGTGGGATGTTGCCAATTTAGGGTTAATATTTGCTCTGAGGCAATAATGACTAAGCATTACTTCAAAGTGTAAGTTGTTAAAGGACTTCCTAATGTTAGTGGCTTATGCGGCTGACTACAGTTACTGTGGATTTAATAGGCATTTTGGTACACTTCATCTGATGATTTGACAGATATTAAACATTCTGTGAATTCTCATGGTTCCTTCTATTGGAAACCAATGGGGCAAAAAAGTCAAGTCCCAAATAAAACTAAATATAATCACAACCAATCTTTTATTTTGTTTATCAAAGGTGTCCGCTGTTGTGACTTCTCAAAGCACAATTGCTGTGTTTGTAATGGAGCTATATATATGTGTGTGTGTTTAAAAAGACAAATCCATTTAATTCATCCCAAAATCACTAGCTGTGCTGTATTTCAGCAAGTGGACTCCAGGGATTGCAAATAAACCATTTGTATACTGTGCCCATTGCTACACTGTAGGAATAATAAGAATCTATTGATATGCTTATTGAAGAATTATGGGTAAAAGTGTCGTCACATTTACTTCTTAATCCAGTCATTGTAATAGTAATTAGTGTGAATTTGTTGTGAGGGCGAAAGATTTCTCGGCGCAGATTTTGCAAGGTGTTCAAGTGGGTCACATGATTGGAGGGAGTCGGTGGGCGATAATGTTCTGTGTTAATATGAGTGCACGCTGCTGCTTTGAATGCAGGATGGATTCTGATTGGCTGTCAATGTTTTTATTGTTCATCACCTGGAAAAAATTAATTTCAAAAGTGAACAATATAGTTCCTCCGTGCCATTTAATCTCAGACTGCAGAGGGCAGGATTTCAACAGTCGATTGATAACTACACACTAGGGAGTGTGATAAACCTCATCAGTCTGTAATCGTTCACAGATT
Organism: Sinocyclocheilus anophthalmus; assembly: GCA_018155175.1. Lineage (NCBI taxonomy): Eukaryota > Metazoa > Chordata > Actinopteri > Cypriniformes > Cyprinidae > Sinocyclocheilus > Sinocyclocheilus anophthalmus. The sequence goes on along the minus strand of JADLZN010001899.1, from coordinate 123,396 downwards.
AACTAAAGGTGGCCATTTTTAATTGTGGAAAGTTTGTTGAGGTTGTTTGATGATCAATGGTTTACATGTTACACCTGCTCTAGTTGACTACATTTTATGTTGAAGTGGATTGTAAATGCCATTTAAACTGGACTGACTGCATCATTGTCTGATCTACTGTTTGCCTTTTGGATTTTTACACAATATGGTGAGAACAATTCTTTTTATGTATTTATTTGATCGTGCTTGTCAAACTGAATTGTTGCTTATTTACATTTTTCACTAGAATCATTCAAAATTGTGGTCAGATCTTTCAATATTATTTTAATTTTTTTCCATTATTTGTATTTTTTGACAAGGATTGTTTAGAAACAAAGTTGGCATTCCTTTGGCATTTATAAGAATTATTGTTTGTGAGTGACGTGACATGTGGCCAAGTATGGTGCTCTGCATTTATCCCATCCAAAGTGTGCACACACACAGCAGTGAACACACACACACCCGGAGCAGTGGGCAGCCATTTTTTTGCTGCGGCGCCTGGGGAGCAGTTGGGGGTTCGGTGCCTTGCTCAAGGGTATTGAAGGTGGGAGAAAGCGCTGTACATTCACTCCCCCCACCTACAATCCTGCCGGTACGAGACTTGAAGCCTCAACCTTTGGGTTATGAGTCCAAATCTCTAACCATTAGGCCACGACTACCCCCAAGTTTGTTTGTTTTGTTTATACATTGAATTATTCACTTAATCAATTGTATATATATGCATATAATATGCTCTTGAGCTTATTTTGCACTTAGTTAATGTTTATGTACCATGTTAGTGTTATGTATTTTACATCATTGGGTTTTTGGCTCCAACATAAATAGGAAATGTCAGAACTCTTTTTTTTTTTTTTGCTGCATATTGGAATATTTGCTTTTTGGAGACTGAATCGTTGCTATTTTAATTTTTCATTGGAGTAGTTCACTAGCTTGTCTTTTTTTTGGCATTTCTACAAGGATTATTCTGGTTTGTTTACATGCTTGAATCAATCATTTGATAATTTCATATATGAATAAAATAAACCTGTGAGCTCGTTTTTATTCACATGTAGGCTATCTACAGTTGGATTGTTGGCTTTAACATCAATAGGAAATATAGTGAGATCCTTTTTTACGTAGGCCTATTCATTTATAGGAATGCATATTGGAATATTAGTTTTTTGGGGCTATTTTTGCTGAATTCTTGCTTTTGGATTTTTCACTGGAGCTGTTCAGAAACTTGGCTTTACTTTGGCATTTATGTCAGGATTGTTTGGGTTTGTTTATATGGTGATACCTTTCCCTTTTTAACTATTTATTAATTAATTAATTTATAATTTAGTGTTTATTTCTTTTTGGCTATTTTTTCTAAACTAAAAAAATACTATATGTACACATACAGTACATGTATATAATACACCCTTGAGCTTATTTTTAGTTACTTGTAAACCCTGCTTTAAAGGCACAATATGTACGATTTTTTTTTAAAATATTCAAAAACCACTAGAACAGTTTTATATACTTTGCTGACTTGCGTACTTACACTATCCCAAAAGTTTCGAAGAAATGTATCTAGTCTGATAAAACATACTGCTTTACCCCACATACGCACGACCGGAAGGAGCGGAAGCGGTCGACTGTGGCATAATAAGAGCTCCGCTGCTTTCGAGCCGGTGTTCACCGCTCGTTCAGCACCGCCCGTTTCGCTTCGAGCGCTTTCAGAGCCCCACCCTCTTCATTCCTACTACGTTAATAATTCATCGCTCACCATGAACATGATTTTTCTGCCCGAGTCCCGGTCGGAAAAAAGACAAAAGAATTTCGTCGGCTGTGGGGATGAAGACGACAACTCCCATGATTCCACACTCAGTCACGGCGTCATCAAACTACGCCTTTGTCCATTTGTTTATTTTGAATACACGCCCTCTAGAAGCGAAAATTACATATTGTGCCTTTAATGTGGAGTGCTTTACTGTGGTGATCATTTGAATGGTTATAGTCCTCTCTAATGGACACCGGCATCAGAAAGTGTCATCACTGGGGAACTGAAGTGAACGTGTGTTTCTGTACCTTCTCAGCGGTGTGTTTGATGAGGGTGAGGCGGGCGTGTAGATCAGCGGGCAGCAGGTTCACAGCGGGGGTCTGGTGTGTGCTGGCTAATGCTGGATAGAAATCTGATAAACAAACACACATGCTTGACTGTGTGACACACACTGAACGCCTGCAGTGAGTCTGAATGAACAGATTACCTGTGATGAGAGGTGCTGACGTCCCCGGATGGACGGGAAGAGTGTGTCTCAGTCGCTCCATGTCTCTGTGATGATCCGTCATTCTCAGACGCTCCTGCAGATCACACGAGCAGAGTTACACAGCCATGAGGAACTAGATAACTGAACTACATCATTTAGTTCAGCTGTTTTCACTACAGTGCAGCTTTACCAGTACCACGCTACATCTCCATCAAATAGTGGGATACTGTTGTCATCAGTCAAACATGCTCCTAAATATCCTCTCTCTTAGACTGTGTGCAGTTTTGGGAAGTCTGGTTCATTTAATGAATCGGTTTGTTTGCACAGGCCATTTGAATCAATAATATTGTTCTAATGGTTCATTGATTCATTATTATTTTGAGACATGATTATTCTGACCTGTACTTATTAAAATGCATAAACGATCATACAAAATGTATTATATTTTAAATGACTAAAAATGTCTTGCTGACAGATGGGTAAGATCTAGTGCTGGGTTCCTCAAATCTTGCCCTGGAGGGCCAATGCGCTGCAGAGTTTAGCTCCAACCCTGATCAAACTCAGCTACCTGTGATTTTCTAATGATCCTGAAGACATTGATTAGCTTGCACAGGTGTGTTTGATTAGGGTTAGAGCTAAACTCTGCAGGAAAGTGGATCTCGTGGGCCAGATTTGAAGATCCCTGCTCTAGGGTTTAAAGTAGAGCTGTCAAACGATTAATCGTGATTAATCGCATTCAAAATAAAAGTTTTTGTTTACATCAAATGTTTGTGTGTACTGTGTATATTTATCATGTGTATATATAAATACACACTCATGCAGTATATATTTTGAAAATATGTACATTTATATATTTATATTCTTATACTATATATAAATATATTTAATATATAAATATTCAAAAATCTTAATATATCCCTTCCTGTGTGTGTATTTATATTTTATACATAATAAATATACACAGTACACAAACATATACTATGTAAACAAACTTTTTTGGATGTGATTAATCGCGATTAATTGTTTGACAGCACTAGTTTAAAGGATAGTGGCAAATATTTGTGAAGATTTAAAATGCCAGGGCACTTTCTAGCATATGTAAGAAATGTAAATTTGATACTTGAAACCCCTTTTTTGTGTTTGAACCATATATCATTTCCATTTATTTATTTTATCAGTTGTGACGGTGGTTGTGGTCATTGATGAGTGGTGTGGTGAGACCCCGGCTGTAGGTGTGCTCCTTTTTTCCGTGGTCTCTCCATCGCTGTGGATGTTGCGTAGTCGTGTCTGATGTTTGGCCTCCAGCTGTCTGGCTTCTCGCAGCGCTCGCTCTCCCTCCTCAAAGCACTCGGACGCCAGCTGTGACACAGGAACGCTTCAGTGTCGCATGATCAGCATCACACACAGATCTGCTGCAGTGTTTTACCTTACTGAAGCTCTCCACCTCTTGCGCTAAATTTTAAATTTAGTTTAGAAATCAAATTAAATATTTTAAATATTTTTCAAATTTAGTTTATACTTAAACACATCTACATTTAAATTAAATGAAAGCAACAAATATGAAAATACAAACTAACTCAAAATATTAATAAATACTATATTACTAAATAACTAGACTACTACCTATAATATGAATATAATAAATCATCCTACATTTTTTTATTTCATTGAATATCACTTTTTATTTATTCTGCATGTTGAAAAATGTTTCTTTGTAAATATTAAAATGTACATTTATTCTAAACTCTTGAATGCAAAATATTATATCTTTATATATTTGCAATTTAGACTTTTTTTTCCCTTCAGAATTCTAACATTAGGCCTATTTCTTAGGTGTTTTCAACTAAAATTCTGGCTTTAATTGTCAGACAGTTAAGATTTAAATTGCATTCCAAGATACAAAGCTGCAATCCTGACTTTAGATCATAGAATGCAAGTTACAAAAAAAAAATCATAATTTGCGACATATAACAAAAGCAAGATGTATTTGTATTAAGATGAGGCCTGTTCATTTATTTATATGGTGATACCTGTTTTTATTCATTCATTCAGTTTTGCATATTTGATTTGTTTTTTTAGCTATTTTCGCTGTACTGACTGTTGTATCTATTTATTACATATAGGAAAATGTATTTGTTTATTTTTAGCTATTTTGGCTGAACCAAATTATTGCTTTATTTTGATATGTTAACTCCCAATAATAAGATAACTTGGAATTGTGCATAAAAACTGAAAAATAGTGATATAAATCACAAATATGGTTTCATAGTACTGAGATGCACTACTACTGTATGACTTAACATTGTTCTGTTTGTGTTTGCATGTAAACATTAGCACCTAGCTCAATTCATTACATAAAAATTCATTATCACTTTGTAGGCTCATATAGGTTCAAAAATGCTGTATTTTCATCATGATAATATTATCGGTCACCCCATGACCCTATTTTGGCCTGTACGGTGATCTGAACTGCGGTTGCCTGTGTGTTGTGTGTGTGTGTGTGGTGTGGGTGTGTGGGTGTGTGGGTGTGTGTGGGTGTGTGTTTGTGTGTGTGTTCCTGTGTTTTACCTCTGTATGTGTTCCTGTGTGTGTGTTGTGTGTGTGTTGCCTCTCTTGTGTTTTACATTTGTGTTTACCTCTGTATGTGTTTACCTCATTGTGTTTGTTGTGTGTGTGTGTTAACTGGTGTTACCATCTGTATGCGTGTTACCTCGGTGTGATGTTTAATGTGTTTTTGTTGTGTGTTTTAACCTCGGATGTTGCGTACTCTGTGGTTAACCTGTGTGTGTGTGTGTGTGTTAACTGTTACCTCTTTGTGTGTCACCTCTGTGTGTGTGTGTGTGTGTTACCTGTTTAACCTCTTTGTGTGTCACACCTCTTTGTGTGTGTGTGTGTGTGTGTTGTGTGTTGTGTGTTACCTCTGTAATGTGTGTGTGTTAACTGTTACCTGTGTGTGTGTGTGTGTGTGTGTGTGTGTGTGTGTGTGTGTGTTTAACAGTGCGTTACCCTCTTTTGTATTACCTCTGTTGTGTGTGTGTTTGAACTGTTCCCTCTTGTGTGTCACCTTCGTTGTGGTGTGTGTGGTACTACTCTGTATGTTGTTACCTCTCTCTGTGTGTGTGTGTGTGTGAGTACCTGGTGTGTGTGTGTGTAGTGTGTGTGGGGGGTTTAACTGTGTTTACCCTCTGTATGGCGTGTTACCTCTGTAATGTTAATGTTACCCTGTTTTTGTGTGTTGTGTGTGTGTGTGTGTTTATAACATTTCTAAACAATGCAAACAACTACAGTAAATCTGCTTGCTTGCCTCCATCCTTAAAAAGCATTTATACTCTTCATATTTTTTAGTTTTTTAGTGTTTTAGCTAATTTTGAGCTAATAATTTGTAAAGGAATCAATTATGTGGACATCTTGTTGTTTTGTGTTAATAGGTTAAAATTAAATGACTTTCAAAAGTTGACATCCTGCATTCCTTTAATGAAAAATATAATTTTAAAATTATATATATTAAATAAATTGTGAAGTATTCATGCATTATGGTACATTTATTGCCTTTTAAAATGAACTAATTTTACTTTTACTGTAATTACTTTTTTTCTGACTTTGCTGCATTATGAGGGCAGAATCTAATAATAGCATTATTATTCATTTTTGTTTTTGTTTTTGAATATTTTAGTGAATTTTCAGGAAATACGTTAGAGCTCGTTCATCGATTTCAAGAGCTTGGTTTTAATTAATGCATTTGGTAAGTCAGTATCAGTTGAGACTGTATCACTTTTTCCAGCTGAGCTCTTGAAACCGTCGGTTTCTCAGGCTGTGGTGTGTCTTTCTTCTCTCCCGTGACGGGTCTCTCCAGCAGACGAGGAGACGTTCCTCGGCCCAGGATCTCATCCAGTCGTGTGCGAGCTCTCAGAGGAGGATCACTGATCACAGAGGACAGGTTGTACGGTTATGTCAGTAATCTGCATATAATGTTAATCTCTCGTAAAAGGTTTTTTTTAACTGTCCCATGTTGTTCATTTTATTTTTGATGTTATAAACGGGACATTTTTAGGTAGCTCAAATATAACTGGTTTCATCCAAACCTCCTAAAAACTGCCAGAATTCAGGTTTACAGACATATGTTACCTGTCTTTTTTCTGTGTCTTTCCGTTTCCTTGTGTTTTGTGTTTCTCCAAAGCCCAGCGCATCCATCAGATCATCTTCATCGTCATCAAACGTCAGATCATCTCTCTTCACAGCAGCTGCTGTTAAAACGCACAGAAAACAGAAAGATCTTTATCTTCTGTTATAGTGAGACGTCACGGTTCTCTCACCCGTCTGAGGAGCGGCTGGTGAGGAAGAGTCTTTGTCGTCTTCTGCTTGTGTTCCAGGTCATCCAGTAAATCATCTATCGAATTGTCCACTTTATCTGTGAATCATAAAGAACAGCCGTCATGTTTAACTTCAGGGTTTCCAGATGTTTTTTTCACCAAGTTTTTGCAAAAAGCTCAACTGTCCCACTGTGTTTTGATACCTTCATCAGGAGGAGGAGGATCGAGACCTCCACCTTCATCATCTGAACCCCATGCAGCATGGAAATGGGAAAAAATCATTCCTCAAGACCCTCGTGAAGCCCTTTGACCTGTTAGATGCTGTCAAGAGAAGTGGTGGTTTTGCACTTGCCCAGAAAGCTGAACTTCTTGTAAGCTCTCGCTGTGGAGGCCGGAGCAGAACTGGGCTTTTTGTCTTCAGGAACCGTGTCTTCTGCAAAAGTAGGGTTGTGACGGTGATGAAATTATTTACTCTGCCAATCCAAACCTGTACGCCTTGTGAAGATACTTTGAAGAATGTATCAGTATTTTTTCTCACAGTGTAAATAGGGTCCACATTTGGTTGCCAAATATCATGAAAAAATTAAAAACATCTTAGTGAGTAAATGATGACAGAATGATCATTGCTGGGTGAACTTTCAGTGTGACATCCAGAGAAATCTAACCCCAACTCTGTGGGTCAATCCAGTTTTATTAGAGCAGAGATAATCTGTGCATTATCATAATTTGTGGCAAACTGAATTTATACTGGTGCACCATTGTTGTCGAAAATCTACAAAAGCCCAGCAATCTTGAAATGGAGTGTTTCAACCTCACAAAGTATGTTTTGTTCATTTTTCATCTCAATCTGAAGTCTAAATCTACAATGCTAAAAGAACTGAGTAGCGTCACAGCCAAGAATCTGTAATTTCATCTATATAAGCAAACAAGATATTTTTTGCAGATATTTTTTTAACTGATGTGTCTCATCCTGAACACAGAATGAAGCTGAAGAAACTCCACACAATCTATCAAACCAGAACGCAGCAGAAATGAATGAACGGAGGCCTCTGAGAGAGACTGAAGAACAGGAGCCTGAGATAAACGGAGAGACGGACGAGACGCAGCCTGATTCAGCGCTTCAAGAATGAGTGAAATGAGAAAGCAAGAAACAGAATCATCCTCTCTGTTTACTCCTAGTTACTATTCATGAGTCCCTTCAGAGGTCAAGCTGAGAGCTACGTTTTTTTGTTACTTTGTTTTAAACGTAATGAATATTTACAATGGCCCCAAAAAGTTTGAACACTTAAGTCACACTTAAAAACGTCTGAATGTGATCTGATGGATCACATTCAGACTGTTTTAAATGTGACTGAACAAACACTTTTGGGATCCTGTAAACATGCAGCAATGCTTTTAATAATGCAGTCCATAGACTGAAGGTTTGAAGTTGTGCTTTGGTAACTTGCAGTTCTGTTTCCTCATTGAATACCTTACAATGCAGAATATACGTACAAATGCATGATCAGTAAGTCATTGCGACTTATGATTTTATATTACTTGAACTCATCAAAGTCATTTCAACATTCTTATAAGTTATATTAAATTCAACTTGATATTTTAAAGTTCGGTTTAATGTAATTTATGTATGCATGTATGAATACTATACTGTAAATGAACACTATATATGAAAATATATGCATATGTGAACACTGTTAGTACTTTATTTATTTATACTTTTACAGTGATAGAAGAACTGATAGCCTACTGAAGTTAAGTGAGTTTCATTCTTTTATTAAGAGAGACATAATCGATAACATAATGGTTTATAATAAATGTTGTCTCTACTGTAATATTTTTATTCCTCAGTGAACAATGAGCGTAAGAGGGGGGTCTGAGAAACGTAGGCTATGTTTATTTAATCTGAAACCCTAGTCGCTTTGTCTGCTGATTTTACAAGTAGTAGCTACCTGGTGAGTAGAGCCTACAGTTCAATGCAATTGTAGCCCAAGCTCAGATTTAAGTTGAAATTAGAGCTACATGGATATACATATAGGTGCACAAAACGCACACAAAAAATAAAAAACACAGGCAGAATTAAATTACATTTTATGATTTTATGATTAGATTTTTACTATAACTGACAATGTTGGATAAATTGTCCAATGTAATGTTTAGTTTTTTTTTGCAAAGTAGTGAAAGGTGTTATATTAAAATTAAATATCATTTTAGCCTAACATTGTAGTTTAGAGAATTGTTTTTGGAAAGATTTATGGCTGATAACTTACCGTCTTGCTAAATTAGGCAAGATTAGAAAGAACGATTAAGGAGATCTTACCTGATTTCTCACGCACGGATAGAGAGGTCGTCAAAATATTCAAGGATTTGAAAGACATACATATTGCGTATGGAGGACGAAACCTGCAAAAACAATAAATAAATAAATACACAAATAAATAAATAAATATAAAATGTGTGTATATAAATACACCACATTCTTGTGTTTAAAATACATATAGAAGAATAATTAAACGTGACATTAAAAGGTAGGCAAAATTAAATAAATAAATTGGTGGGCAAATGAAAAATGTTTAAGGAAATGCTAAACTCATCCTAACTGTTTTCTTTTGATCACTCATTTATTTCTGAATGTGGTTCCACATTTATTTTTCCTCTGCACAACATGCTAAATGAGAGGGTGTCAACCATGGACTTGCCCGTGTCTTGTGATAGCTGGGGGCGCGGCTTTCCCGCTAACAGGAAAAAGATGCATGTGGTGTAAATCCAGTATAGCCTGTAAAGTCACTTTTGCCGTTCAACAGAGCAAGATACGTAGAAAAATTGAGCCGTATTATCCGTATAGTATCTGTGACAGGAAATGTAAAAGGTGTGCATTATAACCGAGAACTACATGACCACTTCACAGTTGGTTGTGTTACTGTAAGTAATTTTCCTCAAATGCTATTGAAGTTAGAAAAGTGTATACCAATGTCATATGTAACTTTAGAAACGGTTCCTAGATTTGCGAATATCGAGTGCCGGGAAATGACACCTCTGGCCATTTCGTTGGGTCGTTTGTAAAGTCACAGATTCTATACGGACAATACGGCTCAATTTTTCTATGTATCTTGCTCTGTCGAACGGCAAAAAAAAAACAAAAGTGACCTTTACTTGGCATACGGATTATACCATGCATTTCATGTCAGCGGGAGGAAAAGCCGCGGCCGCCCCCAGCTATCACAAGGACCCCAGAGCAAATCCCATGGGTGACACCCTCTCATTAGCATGTTGTCATTCGATTACAAAATAAATGGCGGAACTACATCAGAAATTAAAATGAGTGTCAAAAAGGAAAATAAAAATAGGAGGAGTTTAGCAATTTCTCTTAATAATTTTCATTTGCCCACAATTTCTTTATTTATTTGCCTACTTAATCCCCCTGTTTAATTATTTCTATATGTAAAATTTAAACAAGATTTTGTGTATTTATACACCAAACATTTTACTTATTATTGCTTATTATTTATTATTATTTGTGCATTTATTTATTTATTGTTTTTGCAGGTTTCGTCCTCCATAGTTGCGAACGTCAATCGGATTACTAAATCCATGTAAACGTGGAATTGGTGGTTTTTTTTGGTAGCTATTGGGTTGATGTTTATTCCTTCAACCACGGATTCTCATCTCGGATTGGGTTTCGTTGCGATGATATCGTCGACTCCACCAAAGGGAAAAAATACAGATGGGGAGCCACCCACGAGAAGGATCAAAGACACTGATTTACTCATCTGAACGGTTGGACTGATTTATTTATTTTTGTCATTGATAAAGACTTTTAGATCTGAACTTTACTGGATAACTCTTTAAACGGAACTGAGGAGAAACAACGTTAATTATAACATATATTAATGGATATTTTGTATGGACATTGAGAATATGCTATGGAAGCAAATGTGAATAAATGGTTATGATTTAATGTTTTTTTTTTCTTGTTATGTGATTTTCCTGTAAAGTTTATAGAATGGGTTTGAAGTTAAACATTGAAATTTAAAGTGTAACATAAAGGGAAATTTAAAGGAACTTAAATTAGCATTTAAAAACCTACAAGTAGAATAGGATCTAAACCTAAAATCCTACAAAAAAAGGGTGATCAACAAAGGGTTAAGGTAACAGAAGGGTATATTGTTTTATGAAAATATTTGTATAATCTTTAAACAATATTATTGTCTACATTTTATAGATATGCACCAATCTAATATTCGAAAACTAAATTCAAAAAAAATGTTCAGAATAAATAATCTAAACACATCGTATAAACTGTTCACTTTATTGTGCTAAATCTTTTGTGATCTGCAGAGAAAGTCATTGAGGCTTGAGGTATTGGGAGTTTTGTTTTTTTAAATATAATAAATTTCTTTTATAATATAATTAATGATCGTGATGTTTAATAATTAAGATTTTATAATTTATATTTTATAAATAAGTTTACTGCCAGCAGATGGAGACTGCAGCTCATTTACTTTTACACGCGCACAAGTACAGACACGCACACAAGCACAGACACCACACCAAGCAACAAACACACACACACACCGCGGCGCACAGGGGGACACCGGCGCCACAAGCACAGACATGGCACACAAGCAAAGACACACACACAAGCAGCCGCACCACACAAGCACACGACACACGCAACAGACACGCACAGACACACCACAAGCACACCCACACGGCGCGCCAGGACACGCACACAAGCAAGCACGCACAACGCACACAACCAGACCACACACAAGCAACGCACACCATGCACAGGAACACGCGGCACACAAGCAAGCACACACATGCACAGACACGCGCACAAGCACAGACACGCACACAAGCACAGACACACACACAAGCATGCACACACACACCTACCTCGCCACAGACAACGTCCGCACACGAATGCTCACAGTACTCGCACACAAGTCAATCCAGACACATCACATCATCTATAGGCTACGCACAGACACTTGCGCACATAGGCACGGGACACGCAAAATAAGCCACAAGACTATCACATACAAATCACGCAGTCACCACATGCCATCACAGGGAACCACGCCCCCCCATACACAATAGCCTCACAGACAAGCACAATCAAGCCCACGCTAACTCCCCCTTTGGGCACTACACAGCACAGATCACCGCTCACACAAGCACAGACTACACACATAATGTCTAAGCCATCCAGGGTGTGTACACGCACACAAGGCAATGCAATTCTCACTGCACATCGACACACACACTTACCACCAAGCACATGCACGCACAAATGCACACGCACACACACACACACACACACCACATACACACTACAAAACAATAATTCTGTTTTTTACCTATCAATGATCATCTTATTTTTATTAATTAATATTCATATTTACAATTTTTTAATGCAAAGTTCATAACATGATAGGCTACTTTTATACCTGCATGTAATGCATTCGCCCTTTTCTCTAACATCCCCCGAGGCCGCGGGAGAAACTTAAGAGCATTTATTCAAATTCACAACTGGACTCTCTGTTTGTACCACTAAAACCACTGAACTTTATAACTGCATCATTTCTAGGATATGACACACGGCAGTAGTAGAGCATTGTGGGAAATGTAATTTACATAACTTTGAGTCAGATGAGTAAGTTTACAAAGACAGGACTCAGGACTCATTTTAATTAGGTCTATTTTAACTGAATATATTTGAGCACTGAAATTGTAGGAATCATGTTAGTTTTAGAGTTGCTCCTAAGTTCCTTTCATCAAAATCAATTCCGCCTTTTGACATCTTTTGACTTTTCGTCAGTCTAGGTCCAAAACTAAAAACCTGTAATTTTTTGTTAAACAAACAATACTTAATTTTTGACTAAATACTTTTACTTTGATTTCTGGGGAAGATAGGTTTCTTTTTATTTATTTTTTAACATTGGTATTGTTATTAGTAAATGATTAAACTATATTATTTATTTTAATATTCTTAAGACACACTGTGATTGTGCAATTTCTACCCATCTGTGCAATAGTTTTGTCAATGTTTGAAAAGAAAGAAAAGTAGTGAGTATATAGCTAGTCTTGTAATCTATTTGACTGCCAGCAGATGGAGACTACAGCTCTCTTTCTATTCTGGTCTTACTTTAAAAGCTGTTTTGCACAAAGCAGCAAAATTGCAATTAATAAATTAGGTTTATGTTTAATGTGGCATTGTGCGCATTTATTAAGCTGTAGTGGACTTAAAAGCGGTGGAAGAGTGTGTTAATTTCGGTGTGTTTGTTTGTTCAGTCAAGAATAGTGTTAGTCTTACAGCTGGACAGATTTGTGCCGTCAGTTATCAGCAGGATGTAAACATTTAGAATTTTTCATTATCAAAATGTGCAGTGCATTCTCCTAAAACTCATTTGCACGAAACCCGTAATACAGCGCAGTAATTGTTACATGATATTATCAAATAATTCTTTCACAGACAATAAACCAGCTTTTGTTTTTCAGATTCAATTTTGTATTTCCACAAGGAGGGGGGGGGCAAATGAAAAAGGGTTTTTTGTGACCATTTGCTGTGTTTGAAGTGTGACCACATTCAAATAAAATCAAATTGTTTTTTTTAAAACGTGAAAAAATTGTTTTACATTCCAGGAAGGTGTCGGAGAAAGTGAGTTTAGCGGGACCATTGCACAGACTGATTTTAAACACGGAGGTACCCAAGTTTTGTACATTTCACAAACAAACCCATTGCTTCAGTAGGGAATTAAGTGAGGGGTTTGTGTCGTAAAAAGACCCTCAAATATCCCACAGGATCCCAGCAGCTGCTTTCACATAATCACACACACACACACACACACACACACACACACACACACAAACACACACACACACACACACACCCTTTCCCGACAACAAATGATATACAATTGTCCAGGAAAAATGAATCAGGCGTTTATTAAAGAGCATTCAAAAACTTAGAGACGGGAAAACACAATATTTCAACACAACAGTCAGTGTGATGAAGATGAATGTTTGGGATTATTTGAGGTGTGTTACATTATGAGTGTTGCTGCTGGAAACTCTAATGATATTAATTATATGTCAATCTCAAAACACATGTGGGTCAAATTAACGAATTATGCATGTACTTCCTATTATTTACATCAGAATTAAGGCCTTTTTTCCCCATTAAAGCAAACTATTAAGTTATTAGCTAATTCAAGTTTTTTTGATCTTATGACCATCTATTCAGTGTTCTACAATAGTATATACTAGAGGGCAACAATAAAATCACTCTTGAGAAACATATTAAACTAGGTCATATTTCCTAAATTGTATTGTTCTAAAAGCAAAATCTTCAGTTGGTTTCAAATAAATAGTTTTCACATTCCACCAAAAGAGTACAGACTTTTAAAACATGGCAGAACACACATGCAAATTTGACCTAAATTAATTATGAATCACCAGTTTGGGACCAAAAGTTGCTTTGCAGTTATTGATCAAATGCTATGTTTATATTCTTAAAGAACAATATTTGTTATCATTTTGTTTTGCAATTGTTGGTAACGGGGTTGAATGGTTGAGCTTGATTAGTTACAGAAGGTACTTTTCATGCACGATTAGTTTTACTATATGTGACCCTGGAGCACAAAACCAGTCTTAAAGGGATAGTTCACCCAAAAATGAAAATTCTGTCATCATTTACTCACCCTCAAGTAGTTCCAAACCCGTATAAATTTCGTTGTTCTGCCGAAGGAATCTTCCTACACAAAGGAAGATATTCTGAAGAATGTTTGTAACCAGGCTGTTTTGGGGCACCATTGACTTCCATATTAGGAAAAAAAATACTATGGAAGTCAATGGTGCCCCAGAGCTGCTCTGTTTCCCACATTCTTCAGAATATCTTCTTTTATGTTCCACAGAATAAAGAATGTCATACAGGTTTGGAATGAGGGTGAAGTAAATGATGACAGAATTTTCATTTTGGGTGGACTGTCCCTTTATTGCTGGGGTATATTGTAGCAATAGCCAAAAATACATTGTATGGGTCGAAATTATAGATTTTTCTTTAATGCCAAAAATCATTAGATTATTAAGTAAAGATCATGTTCCATTAAAGATATTTTGTAAATTTCCTACAATGATTTTTTTAGTGGGAGCTGCATTGCTAAGAACTTCATCGGGACAACTTTAAAGATGATTTTTTTTTTCTCAATATTTAGATTTTTTTTTTTACACCCTCAGATTCCAGATGTTCAAATAGTTGTATCTCTGCCAAATATTGTCCCATCATAACAAAACATACATCAATGCAAAGCTTGTTTATTCAGCTTTCATATGATGGATAAATCTCAATTTCGAAAAATGTACCCTTATGACTGGTTTTGTGATCCATGGTCATATAGTTTTACTGTATAATAATAGTTTATCAAATATCTAATAGTGCTCTATTAATGATTTTATGTGCCTTTATTGTTGAAGACAATGGGACTCTTTTGGTGGAAGGTGTCCGCTTTCATCAGGACCATAATCATCTCCTGGACCTTCATTTGTGTGTTTATGGACTCTACAATATGTTTCCTTGTTTGAGATCATAAACACATGGCCGATTGAAACTTATTTCTGCATCTCGTGTACGTCTGTGGAATCTGAGCTTTCCGGGCTCTTGTAAGACACCTGGGATTGAATGCAGGAATGCACGTAGAGCAGATGTTAGGAGTGCTATGGTGTCCCTCTCGAGTGCAGCTGTGTTTTCTGATTCTCTCTCAGGGGAGTTTGAGCTGGTCAGATCTTCAATGGCAAATAATCATGAATTATGAGGCATAAACCTCGTGTCCAAAGAACACCTGTGTTATCTGGAAACTCATTATTTGTAAATTGTGCTTTCTGTTTTCACAGTCCATGTCGCTCAGAGACCAGAGTTACTGTAAGATGGTAAGATTTTCATGTTAATGTTAATGTTTACATCTCAGAAGACTTAATGAAGTTATTTAGTTATATTCTCACTTCTGTTTAGCTTAAGTATCAAGTTATTCTCATTATTCTCATGTTTCTTCTGAAATTCATTAAGAGAAATAAAATAGACAAAATTATCTAGAGTTGTAAAATAAATGTTGTTCAGCTCAGATCATTTGATAAGAAATATCTGAGTTCGTATTGAGATCTTTAAATTTTGATTGCAGTCTTTGCTGTCTTGGCAAATCTGAGCAC
Source organism: Sinocyclocheilus anophthalmus (assembly GCA_018155175.1). Taxonomy (NCBI): domain Eukaryota; kingdom Metazoa; phylum Chordata; class Actinopteri; order Cypriniformes; family Cyprinidae; genus Sinocyclocheilus; species Sinocyclocheilus anophthalmus. Next base: position 107,636 of record JADLZN010001899.1, on the reverse strand, counting down.
AGTGTGAGACATTATGCGATCTCTTTTCTGAATCGTCTAGTAATACACGATTATTAAAGGCCTTTTACACACTACGGAAAAAAAAAACATGTTTTGGTAAAACAAAATTGAGTTCATCATTAAAGTCATTATGACAAAAAATGTGACTTTTTATGTCATAATTATGACATATCTCAATTTTAACCGTCATAATTTGTACTTTTTATTTCAATTTTGACTTTTTGTTTTATTATCTTGGCTTAGTATCTTCTCACTTAATTTCGTATTTAAGTATGATATTCTACAATTTGGACTTCTTATGATTATACTTTTTATGTTGTAATTATGACTTTTTATGTTGTATTATGTATTTTCACTGTCATAATTGTGACTTTTAAATACTTTTTTCTCCTAATTATGGCTTAGTATTTAATTTAGATTTTTTTTTTATCCCAAATTGTTTAGCATCTCATAATTTTGCCTTTTTATCTCATAATTATGACTTTTTGTCTCATAATTGTGAATTATCTCATAGTTTTGGTTGTTATCTATTAATTGTGACCCATAATTTCAGGTTTTTATCTCATAATTTTGATTGTCATAGTTTGAAGTTTTTATCTAAATTTTGAATGACAATGTTGGCTTTCTGTCTCATAATTGTGACTTATCTCATAATTTTGACTGTCATTTCAAGTTTTATCTCATATCTCATAATTTTTTTACTTATTATCATGGCTTAATATCTCTTAATTTTGAAACAATTCTCACAATTATGGCTTTTTATCTGATCATTTTGACTTATCTCAATTTTGACTGTCAGTTTTTAGCTCACAATTGTCATAATTATGACTTTTTGTCTCATAATGTTGGCTTTATATTTCATAATGTTTACATTTTATCTCCTAATTATGACATGTTATAATTATTATTTGCCAAAGCATTTTTTTATGTGGTGAAGATGGCCTTTCATGGATTACTGAGGGCCTCAGGAGAAAAATAAGGAGAAATTAAGTTTGATAAAATGAAGTTTGATCTTCATTTAATGTCATTTCTAAGAGAAACTATTGAAAGAGGTCATTAATGAAATTAATTAAGTGGACTATGAGAAACAATTCATTTGGATTGACCATTACAGGAAACTAGTGCGCTGAGCTGAAGAACTGACTACTGTGGAGCAGGTGTGTGTGTGTGTGTGTGTGTGTGTGAGATCACTGAAGCGAGGTAAACACACACTCACATCCACAGAAAGAGCTGACATGTGAAGGCATCAATGTTTCATGCACTAAACTGCCTCCTCCAGCAAGGAGCTCATCAGACGAGCCTCTTTTACTCATTTAGTGCTCCTGTGGCTCATTGGTAGAGCATTGCGTTAGCAGCGCAAAAGGTTGTGGGTTCGATTGCCAGGGAACACACATACTGTTGAAAAAAAATTATAGCCTGAATGCACTGTAAGTGACATTCTGCAAAGCGTCTGCTAAATGCATACATTACGTTACATTTAAAACTCTTTTCTTCTCTCATGTCAGTTAAAAACATATCTGGATGGTGATGGTGAAGATGAAGGTCTCTGCTGGTCCAGTCCTGCAAGCAGCTGATGGCTGGTTGTTGTGTATGAATGATTTACAGGGCGCTGCATCTGTGTTCCGCCGCGGACAGCAATTACAACTCTAAAATGGAGCAGGCAAGTTCATGGCATCCTGTCCTGAAAGCTCTTTTTCACAGATGTTATTATTCCTCCTGTGTCCAGTTCAAACCATCCTTGCTGTGTTGGGAATGGAGTCTTCCAGTGGAGTCGCACAAAACCCTTTTCCTCTCTCTGAATTCTCTCTTTTGTGTGAGCTGCACGAGTGTCGTCTTGTATTCAATCTGACAATGCTCTTAAATATTTCAGGATGACCGTTTACTTTGTGAAAGGGTTCCTGAGAAGATCCTCACAGGCTGGACTGAGTTTCGTTTCTATGCTCACAATCTCAGCTGGATGAATGACGTCTCTTATCATTATTTGTTTGAAGCTGTTGCATCGTTCTCATGCGGCTTTTCCTCTGTCCCATTCACATCTGGCTGTCTAGAGATATGGACAGAAAAAATAAACCTGTGATAACTCTCAGAAATACAGTACATGCTCTGTTTTAAAACCTGCTGAGCTCTCTATCTATATAGCATTTTAAGCCATCAGGGAAGTCTGCTTTAAAATGTAGGTAGCAACATTACATTGCTTAATACGTTTTATTCTTGTAGCCAAATCCTAAAGCAGCATCACATGTGTTCTTCATAGTGAAAGCAAACCCAAGAAAGCACTGAGCTTGATGCAAAAAAGAAAAAGTCATTCAAAACTACTTTAGTGTATATTTGTCTGTGCCGTATTTTTTTAATGCTTATTAACATACACTGTTAAAAATGATTGTGAATTTAACGGTACAATACTGTAAAAATGCTACAGTAAAAACCTGTTAAATGGTTAACGTAATTTCCTACTATCATACAGTGAAAAACTGTATTGGACTTACAACTGTATTGGACATTACATTTAATTTTACGGTAGTATACCATTTTTGGAAGTGAAAAAGACCGTATAATTTACAGTGAATAACCGTAAATTGACATTCCCAGAATTCCCTGCATTACATTTCAAAGTTGATGTTTTTTTGTTGAAATAACTATGTTTCTTCTTATTTTTTTCTTATCAGTTTTGTATATTAGGGTTGTGTGTTACACCTAATATTGTTAGATGAATGCTTATTGCATTATTTCAGTTTCACGTGTGTTACCATGATGGTGTTTGGTGTTTGTGTGAATGACACTGTGAACCTTCTTTATATGTTAGTATTTAAAAGCTGCTTTTGATTGGCTTTGGTTCATCATGTGACTTTCTCATCACCACCTGCATTTGGTGGTTATCAGTGTATTACAAAGGTACAAAACAGATTTCAGTACTTCAATAGGTTGGTATATTAACATTATATCAGTTAATGAAATATACCTTTTATGCACTGTAATTTTAAGTTCAAACGGTAAAACTAAAAGTTGCTACCTGGATATTTTTTAACGGTAAATTCCCGGCAAACCAGTAAAATTTTACGAATTGGTTTTTTTAACAGTAGTAGGTTTCGTAACATGCTAACCTCTGAGTCATTTGTACATCCAATCTCTGTGCTTACCTGAGGAACCAATTTGTGGACATGAGGAGTTGCTCCCATGTAGTAATTATTAGATATTTAATTTATAGTATTGTATTTAAATTAGATAAGGTCTTTAAAACTATTTGATCTGTTGAATATATGACTAATTGGTTGTCTAATAGTATATAATTATTTTTATATATTGGTCAAATATAATTATAAAACGATATGAATTAATATATTAAAATACAATGTTTCCTTTAGTGTACTAGTTAATATATAACTACATAATTTTTCAATATTACAATAATAGTTGCATCATATTTTTCATATAATTAGATAAGTAAGAAAAGTTATCCTATTCTATAGTTAAATGTATTTAAAATTAATTAAATATGTTACAATTTTAAATGTGTCCTTTCTTTTTAATTTGTTTTCTGATATAAGGCCCCCAGTTTAGCATGAGTTGTAAAATTGGAATCATATATGGACCCTGGAGCACAAACCATCCTAAGGGTCATTTTTTTACAATTGAGAGCTTGTATACATCTCTGAAAGGTTCTGACCATATTTGGCCGAGTCCACATTTGAAAATCTGGAATCTGAGGGTGCAAAAAAACTCTTGTACTGGGGGGAGACAATCCGCCTTTAAGTTGTCCAAATTAGTCCTTAGCACGGCAGATTACTAATCAAAACGTAAGTTTTGATATATGTATGTAGGAAATTTACAAAATATCTTCACGAAACATGATCTTTACTTAATTGCTACTGATTTTTGGCTACAAGCAAAATCGATTCATTTGAGACCATACAATGTATTTGTTGGCTTTGCTACAATTACACTCATGCTACTCATGACGGTTTTGTTCTCTCGGGTCACTTTGTCTCGTAATATTATACCCTCCGTGATATTACTGGAAAGGGGAGATTGTTGCATGAAATACTGTTTAATTGAAGATTATGTACAAAAAATATGTAATTTGTAAACAATATGCCTGAATCACTTTTATTACATTAGGTATGAGAGTAGAATCAGTTCAGGTAGAAATGGCTCCTGTTACACAACAACAACAACAACACATTTTTACTGTTTTACATCCCAATCTATGCCATATTTTGTTCTGATCCTACAGCGAGTGATGTGGACTCACGGTTTGACACGGTTGACGAACATCCGTCGCAGCAGGAGAGCGATGGTGCTCAGGACCATGATGGTGGTGCACATGACTGCTGTAGTTCAGTGAAACTAGGAGCGAACACAAAAACAAAGCTCAGGACATCCTCAGCAGGCAGAGGAAATGATTTGGGGTTACACTTTTTCACCATGCCCTGCGCCTGAGTCAGATTATATGGCTTAGCGCTAATCTCAGTCAACGTGAGTCGCGTGGGGGGTCGGAGCTGTCAGCACCTACTGACACAGCAGTTTACCTGATCAGAACTGAAGCCAAACACTTGACACAGCCCCAGTGACATGCAGCGGAACCACAGGAAACCAGCAACATAACGAAACACAGCCTGTGCAGTGCTGCCTGATGCTGAAGTGATTCTAGGGTGTTTTGAATGCCTGCCAGAATGTTGCTAGGAGGTTACTATTGTGTTTTGGGTTGCTAGGGAGTTTTGGGTGGCTGCCAGAGTGTTATTAGGATGTTGCTAGGATTTTCGGGTTACTGGGAGGTTGCTAGGGTGTTTTTGGTGGCTGTGTTGCTTGAAGGTTTTCTAGGGTGTTTGGAGTTGCTAATGGGTCGCTAGGCGATTTTAGGTTGCTTGGAGGTTGCTAGAGAGTTTTGGGTGGTTGCCAGAATGTTTCTAGGATTTTTTTGGTTGCAAAGAGATTGCTAGGGTGTTTTAGGTTCTTTGCAGGCTGTTAGGGAGTTGTGGGTGACTACCAGAGCATTGCTAGGGTGCTTTGGGGTGCTTGGAGGTTGGCAGGGTGTTTATGGTTGCTTGATGGCTGCTAGCGAGTTTTGGATGGCTCTCAGAGTGTTGCTAGGGTGCTTTGGGTTACTTGGAGGGTGCTAGGAGGTTGCTAGGATGTTTGGGGTGTTAGGAGGTTGTTAGGGTGTTTTTGGGTGGCTGCCAAAGCGTTGCTAGGTGATTGCTATGGTGTTTTGAGTTGCTAGGGTGTTTGTGTTTTCTTGGAGATTGCTAGAGAGTTTTGGGTGACTGCCAGAGTGTTGCTAGCAGGTTGCTAGGGTGTTTTGTGTTTGCTTGGAGGTTGCTAGGGGTTTTGGGGTGGCTGCCAGAGTGTTTGCTAGGGTGTTTGGGGTGCTGGGGCGGTACTAAGGAGTTCTGGTGGCTGCCAGAGTTTGTCTAGGAGGTGCTATTGTGTTTTGGGTTGCTAGAGTTTTTGTTTTGCTTGGAGGTTGCTAGGGAGTTTTGGGTGGCTGCCAGAGTGTTGCTAGGGGGTTGCTATGGTGTTTTGGGTTGCTTGGAGGTTGCTAGGGAGTTTTGGGTGGCTGCCAGAGTGTTGCTAGGGGGTTGTTATGGAGTTTTGGGTTGCTAGGGTGTTTTGTGATTTCTTGGAGGTTGTTAGGGAGATTTGGTTTGCTGCCAGAGTGTTGCTAGGGTTTTTTGGATTACATGGAGGTTGCTAGGGAGTTGTGGGTGGCTGCCAGAGTGTTGCTAGGGGGTTGCTATAGTGTTTGGGGTTGCTAGGTGATTATTAGGTTGTTTTGCTTAGAGGTTGCTAGGGATTTGGGGTACCTGCCAAGGTGTTATTAGGAGGTGGCTAGAGTGTTTTGGGTGGTTGCCAGAGTGTTGTTAGTAGTTTGCTAAGGATTGGGTTGCTAATGGGTTGCTTGGTGTTTTAGGTTGCTTGGAGGCTGCTAGGGAGCTTTTGGTGGCTGCCAGAATTGATACGGAATATTTTAGCTATGCAGATACTAGAATGTACTAAATGTCTTGGCAAATGTGTTGCAACCACCGGCAACAAATCACAACAGCCTATCATTGTGGTAGCGATGTCTTAAGCACTCTGTTGTTCTCAAATATTCAGCTAACGTTTATTGCGTTACGTGACTGAGTTCATGGGAACAGGGATGATGAGTGTGTTAAAGTGAACTGCACAATCATCAAACATTGTGAAAATCCTGTTGAGTCACTGTACTTTTTAATGATGTGATTATGATGAGTCACTGTGACTTTCGGGAAGCAGCAGAGATTGATCACATGATCACAGCTGAAGAGCTGCTGTATGTCTGTGTCAGTCATTTATCTGCTGTGCTGCAAACCTTCATCTGACCTTTAAACCAGAGACCCTTCAGATCCTGCAGGGGAGAAAATCACAAACAAGATCTCTGTAACATCTCAACTCTTTCTCTTGGGCAGCTGAAGACTTTTGCTGAACATTCCCGATTGTCAGATGTTTCTCCTGACAAAGACTGTCATCTGAGTATTTTCACACATAGAGTTCTAGAAGAGATCTTAACAATGTGTGATCAGATTTGCCAAGCAGTCAACAGTCAGAGATCTCAATATGACCTCAAACTTTTCTCATCAAATGATCTGAGCTGCTCTTCACAGTCATTTTACAGCTCTAAGACATACTGCTGCTGCACAAATAGCATATATTAATAACCTATAGCCAGTGCTGGGGGAAGCTACTCTGAAACTGTAGCTTGACCAGCTACAAGCTACTCGTAAATTAAAATAGTTAAGCTACATTCAAGCTACCCTTCTGAAAAAGTAGCTAAATACACTACAAGTTACTGTCAAAAAGTAGCTAGCTACAATGAAACTACTTTCAATTTTTTATTATAATTCTTTTTTTTTTCTTTTTTTTTACAATTAACATTACAAATAACTAAATAATTATTAATGAAGAATTATAATAAAGTTATAAGTAAAATATAATGAAGTTACAAGTAAAATATTTGGGGTTTAAAACAACATTCTGTAATTCAATCATGATTTCAAAGAGTAGGGTGAATTTCAATGACAAAAAGTGTCCCAATCATTTGATTTTGTAAACTAACCGATACACACAATAATAAAATATTGTATAGTTACTGTAAATAGTTATTTTAGTTATATTAGTATATTGCTACAAACGTAACACCAATGTAAGAACAAAATGTATGCAACTTAAACTGGTTACAGAGGAGTCGTGAAAGAAGCAGGTTAAACTCACAGCACATGCGGTATTTACTGACTGAATAGAGATGTCAATCATCAGCTGCACGCGTGAACACTGTGCTTTGCGTGAATCCCACCGCAACCATCCTTTGCCAAATGACAAGCACACTACTATATCGCAATTTTATTTTCTGTTCGATTAGTGTTATTACAAAACTGTGGGGGGACAGATTATATTATGACATTCATCCAGAGGTGTAAAGAGTACCTAAAAACCATATTTGAGTAAAAGTACAGATACCTTACAGTGAAAATTACTCCACTACACGTTACAAGTCACCAATTCCAAAATAACTTGAGTAAAAGTTTTAGAGTATCTGATTTTAACAGTACTTAAGTATTTTACTTATACTAAATATAGGCTCAAAGGAGCACTAGTCAAAGAGACATGCCAGTGAAAAACTGTAACGTTGTGGAGAAACTTGGGGAAACAGGCAGAGGCAAGGATCTATGTACAGGTATTTCATGGAAAAACTAGAACAAACAATAAAGCAAAACCCAAAGGGAACAAAGAACAGAATGACTGGCAAACAGACAACCATTACATTCAACACCTCACAAGGAACTAAAGAAAAACTAGGGCCATATATACACACAGGGGCTAACAGCTTAACATGATAAGACACACCTGGGGAGACTAATCAAGGAACCAATGACCAAACGGACTACAAACTGACTACAAAAACACCACGGGAGACAGGAAGTGACAAAATTCCAGGGCAAGGCACAGAGAGCATGAAAAAAAAACAAGAAAGAGTTGATTTGTGAGAGCAATCACATTTATTTTCTAAAACAAAAAAAAAACCTGAACACCTCAAAATTACGAAACAAACCAAAAGCCAAAAACTATATATTTCAAAAAAGTCTCTTCATTTAATGGATAAATACGAAAGAACGTGTTAAGTAAAATTAAAAAGTCTAAGCCTTCTTGCACTGGATGTGCTGGTTTGGGCCTCATTGCCGGCTGCAGTCTTGTCCTCATCTCATATATAAAACACCTTTGATTCACAAATACTTGCTAAGGAACTCACACTCACATTAAGTAGCCTTGTTGAAAAGTTTGGGTGTTTAAGGGCAAAACGCACAAGATGCAGTATGTTCAGTGACCTTTATTAGGCAGTATCACGTCTTTTGTAGCAGCAATAAACTGCCGCAGAAAAAGCTAGGTCCATGCAAATTGTAATTTGGAACTGCAACACTCATTTCAAATGTAGAGGAGTAAAGAGTACAGATACTCGTTCAAAAATGTAGTAAAGTAAAGAGTAAAAGTTGCTAACATCTTTACTACTCGGTACAACTACAAAGTACCCGAAAAGAAACTCAAGTACAGTAACTAAGCACATTTACTCCAATACTTTACACCTCTGCCTTCATCATTATAAAATAGACATTTGATCTAGATTGTAATAAAGAAGAAAATTAATTATCCGTTTAAAAAGGCTATTATTCACCTCCTGTAATGTGCTTTAAATCTTCGACTTAGACCGCATTTTAATCTTTGTTTTGCGTAAATTACAGTTGATTCATGTGAAATCTTTTGCAATATCAGCAGCGATCTCTTGTCCTGGAAATCACGTAAGATGCGTGATATCACAACATATGGTGGTAATGAACAAATTTAGTTTGTGATCTAGTCAGAAGAAGACGCTGCACTGCTTCAATGCGTTACAGGCTTGTGACTCGTCAGAACACAACACGTAATTAAGCGTTTGGTCGCGCTACATCGCCACTTGCTGGAAAAAGTAGTTAGCTACAGGAAAAGATACACTGTTTTAAAAGTAGCATCTCTACTGTAAAGCTACTGATAAATGTAGTTAAGCTGGTAGCGTCGCTACTTGTAGCTAGCTACTCCCCAACACTGCCCATAGCAGATCTATACAGGTGGAGCTGGGGAAGGTGGGGGTTTCAGAGTAGCTCTGAAAGCACAGTGCAAAATGGTCTAGTAAATGCTAACCAGCCATTTAAATGTAAAACAGCAAGCTCATTAGCTGTGTATGCAACATGAACCAATCAGCTTGTGCCAAGTTGTTTAACACTGAGAATATCATCAGTTTACGTTAAGGACCCATCAGCCTGCACCATCTAAAGTTTTAGGGCCCTATCATACACCCGACGCAATGCTTTTGCTAGTTTCAGCCGGACGCAGTCCTCACTTTCCCGTCCTGTGCCACGTTGTTTAAATAGCAATTGCATTTGTGCCCATTTGTGCGCCCATGGGCGTGCTGGTCTAAAAAGAGGTTGCTGCGCATTGATGACTTTGCTATTTGAGGAAAGATAGACTGCCCATATACATAAAAACCTGTGGGCCCTAAAGTCTGTCGCAATATTATGTCTATGTTATTTAAAGAGTGCGTTTAGTAATATGTGCTATAGATGGGTGCAAAACGCAACGTACCTTTAACACACTTTCAAGCACCAAAAAACTTTTTGGCATACGCAACTGGCTTTTAAAGGGGATGGGAGATGAGACTCTGATTGGTTTATTGCACGTTATGCCCAAAAAACACCCATTACTCATTAAGAGAATAGGAACAACCCTTTTAGACCATGCGCCAGGCGCGCCGACCGTTTTCCCGTCGTTAAACTAGCAAAAGTGGATTTGGACACACCCTAAGTGCACCTGCACCGTGCGCTTTAGACCATGCGCTTAGATCTTTAAAATAGGGACAGAAATTGGCATTCATTTTACCGCTGCAAGTTGAAGTGTTTTACTTCCCATTTTTGTTTCACTTATTTCAATCAATTAAAAAAAAAGCCATCCAACCTGGTATTCCCTACATTATAGGGACCAAATAGCCCTACAAGTAATACCAGTACATTTTAACCATGTGGTGGGAACACTTTTTTTTTGGAAGAAACAAGTTTATAAACTTGAGGAAGTTTCTTCCCCCCTTGAAGAAACAAGTTTATAAATCATACAGAATGCAGTTTTTGGGAAAAAAACAAAAAAACAAATCCCAAAATCCAAGTTTTGTGCGAGGGGTAGGTTTAGGGTATAGGTTTTTGGGCGGATATAGGAGTTTTAAGAACTGGTTTACCATTGAAAATTCCTGAAGGGGTAAAATGGGGAAAGAATGAAGTGCAGCTCTGTTTCCACTTGAGTCTGGTGCCCGCATTAGTGTTCGACTGTCTGTCGGCTTCTATGCTGCAGGCCATTTCTACATCTGTGTAAACACACACACACACACACACACATGCACAGAGCTTTAAACTGACATTTGTCCTGCTGAGTTCGGCTCATTTACTCCATTCATGGTTTATCTTTCTCTCCAACGCTCATTTTATCACGCAGCTCTTGATAATGAAGTTTTCTCAGTTCCTTTGTAAAGTTTGATCAGGTCATAAGCTGAATATCTCTGGTTCACTGTAGATTATCACACACGGGCACAGACTGCAGGTGAAAACGCTGATAAAATAACTAATTTAATAGAAATTTAATCACGTTCAGCTCTCAGTATACAGTGTTTGCTTCCATGACTTTATCCATAATGTCAGTCAACATTCCACATTTACTACAGTTAATGCTATTCCTGTGAAAGCATAATCAATTTTTGTGGCATGTTTTCACAAAATATTCTGCAGTACAACAATTTTCAGCATTGCTAATAATCCAAGTAAAGGGTAGGAAAGACAGTGGTGTGAAAAAGTGTTGGCCCCCTTCCTGTTTTTTAAAATTTTTGCATATTTGTCACACTTAAAAGATTCAGATCATCAAACAAATTTTAATATTACACAAAGATAATGCAAGAAAATACAAAATGCCGTTTTTAAATGATTATTTATTTTATTAAGTTAAAAAAGCTGTCCAAACCTGCCTGGCCCTACGTGAAAAAAGTAATTGCCCCCTAAATCTAATAAATTGTTGTGCCACGCTTTGCAGCAACAACTGCAATCTAGCGTTTGCGATATCTGGTAATGAGTCTTTCACATCGCTGTGGAGAATTTTGGCCCACTCTTCTTTGCAGAACTACGTTAGTTCAGCCACACTGGAGGGTTTTCGAGCATGAATTGACTGTTTAAGCATCTCATCGGATTTAAATCCAGCTATAGACAGGCCCTAAAAGCTGCCAGGGCCGAGCATATCCACAACCTCATAGAAAATAACCAAAACAATCCTAGGTTTTTCTTTTCGCCCGGTTGGGGGGGGGGGGCCCTTTTTTTAATTACAATATCCAACGCCACCCCCCGCTCTCAAAATATTTCCCCACAGTTAAGTAATGACTTATGAATTTCTTCACTGATAAAATAAATAACATCAGAAAAGCAATAACAAATTTAGATTCTACAGCGTATAATACTTTAGTTTCATTCATCGCACCAAAAGATAAACTTCAGTGCTTTACAACTATAGGACAGGATGATCTAAATAAACTTATCACTGCATCTAACCCAACAACATGCCTGTTAGATCCTGTACCCCCTAAATTACTGAAAGAGTTGTTACCTACTGCAGAAGAACAGCTTCTCAATATTATTAACTCACCATTATCTCTATGTCACGTCCCAAAACCCTTCAAGCTGGCGGTCATTAAAGCCTCTCATTAAGAAACCACAGCTAGATCCTAGTGAACTGGCAAATTACAGACCCATCTCAAATCTTTCTTTTATGTCTAAAATTTTAGAAAAAGTTGTTTCTGCTCAATTGTGCTCCTTCCTGAAAAAAAAGTATCTGTAGAAGATTTTCAGGTTTCAGGCCCCACCATAGCATAGAAATTGCACTTGTTAAAATTACAAATGACTTTCTTCTTGCGTCAGACCAAGGCTGCGTCTCATTGCTAGTTTTACTTAATCTTAGTGCTGCATTCGATACTATAGATCGTGACATACTCATAGATCGATTACAAACTATACAGGTATTCAAGGGCAGGATTTAAGATGGTTTAGATCCTACCTGTCCGATCCTACCACTTTGTTCATTTAAATGGGGAGTCATCTCAATTATCACCAGTAAAATATGGAGTGCCACAAGGATCTGTCCTAGGTCCTCTGCTATTTTTGATATACATGTTGCCCTTGGTAATATTATTAGAAAATACGGGATTAGTTTCCACTGTTATGCCGATGATACTCATCTATATATCTCAACAAGACCAGATGAAACTTCTTAATTATCTAAGCTAACAGAGTGTGTTTAAAATGTAAAAGAATGGATGACCAATAAATTTCTCCTATTAAATTCGGATAAGAAAGAAATATTACTTATTGAACCAAAAGACAGTACGCCGAATCTCGTGGATTACAATTTGCAACTAGATGGGTGTACTGTTACTTCCTCTACGGTCAAAAATCTGGGTGTTATATTAGATAGCAACTTGTCTTTTGAAAATCATATTTCCCATGTTACAAAAACAGCATTCTCCATCTTAGAAACATTGCCAAGTTACGAAACATGTTACCTGTTTCTGATGCAGAAAAGCTAGTTCATGCGTTCATGACCTCTAGACTGGACTACTGTACTGCTAGTTGGTTGTCCTGCATCTTCAATAAACAAGCTACAGATAGTCCAAAATGCAGTGGCTAGAGTCCTTACCAGGTCAAGAATATATGATCATATTACCCCAATTTTGCAGTTTCTGCACTGGCTTCCTATTAAGTTCCGTATCAGTTACAATATTATTACTTGCCTATAAGGCCCTAAAATGGGCTGGCTCCTGCGTACCTAACTAGTCTTCTAACCACGCTACAATCCATCACGCTCCCTAAGGTCGCAAAATTCTGGACTTTTGGTAGTACCTAGGATAGCAAAGTCCACTAAAGGAGGTAGAGCTTTTTCGCATTGGCTCCCAAACTCTGGAATAGCCTTCCTGATAGCGTTCGGTGTTCAGACACACTCTCTCTGTTTAAATCTAGATTACAGACACATCTCTTTGGCCAAGCATTCAAAAAATGCATCTCATAATCTTTTACTGCATCGCATAATCTTGTACTGCAGTTATATCTAATCAAATGCACATAATTATTCTTTAGTTTTGGTTAAACAAATAAATTTTGCTTGGCTGGAACAGCAGCTACGCTAATCATGTTTGTATTTGTTTCTGTAACTAGGATTTACACAAGCTTCAGTCTTGATCCAGAACACCTGAGAAGATATGATGCAACCCCTCAGAGGACCTCAATGATGCCAACCCTGAAACACATACAGAACTACCACATTTTGCTATAAGTTTGATTGCATCAATATAATAATTGCTGTTAATATGATTCATCGTCTGTTTTATTACGTCTTATATTGATTTTTCCGTTCTGCTGGTTCTTCTGGTCAGAGGAGAACTGGCCCCCCATCTGAGCCTGGTTCTCCCAAGGTTTTTTCTCCATTCTGTCACCGATGGAGTTTTGTTTCTTTGCCGCTGTCGCCTCTGGCTTGCTTAGGTTGGGGACACTTCATTTCCAGCGATATCGTTGACTTGATTGCAAAGATGCTTTTTAAACTGAACTGAGCTGGATGATGAATTCAATGATGAACTTTCTTTAACTGAAAAATTTGTGTTTACTGTTGTCATTTTGCATTATTGACACTTTTTTCCTAATTAATGCTGTTCAGTTGTTTTGTCACAATCTGTATTGTTAAAAGCGCTATATAAATAAAGTTGACTTGACTTGACTTGACTTGACTTTGACTAGGCCACTCCAAAATCTTAATTTAGTTTTTCTTTAGCCATTCAGAGGTGGAATTGCTGGTGTGTTTTGGATCATTTTCCTGCTGCATAACCCAAGTGCGTTGGAGCTTGAGGTCACAAACTGATGGCCGTACATTCTCCTTCAGGATTTTTTTGATAGAGTGCAGAATTCATGGTTCCCGTCAATTATGGCAAGTTGTCCAGGACCTGAAGCTGCAAAGCAGCCCCAGACAATCACACTACCACCAACATGTTTGACTGTTGCTATGATGTTCTTTCTATGAAATGCTGTGTTGGTTTTACACCAAATGTAACGGGACACAAACCTTCCAAAAAGTTAAACTTTTGTCACATCATTCCACAGAATATTTGCCCAAAAGCCTTGGTGATAATCAAGATATTTTTTGGCAAATAAGAGACAAGCCTTTGTGTTCTTTTTGGTCAGCAGTGGCTTTTGCCTTGGAACTCTCCCATGGATGCCGTTTTTGCCCAGTCTCTTTCTTATTGTTGAATCATGAACACTGACCTTAATTGAGGCAAGTGAGGCCTGCAGTTCTTTAGATGTTGTTCTGGGTTCTTTTATGACCTCTTGGATGAGTCGTGGTTGTGCTCTTGGAGTAATTTTGTTTGGCTGGCAACTCCTGGGAAGGTTCACTATTGTTCCAAGTTTTCTCCATTTGTGGTTAATGGCTCTGAGCGTGGTTCGCTGGAGTCCCAAAGCCGTAGAAATGGCTTTATAATCCTTTCCATACTGATACATGTCAACTGTTTTGATTATCATCTGTTCTTGAATTTCTTTAGATCGCGGCATGATGTGTTGCTTTTTAAGCATGCTTCACTTGGTCAGACAGGTTCTATTTAAGTGATTTCTTGATTCAACAGGTCTGGCAGTAATCAGGCTTGGGTGTGGCTAGTGAAATTTAACTCTGCTTTCTAAAATAATGTGGTTGCAGTTCTTTCATGATTTAACAGGTGGGGGCAATTAATTTTTCACATAGGGCCATGTGGGTTTGGACAGCTTTTTTCCCTTAAATGAAATCATCATTTAAAAACTGCATTTTGTATTTACTTGCATTATCTTTGTGTAATATTTAAATTTGTTTGATGATCTGAAACATTAAAGTGTGACAAACATGCAAAAAATAATAAAATCCGGAAGGGGCCAACACTTTTTCACACCACTGTATTTCTTGAGCAGCAAATCAGCATATTAAAATTATTTCTGAAGGATCATGTGACACTGAAGACTGGAGTAATGACACAGATTAAAAAAAAACATTTTTTTTAAATCATAAATCATATTTTCACAATTTTTACTTTTGATCACATAAATGCAGCCTTGGTGAGCAGAAGAGACTTCTTTCAAAACCACACATACAAACAAAAAATCTGAATGTGTGTATATATATAGTATTATGGTCTATAAAAAGTGCAAGACTCAGAGTTTATTTATTTAATGTTTCAGAGTTTATTTCTGAATCAGTGATTATTTTACATGTACAAAACATTTGAATAAGTACAAAAAGAATCAGTTTAGCTACTTTTGCACAGAACAGTCCTTTCTACTCATTTTGCTCACAGCACGCAGAGGAAGCGGCTGATACAAAAGTCGCTTTCAAAAACATCTGCTTTAGATGAACTGGATATCTATCTAAAGCTCCAGCAGAGACCCGAATGTTTCATCAGAAATGCACATTTTTGTATCTGATGGAGGTCGTGTTTGTGTACAGGCCCATGGTTTATCTGGAGTATGTGTAAATATTTAATGGGAGACGGACTGCAGAGAGCTTGAGATTTCTGCACTGATTTATATGTGTGTTTATTATCTGAGCTGAATAACAGTTGCTAGGGATATGACATCGATAAAGTCCAGATAAAATATCATGTAGAGTCCATCAACATTTATAAAACATTGTCTTGTATGAGCTCATTTTACAACAACAACATGTCTTTATTTTCTACTACGTCTTTTTCGTTCACTTATAGAAATGAATCAAATATACATGACATTACTGTAATAATCTTTGGTTTCATTCATATAATTATGCATTTATTCTCTCCTTTACTTTGCAGAGTTTTTGATGGATTCCCAGCCGACTTCAGCGTAGACTTTGTTCATCTGCCAGTACAGGACGCCCAGGAGTTTAGACCACACGCTCTGCACTGATGCCGGACTGAAGCATTGTGGGAAAGCTTCCACCAGCACCTCCAGAATTACTCCAGCCAGAATCTGCAGTAAGATATTAATAATTTTACTCAGCAAGGACTCAGTCAATTGATCAAAAGTGACAGTAAAGACATTTTTTAATGTTACAAAGATTTCTATTTCAAATAAATGCTGTTATTTTCTGCTTTTCATTCATCAATAAAAAAATATGAAGCAGCACATCGGTTTTCAACTGTGATAATAATCAGAAATGTTTCTTGAGCAGCAAATCAGCATAGTAGAGTGATTTCTGAAGGATCGTGTGACACTGAAGACTGGAGTAATGATGCTGAAAATTCACAGAAGTAAATTACATTTTACAACATAGAAAACAGTTATTTTAAACTGCAATAATATTTCACAATATTACTGTTTTTGCTGTATTTTAATAAATTAAATGCAGCCTTATTGAGCAGAAGAGACTTCTTTCAAAAACATCCTTTATAACTTTGTATCATGGTGTTTGTTCCTCATACTCACTTTGAAGTAAACCGGATCCACCTTGTGTCTGAGCGCGTGTGATTTGCCCATCTGCTGGAAGATGGTGTTGAGTTTGTCTCCATCACGCAGGTTTTCCACCAGCGTGTTGAGGGCGGTCAGGACCCGCAGCCCGTGTTTCTTCAGCTGGATGCTTTGCTTCATCTCCTCGGGATCCTGCATGTCACGGAACTGATCGAAGTACTGCTTCGCCGACGGGAAGTTTGAGAAAAATCTGGAGGAACACAAATTGTTACTTTCAAAACAAAAATTCATTGACACCCTGACCCCCCCTCATAAGATTTAAAAGAATAGTTCACCCAAAAGTGAAATTAGCTTCATTCTCAGGCCATCCGAGATGTAGATGAGTTTGTTTCTTCATCAGATTTGGAGAAATGTATCATTACATCACTTGCTCACCAATTTGCTCTGCAGTGAAAGGGTGCCGTCAGAATGAGAGTCCAAACAGCTGATAAAACATCACAATAATCCACAAGTAATCCACACCACTCCAGTCCATCAGTTAATGTCTTTCTGAAGTGAAAAGCTGCGTGTTTGTAAAAAACGAATCTATTATTAAAGCTGCTTCCAACTCCATAATCCATAATAATGCTTCCTCCAGTGAAAAAGGCCATCTGTTGTCTCTCACATCAAAATCTACCCTCATATTTGTTTAGAGCTGTTTAGATCTGTTTTGGTGTAACGTGCTTGTCCCTGTGCAGATGTCTCTCCTGATTCAGACGAGATGACTCGTTCACTGGAGGAGGCAATATTATGGATAAAGGACTCATATTTTAATGGTTTGATGTTAAAAACATCTTAATTAATTTTTTTCTTATAAACAACCAGCTTTTCTCTTCACAGGACATTAATTGCCGTACTGGAGTGGTGTGGACTACTTGTGGATTATTGTGATGTTTTTATCAGCTCTCATTCTGACGGCACCCATTCACTGCAGAGGATCCATTGCTGAGCAAGTGTTGTAGTGCTACATTTCTCCAAATCTGATGAAGAAACTCATCTACATCTCGGATGGCCCAAGGGTGAGAACATTTTCAGCAAATTTTCATTTTTTTTTTAAATGAACTATTCCTTTAAACCCCTATACTTCTTTCTTCTTTGAAACATAAAAGGTGATATTTTGAGATGTGGGCTCCAATATTACTTGGTTCCCAATATCTGTCAAAATATCACCTTTATGTTCCACAGAAAAAAGAAAGTCATACAGGTTTGGAATGACACGAGGTTAAAAGATTATTGTTTGGGTGAAACATAACATGATCATGTTTCATTGAATTAAAAATGTCTTGTTGAATTGTTTCAGTGAAATATAATTCATTTTGTGATGTTTATTATTGACTGATTTTACAGACATGCACAAGTGAGCCACACACAGCAGCATTTTGATTGGACTGGAACAGAAGATCCTTGTCATCACGTGATCAGAGTACAGTTACCAATCTTCATTCATTTATGATCGTTTATAATAATAAAAATGTGTAGTATGTAGTGGAGGATTAGGTTCCAGATTGAGCCTGCAAACGTTAATAGGAAATACGTTATAGCAGGGCCATGCAGCCATTTCATGAGGATCGTAAAAGATAAACATGTGAAAGTGAGCTGTGCCGTGTGTGACAAAGTGTATTTCAGCCCAGCTGGACAGATAAGCGTTCCTGAGATAATACTAATCTAATATTTAACAAGCATTGTTGAAATTCTCCTTCACTCACAACAAATACTGCAATAAAACTCACTTAACTTAGTGATAAAAATGACCTAGAAGCAGTTAAAGGGATGTTGAGCACGTTGAACTCTGTAGTGTGTGTGACATGGGTGCCGTCGTTCCTGACACATGCTCACGTGTTTGTGTTGTGATTGTAGCTTCTCTGTGTTATTACTCTCATCCAGCAGAAGCAGCACAAACACTCAGGTGCAAGTTTCTGCCTTGACGTCAATTTTGAATTAGCTTTTGTTTTTATATTTTTAGTTGCAACGAATAGCCCTAAATATAAAACTAAATTCACAATTCAGCTGAATCAGTGACATTTCCAGTGTTACTGTAAATGTCCTCAGCTCTGAACGCTACTGTATGTGTTTACTCCGATGTAACGCAGTAGAACAAGAGTGGACTAGTTTACTCTATTAAAAAAAAAAAGCAT
This sequence comes from Sinocyclocheilus anophthalmus, assembly GCA_018155175.1. NCBI lineage: Eukaryota > Metazoa > Chordata > Actinopteri > Cypriniformes > Cyprinidae > Sinocyclocheilus > Sinocyclocheilus anophthalmus. Next base: position 88,945 of record JADLZN010001899.1, on the reverse strand, counting down.
TCCTGTAAGAACTAAATGATCTCATGAGATAATCTGTTCCAGTTGCATAACAAAAGGGAGCTTAAATGATTATATTCATTTTAATTGTGGGTTGAACAAACCTTTAAATAAACCAAATACACCAGCATTTTTATAATTTTTTTAAGCGTTAATTAGGCACAGATTATTGATGTTACAAGAAAATACTATTTCAGTTTTTCTACCTAAAATGTTCATGTTAAATCCAATGTGTTATTTGCCATTTCTTTGTAATTATTTGTGGAATTTACTAGTAATGTCTGAGTTTTATTTTCACAAAATAATTTGTTTATTTATTTGTTTGTTTGTTTTAATTTATTTTTTTATTTTTTTAGTTTTTAGTTTTATTCATGTTTAATACTTAGATATGTTTAGGGTAGGGTTAAACTTCCTTAAACTTCATTTATTCCAGCAAAGGCAACATTTAATTTTCATATTTGTATATTTTGCACCTGCACGGTGACATTTTCTAAGGCAGTGGATTGCACAATGAAGATTCCAAATTATTAATATTATTTGTCTTTGTCTTGCTTATAGATTCATGTTGACTTTCTAACTAATTTTAAAAATAAACTGAAAACAACATTTTATTATCAAAAATCAGATTAAATAAGGGTTTTAAAGGGTTAATCATAAAAGTGAGGTTTTATGCCTAAATGGATTCAGATTTTTGGATAAAATATATATTATTATAATTATTATAATATTTCAGTGAAAGATTTTGAAGACAAATGACAAAGAGGAATCTTAAAATTAAATAGAGTTGGTTTTGATTTCATGTTGCTTTTAAATTTAATTAAATTTTTGCTTTGATATACTGCTTTATTATGATTAGTAAATCTATCTGACTGAAGCATCTTTCTTGTTTTTACAGTCGTGCCTCATGCAGCCAGCGCCAGAGTGGCTGTGATGTTGTTTCAACGAGCTCCATCAACTGTTTCACCTCTTACGGCCCACAGAACTGAACCGTGAGTCAAACCGCAACAGGAAGATCTGTCCCATTAAACAGAGACAGAATCTAGTAAATGCTCACAGAGGAGACGTGTCCTCACATGTCCAAATCAAACAGGAGATAAAGAGAGACTGTGTTTTTCTCTCATCTTAATGTAGACCATAACTCATGTTTGAGTACATGCGCTCTTAACCTCTGACTCCAGATTCATGTGTAAGCGGCTGTAGGATGAGCAAAGGCAGTTAAAATCCCCTGGAAACGTGAAAACAATCATAAACACAGCGCGCAGATGAGCAGTTCATTAGTTATCGTCTGAAGGTGGGGACACTAATATAGTTATCATTAGTTATCGTCTGTTGGTGGGGACACTAATATCGTTTTTATAGTTATCGCCTGTTGGTGGGAACACTAATATAGTTATCATTAAAGTTATCGTCTGTTGGTGGGGACACTAATATAGTTATTATAGTTATCGTCTGTTGGTGGGGACACTAATATAGTTATTATAGTTATCGTCTGTTGGTGGGGACACTAATATAGTTATTATAGTTATCGTCTGTTGGTGGGGACACTAATATAGTTATTATAGTTATCGTCTGTTGGTGGGGACACTAATATAGTTATTATAGTTATCGTCTGTTGGTGGGGACACTAATATAGTTATCATTATAGTTATCGTCTGTTGGTGGGGACACTAATATAGTTATCATTATAGTTATCGTCTGTTGTGGGAACACTAATATAGTTATTAATTCAATTTTTTTATTTAAGTTTTATCGTCTGAAGGTGGGGACACTAATATAGTTATCATTATAGTTATCGTCTGTTGGTGGGGACACTAATATAGTTATTATAGTTATCGTCTGTTGGTGGGGACACTAATATAGTTATTATAGTTATCGTCTGTTGGTGGGGACACTAATATAGTTATCATTATAGTTATCGTCTGTTGGTGGGGACACTAATATAGTTATCATTATAGTTATCGTCTGTTGGTGGGGACACTAATATAGTTATCATTAATTATCGTCTGTTGGTGGGGACACTAATATAGTTATTATAGTTATCGTCTGTTGGTGGGGACACTAATATAGTTATCATTATAGTTATCGTCTGTTGGTGGGGACACTAATATAGTTATCATTATAGTTATCGTCTGTTGGTGGGGACACTAATATAGTTATCATTAATTATCGTCTGTTGATGGGGACACTAATATAGTTATCATTAATTATCGTCTGTTGGTGGGGACACTAATATAGTTATTATAGTTATCGTCTGCTGGTGGGAACACTAATATAGTTATTATAGTTATCGTCTGTTGGTGGGGACACTAATATAGTTATTATAGTTATCGTCTGCTGGTGGGAACACTAATATAGTTATCATTAATTATCGTCTGTTTGTGGGGACACTAATATAGTTATTATATTTATCGTCCGTTGGTGGGGACACTAATATAGTTATCATTAATTATCGTCTGTTGGTGGGGACACTAATATAGTTATCATTATAGTTATCGTCTGTTGGTGGGGACACTAATATAGTTATCATTAATTATCGTCTGTTGGTGGGGACACTAATATAGTTATCATTATAGTTATCGTCTGTTGTGGGAACACTAATATAGTTATTATAGTTATCATCTGCTGGTGGGGACACTAATATAGTTATCATCAATTATCGTCTGTTGGTGGGGACACTAATACAGTTATCATTATAGTTATCGTCTGTTGTGGGAACACTAATATAGTTATCATTATAGTTATCATCTGCTGGTGGGGACACTAATATAGTTATCATTAATTATCGTCTGTTGGTGGGGACACTAATATAGTTATTATAGTTATCGTCTGTTGGTGGGGACACTAATATAGTTATCATTATAGTTATCGTCTGTTGGTGGGGACACTAATATAGTTATCATTATAGTTATCGTCTGTTGGTGGGGACACTAATATAGTTATCATTAATTATCGTCTGTTGGTGGGGACACTAATATAGTTATCATTAATTATCGTCTGTTGGTGGGGACACTAATATAGTTATCATTATAGTTATCGTCTGTTGGTGGGGACACTAATATAGTTATCATTATAGTTATCGTCCGTTGGTGGGGACACTAATATAGTTATCATTAATTATCGTCTGTTGGTGGGGACACTAATATAGTTATTATAGTTATCGTCTGTTGGTGGGGACACTAATATAGTTATCATTATAGTTATCGTCTGTTGTGGGAACACTAATATAGTTATTATAGTTATCGTCCGTTGGTGGGAACACTAATATAGTTATCATTAATTATCGTCTGTTGGTGGGGACAATAATATAGTTATCATTATAGTTATCGTCGTGGGGGGACCACTAATATAGTTAGCATTAATATCGCTGGTGGTGGGGGACTATAATTGAGTTATCGGTATAGGTATCGTCTGTTGGCGTGGACACTAATTTAGTTATCATTATAGTTATCGTCTGTTGGTGGGGACACTAATATAGTTATCATTATAGTTATCGTCTGTTGGTGGGGACACTAATATAGTTATCATTATAGTTATCGTCTGTTGGTGGGAACACTAATATAGTTATCATTAATTATCGTCTGTTGGTGGGGACACTAATATAGTTATTATAATTATCGTCTGTTGGTGGGGACACTAATACAGTTATCATTATAGTTATCGTCTGTTGTGGGAACACTAATATAGTTATTATAGTTATCGTCTGCTGGTGGGGACACTAATATAGTTATCATTAATTATCGTCTGTTGGTGGGGACACTAATATAGTTATCATTATAGTTATCGTCTGTTGGTGGGAACACTAATATAGTTATCATTAATTATCGTCTGTTGGTGGGGACACTAATATAGTTATCATTAATTATCGTCTGTTGGTGGGGACACTAATATAGTTATCATTAATTATCGTCTGTTGGTGGGGACACTAATATAGTTATCATTATAGTTATCGTCTGTTGGTGGGAACACTAATATAGCTATCATTAATTATCGTCTGTTGGTGTGGATACTAATATAGTTATCATTATAGTTATCGTCTGGTGTGGACACTAATATAGTTATCATTTATAGTTATCGTCTGTTGGTGGGGACACTAATATAGTTATCATTATAGTTATCGTCCGTTGGTGGGGACACTAATATAGTTATCATTAATTATCGTCTGTTGGTGGGGACACTAATATAGTTATTATAGTTATCGTCTGCTGGTGGGGACACTAATATAGCTATCATTAATTATCGTCTGTTGGTGTGGATACTAATATAGTTATCATTATAGTTATCGTCCGTTGGTGGGGACACTAATATAGTTATCATTAGTTATCGTCTGTTGGTGGGGACACTAATATAGTTATCATTATAGTTATCGTCTGTTGTGGGAACACTAATATAGTTATCATTATAGTTATCGTCTGTTGGTGGGGACACTAATATAGTTATCATTATAGTTATCGTCTGTTGGTGGGGACACTAATATAGCTATCATTAATTATCGTCTGTTGGTGGGGACACTAATATAGTTATCATTAATTATCGTCTGTTGGTGGGGACACTAATATAGTTATTATAGTTATCGTCTGTTGGTGGGGACACTAATATAGTTATCATTATAGTTATCGTCTGTTGGTGGGGACACTAATATAGTTATTATAGTTATCGTCTGCTGGTGGGGACACTAATATAGTTATCATTAATTATCGTCTGTTGGTGGGGACACTAATACAGTTATCATTATAGTTATCGTCTGTTGTGGGAACACTAATATAGTTATTATAGTTATCATCTGCTGGTGGGGACACTAATATAGTTATCATCAATTATCGTCTGTTGGTGGGGACACTAATACAGTTATCATTATAGTTATCGTCTGTTGTGGGAACACTAATATAGTTATTATAGTTATCATCTGCTGGTGGGGACACTAATATAGTTATCATTATTTATCGTCTGTTGGTGGGGACACTAATATAGTTATCATTATAGTTATCGTCTGTTGGTGGGGACACTAATATAGTTATTATAGTTATCGTCTGCTGGTGGGGACACTAATATAGCTATCATTAATTATCGTCTGTTGGTGTGGATACTAATATAGTTATCATTATAGTTATCGTCTGTTGGTGGGGACACTAATATAGTTATCATTATTTTTTATCATATAGTATCGTCGGTGGTGGGCTGGAAAACTATTTATCATTATAGTTATCGTCTGTTGGTGGGGACACTAATATAGTTATCATTATAGTTATCGTCTGTTGGTGGGGACACTAATATAGTTATCATTAATTATCGTCTGTTGGTGGGGACACTAATATAGTTATCATTATAGTTATCGTCTGCTGGTGGGGACACTAATATAGTTATCATTATAGTTATCGTCCGTTGGTGGGGACACTAATATAGTTATTATAGTTATCGTCTGTTGGTGGGGACACTAATACAGTTATCATTATAGTTATCGTCTGTTGTGGGAACACTAATATAGTTATTATAGTTATCGTCTGCTGGTGGGGACACTAATATAGTTATTATAGTTATCGTCTGTTGGTGGGGACACTAATATAGTTATTATAGTTATCGTCTGTTGGTGGGGACACTAATATAGTTATCATTATAGTTATCGTCTGTTGGTGGGAACACTAATATAGTTATTATAGTTATCGTCTGTTGGTGGGGACACTAATATAGTTATCATTAATTATCGTCTGTTGGTGGGGACACTAATATAGTTATTATAGTTATCGTCTGTTGGTGGGGACACTAATATAGTTATCATTAATTATCGTCTGTTGGTGGGGACACTAATATAGTTATCATTATAGTTATCGTCTGTTGGTGGGGACACTAATATAGTTATTATAGTTATCGTCTGCTGGTGGGGACACTAATATAGTTATCATTAATTATCGTCTGTTGGTGGGGACACTAATATAGTTATTATAGTTATCGTCTGCTGGTGGGGACACTAATATAGTTATTATAGTTATCGTCTGCTGGTGGGAACACTAATATAGTTATCATTAATTATCGTCTGTTGGTGGGGACACTAATATAGTTATTATAGTTATCGTCTGTTGGTGGGGACACTAATATAGTTATCATTATAGTTATCGTCTGTTGTGGGAACACTAATATAGTTATTATAGTTATCATCTGCTGGTGGGGACACTAATATAGTTATTATAGTTATCGTCTGCTGGTGGGGACACTAATATAGTTATTATAGTTATCGTCTGCTGGTGGGGACACTAATATAGTTATCATTATAGTTATCGTCTGTTGGTGGGGACACTAATATAGTTATTATAGTTATCGTCTGCTGGTGGGGACACTAATATGGTTATCATTATAGTTATCGTCCGTTGGTGGGGACACTAATATAGTTATCATTAATTATCGTCTGTTTGTGGGGACACTAATATAGTTATTATAATTATCGTCTGTTGGTGGGGACACTAATACAGTTATCATTATAGTTATCGTCTGTTGTGGGAACACTAATATAGTTATTATAGTTATCGTCTGTTGGTGGGGACACTAATATAGTTATCATTATAGTTATCGTCCGTTGGTGGGGACACTAATATAGTTATCATTAATTATCGTCTGTTGGTGGGGACACTAATATAGTTATTATAGTTATCGTCTGCTGGTGGGAACACTAATATAGTTAAATTTTTTTTTTTATAATAGTGATCGTATGGTGGTGGGGAAACTAATTATAGTGATTATAGTACGTGTTGTTGGTTGGGGGGTGGGGGACACTAATATAGTTATTATTGTTATCGTCTGTTGGTGGGGACACTAATATAGTTATTATAGTTATCGTCTGTTGGTGGGGACACTAATATAGTTATCATTAATTATCGTCTGTTGGTGGGGACACTAATATAGTTATTATAGTTATCGTCTGTTGGTGGGGACACTAATATAGTTATTATAGTTATCGTCTGTTGGTGGGGACACTAATATAGTTATTATAGTTATCGTCTGTTGGTGGGGACACTAATATAGTTATCATTATAGTTATCGTCTGTTGGTGGGGACACTAATATAGTTATCATTAATTATCGTCTGTTGGTGGGGACACTAATATAGTTATTATAGTTATCGTCTGCTGGTGGGAACACTAATATAGTTATTATAGTTATCGTCTGTTTGTGGGGACACTAATATAGTTATTATAATTATCGTCTGTTGGTGGGGACACTAATACAGTTATCATTATAGTTATCGTCTGTTGTGGGAACACTAATATAGTTATTATAGTTATCGTCTGTTGGTGGGGACACTAATATAGTTATTATAGTTATCGTCTGTTGGTGGGGACACTAATATAGTTATTATAGTTATCGTCTGTTGGTGGGGACACTAATATAGTTATCATTATAGTTATCGTCTGTTGGTGGGGACACTAATATAGTTATCATTATAGTTATCGTCCGTTGGTGGGGACACTAATATAGTTATCATTAATTATCGTCTGTTGGTGGGGACACTAATATAGTTATTATAGTTATCGTCTGTTGGTGGGGACACTAATATAGTTATCATTAAAGTTATCGTCTGTTGGTGGGGACACTAATATAGTTATTATAGTTATCGTCTGCTGGTGGGGACACTAATATAGTTATCATTAAAGTTATCGTCTGTTGGTGGGGACACTAATATAGTTATCATTATAGTTATCGTCTGTTGGTGGGAACACTAATATAGTTATTATAGTTATCATCTGCTGGTGGGGACACTAATATAGTTATCATCAATTATCGTCTGTTGGTGGGGACACTAATATAGTTATCATTAAAGTTATCGTCTGTTGGTGGGGACACTAATATAGTTATCATTATAGTTATCGTCTGTTGGTGTGGTCACTAATTTAGTTATCGTTATGGTTATCAGTATAGTTATCGTCCATTGGTGTCGACACTAATTTATTTATCTGTATAGTAATCGTCCGTTGGTGTGGACACTAATAAAGTTATTGTTATCAGTACAGTTATCTTCGTTGGTGGGGACACTAATGGCGCTTTTCCACTGCGTTACGGCACGGCTCGGTTCGGCTCGGTTCGCGTTTCCACTGCAGTTTAGTATCGCTTTAGAATGGGCGGGATTATTTACATGTCGTTATAGTTGCGCCGCCTCTACTGCCACAACTCCTAAAAAAACTTTTTCATTCCGCGTCGCCCCATCAAGCTCTCGCTGGATCCGCTCCTCTGCTATCAACGAGAGGAACGTCTGTACTCCCTCAACAGGGGGAACAGCCACTTTTTGGTTGTTAAAAAAGGTGCGCTCGTTCAAAACGGTTGCGTTCGATCCTTCGCTGGCTGTGCTGATTTAAATCTAGCGGTTCTTATGTGTTTATGTCGCAAGTTCAGTGTGTGTGGTAGTGACGATTCTCTCCGGCCAATACGTGAACAGCAGAGTTTACACGTCACATTTTGGTAACGGTACGGTATGCTTGGAACCCCAACCGAGGTGGTACTGAAAAAAGTACCAGGCACTGTACCCAGTGGAAAACCCCCCAAAAGTGAGCCGTACCGAGCCGTACCATGCAGTGGAAAAGCGCCATAATTGAGTTATCGGTATAGGTATCGTCTGTTGGCGTGGACACTAATTTAGTTATCATTATAGTTATCGTCTGTTGGTGGGGACACTGATATAGTTATTGATACAGTTATCTTCCATTACAGGGTGGATGCTAATATACTTATTGCTGTAGTTATTGTTCTTGGTGTGAATGAAAACATTAAATGATGACAGTGAATTATCTCTTTAAGACATTCAGGTTCTTGTTCTATGTCATGTCGTGTTGATTTTTTATAAAATGAAGGAAGGTTCACGGTGGTTTGTGAATTGATTTGCACAGAATGAGAAAATTGTGCTAAAAATAGATGAGACGTAGGGAGCATCTAGACATTTTGATAGTTTGGTTGGTTCTTTTTTGACTTTTGATTCCAGTTGTCTCTCCGTTCACTCGCTCTCCTTTGTCTCTCACTTTCCTAAACTGTTGTTTGTTGCTGCTCTCTTGCATGTCAGCGACAGTGTGCACACTTCACAACTGAGATGTTTTTGCCCTTTTGTAACTTCCTCTTGGCTGCAGTCTGGTGCTTTTTGTCATCAACTAGTAACAGAGATGAAAGGGTGTCATGGAGGGTGATTTTAATCAAATTTACAGCAAAATGGATGATAATATCTGATTTAATCCACTGACCTGCTAAATTAAAGCATCACAGGGAGATATACAGTCTCCTCCTGTGAACGTTCACTTAAAAGCACGTCCCCTCTGAGAAATAAATCTAATTTCACGAGCTGAAAGAGTTTAATTAGGAATCTTTAGTGCAGCCCTTCAGGTGTGATCTTCAGATAGATGTGAGCTGTTATCTTTAGAGAGAAATTACTGCTAACATCCATCGCAATCCTAAAGCGCTGTCAGATGTGCACAGGTCAGGAATGAAGAAATATGAGCTCACATGAGGCTTTCATGTGGAAAAACTTCACGCTGTGTTATGATTTGCTCAAATTCATCAGATTCCTGAACATCAGAAGAACAGCAGGAACAGACCTCTTTAAAAATAATATGATATCAAATATTACAAGCAAAAAAACTGCACTGAATCATAATTTTATTTATTAATTTTTTTATTTGCAATAGATCTACTGATATCATACATGTATAAACTACAGTAAATAGGTTTTATATAATATAAATACAAATGCACATTCTTTCATTTAATGATCTTTATTTATTTATTATTATTAACTCTTAATAATCTTTTAAGGTTGTGCCCAGGCACGTGCACACATAGACATCAAACAGGGGTTGAGCACCTGCCCTTTAGATCGAGAGAAAGTGCCCTTTTTTTCTGGGGAGTGTTTTTTATTTTTTTTATAAATGAATATATGTATTATGTGTGTGTTTTTCTGTTTGCGCACAGCTTTCCCTGTCAGACAAATAAAAAAATCAAAATATCAGGTCAGGACGGGAAATGTTGAGACTCTGTCGAGTTCCGATGCCTTTCTCCCCTTCGCAGAAATGTATATATTTATATCATTTCATAAAGTTAATCAGTATCATGCGAAGACTGACATTTTTTCAACCAAAAAGCAGCATGATTACAAATGTGATATTGATTTTATACAGCAGTTCAATAAACAAGAATTTAATATTAAGAGACTTACGTTTTAGACACAATATTGACTGTTTTTGCTCTATTTCCCCAACAAAAATAAATCAATTTGCACGTATTCGAGCCACATGACGGGGTGATTCGTTACCTGAATGAATCAACCGTGTTAAAGATTTGTTCAATCACAATTTCTTCTATTAACAGTGACTGCTGCCACCTACTGGCGGTTTCAATTTAACATTTAAAGTATCTTTTCATTTTAATTTATTTTTTTATTTCAAATATCAGTATTCAATGTTTTATGTTTAAAATATCAAAACCGTATTAATATATTTGTAACTGCAGGTTAAATGCATTCATGTCCTGCATTAAACAGTGAGTAAATGCATCTAAATGCCACTTCAGACATAGCTTCTGTGTTTGACTGATTCAATTTAAGAATTTGACTGAAAAGATGATGCACACTTTTAGAAAAAAAAGGCTTTATAAAGATAAAAATGCCCATAAAAGTAAAAAAAAAAAAAATCTATTTAAACTTATTGGAAAAGATACATTTCTATCACTGCTGTGAACGGATCACCACACAGAATATAAGGAATATCAAAACCTCAGGAGTCAGCTGTCCACAGCAGCCCTTAAGATATCAGCACAATAACACACTCAGCAAAATATCGTCTAATTATCGTTTTAGATAAAATCCCAGAAAATATTGAGATATATTTTTTGTCAATATCGCACACCCCTAATATAGCCTATCTAAAGTTTTGTTTAGAATTTTTTTTTAAATGAAATATGAGAAGTGCCCTTTTTTCCACTTGAGCCCCTGCCCCTTAAAATGTCTGTGCACGTCCCTGGTTGTGCCAGTAGATCCAGAAGAGATATACAGTTGACAGTGAAGTAAATCGAATCAGTCTGTGATTTTCTGTGAACTGATTTCAAAACGAATCACAAACTATCATGACTCAAGAGCTTTAGTTTCAGATATCTGGCCTGAATTCTCTTTGATTGACTGGTTTTATGAGCTCTCCGACTCTCTTTTTCCTCACAAATGCATGTTCATTCACTGAACTCTCTGCATTTGATTGTGTCTTACTCATGTGAGTCTACGATTAATGTCCTGTGATTCCTGATTCATTAGTATTTGTTATGTTGGGGGGGGGTTAAGAATTAGGTTAATTGAAATAAGTTCAAGTTATCAATAACAACACTGGTATGTCCTGATTTAGATACACACAGATTTATCTAGGTGTCTAAATCAGGACATACGTACCAGTGTGGTGAAGTTTTTGCAGCACAGAAGATCAGGAAGCGTGAGAAGTTTCTGCACTAAAGCTGTCATCTCTGAAACCATAAAGAGCAGCTGGAGATCCCAACAAGCATTCAAGGTCAATATGTTCACCAAATCCCAGCAGTCACACCTCAACTCCACCCACAATCCTCTTGCACCCAATTTAACTTCTTCTCTTTCCGTACAATAGGATATCAATCTTTATTTATGGCCACATAAGCAGCGCCAGTGCGATTAGTTTTCACATCTTTCATGTGATGTCACCATAGTGCATCGGTCCTCCTGGATTCACGTATGTTTTTATCACATACAGTGTGATGACGGTTCACGACTCTAGCTGGGATCGAACCAGCAAACTTCAGATGACCAGTCCTGAACAACACTTGTGAACGTCGCCAAGGGAATCATCTTGATAAAGTAAATACTGTCTATGCACAAATGCAGTAAGGTTCATATCATCAGCTCAGAATGAAAATAATAGAGATTGATGGAAATTCTCCACCATGATAGAAATGAGTGTGTTTCTTTAATTGGATCTCCAGACCAGAAACACCAGTGCAATTGCAAGTACTTGGAAATATATCATGCTACTGAATGACTGTCATTACGTATGGCATATATATGTGATGATATGTCATACATAATGACAGTCATTCAGTAGCATGATATATTTCCAAATACTATGTGTTGCGATAAATATATAGATATATATATACAAATACACACACACACACACAAACATGAATACACCTTGATACATGCCCCAAAACACTGTTATGGTATATGTTAAAATTTTTGCATTTCTATGGTGCATGTCAACACTATGGTGTAGCCATGGTAAATGTCCAAACAAAAATAGTATTGCAATAGTACAAAAAAAGAAAGAAAAAAGACCAAAAATGGTCCTACAATGGTGCATTTTCGAAACCTCTTGCATTATCAAATATTAATGTCAAAACCATCATGGCAAATGATCAAAAACACTGTATTACCATGGTACATTCATTGTACTACCACTGTGCATACTGCAAACTGGTAACCATGGTATTATCATTGTACAAATAAAATTGTTTTTTTGTTTGTTTTTTTATTCAAAACTTGCCAATTATAAATGTCAAAACACCATGGTGGTACAACTCATTGTACCACCATAGTGCTAATCAAAAACTGTGACATAATAACTATGGTAAATGTCCAAACAACCAAGCATTTTCATGGTGAGCGTGATTTCACCAAGTACAACATGTTCCTGGATCAACATTCTTGTTGATCTTGGAACAACATTCCTATCAACCAATCAGAATTGAGGGATAACTTTTTCAGGAAATATCTGTTTTAGGCTTTACAATCAGGGTTAGGTGCTTCTACACCCTTGTTTATCAGCTATCATTTCACACTGTTTTTAGGAATAAATGTATGGGTAGGGTTAGGTTTAGGGGTAGAGATTGGGCTAAGTCTATATTTTTGGACAGTAATGTTGATCCAGGATCACCAAAAGAGGTTGTTCCAGGAACATGTCTTACTTGGCAAAATCACGGCGACCCATTATCATGGTACCTGTTCAAAAAAGGCAAAACACGGTTTTACCATTGTGTATTTCCAAAAACTAGGATATTACCTATAAATGTCCAAAATACCATGGAATTACTATGGTGCATGCCCAGAAGACCTGGGTCTAACATAAGTAGAAAGCTATGCTGCATGTGCAAACAATCACAGTGATAACATGTTAGTTTTTGTGAATGATTGATGTGTGTAAATAAGGCGTACCTGATGAGCACAGCGACTCCAGCGTTCTCGCGGTTCTCGTAGACGGGTCTCCACGTGTCCTGGATCACACAGATGTCGTCCTCGGTGAGAGTCTCAGGGCTCTGTGTGAGCTCCACACCTCCGTCTCCCTCCATCCAGACGCTCGCTGAGAAACACTTGAGCTGTGTGTGTGCTCCTGCCGGGGTCTTTATTTCTGTCTCCTCAAGAGTCTGATGAAGAGTTACTGCTGAATGAAGAAGATCCTCCCACCCGCTTCCCTTTATCTCTCTCTCTCTCTCACTCACTCGCTCACACACTCATGTTCTCCTCTTAACTCACAATCACACCTTTCTACTCCGGTTACTTGTTTTATTTTTTTCTCACACTCTTGCATCCGTCTGCTGCCCACCCACAGGAAAGACAATAAACAAGATCTCTATAATATCTCATTTGTTTCTCCTGGACAGCAAGGGTTGAGTTCTTCTAGAGTTCCAGAAGAGATCTTAACTCAAATACCTAAATCGGCAATCTAAAGTTTTTTTTTTTTTTGTCTTGTTTTATAGAAAAGCATCTACATGTCCTTAAACGAGACACAGAACCAAAATTACCCATCTCCTTAAACATCTTTAAAATACAGTTCACCCAAAAGTGATTTTACTTCATTCCAAGACTTACTTTCTTCTGTGGAGCACAAGATTATGATGTTTTTGAAGGTTTATGAGGTTTTCAATGAAAGTCAGTTGGGTTCAGTGTTAGGTCATTAATGTTCTTTAAAACATCTTTCATGTTCCACAGAAGAAAGAAAGCCTAACAGGTTTGGAAATTACATGAAGGCACCTAAATTATTTTTGGTTGAACTGTTTCTTTATGGAGTTTGTCTTCTCTCTGAGGGCTCTGTAAGGGTACACTGAAAATATGTATGCAAATCCATTGAATTTAGTTGACAATATGGACTAACATTTCTTATCAAATGATCTGATTTTCTCCACATTCTTTTTATGCCTCTTTACTCTTAATGGATGATAACTATTGACTAATTTTGGTTTGTTCTTGCTGGAAAAACTTCTGAGATGAAATTGACATGAAACACAATGGAGAACTCCATGCTTATTCTTTATCTTGAACAAACACACACGAGCACTGTAAGAGCAAACGGACACGCTCCACCTTACAATCAACACTGCTGCGACTGCGTCTGTCACACCTTAGACGAACATGCAGCTGCACATCCAGAAGATTGTTTTATTGCTCAGATGCTGATGTTTCAACAGTTTGACAGCTTTTTCTCTAATGATTCATTAAAGCACAAATATTGTTTCAGATGTTTATCCTCTGAATCCCAGGAGGGGAAATAAAAACAGGCTCGAATGGGACAACACTGGTCTTCCAGTAAGAGTATAGAGCTCATTTGTTGAGAAATGTTGGAGTTCATACAGAGTGTGCATGATGAAGCTGTTGGTGGGTGTGAAACATGTGTACGTGCGTGTGTGTGTGATTGTGCGACAGTCAAAGTAAGGTCAGACAGACCCTTTACACACTTTCACATTGACATAATCACTGAGGGAGAGAGGGAGAGGTTTAGTCAGATTGAGCTCATTTCTGGAGAGCGTCACACAGACAGAGAGAGGCAGGTGTTTGGGTGTTCAGGGACAGATCAGAGGTTTTTGTCTTATTGTTCAGGGGGCGGTATGTTTTGAGGGGTCATGGGGTCAGTTTGACACCTGTCTGCAGTGTGAGCTGTGATCTGAGCAATTATCACCCCTGTCTATTTGCGTCGCTTCAGTAGTTTTCATGCATTGCTTTGAAAGTGCATGTACTGCAGTGTTTTTGATAGAAGTCTCTTCTGCTCACCACCAAGGCTACAGTTATTTGATCAAAAAATTGTGAAATAGTATTACCATTTAAAATAACTTTCTATGTAAATATATTGTAAAATCTCATTTATTTCTGTGATGAAATCTGAATTTTCAGCATCATTACTCCAGTCTTCAGTGTCACATGATCCTTCAGAAATGAATATGTTGATTTGCTGCTCAAGAAACTTTTCTGATTATTATCAATGTTGAAAACAGTTGTGCTGCTTCATATTATTGTGCAAACCCTGAATTTTTTCCAGGATTCTTTGAATAGAATAGAAAAGTTCAAAGAACAGCATTTACTGTATCTGAAATCATAAACATCATAAATGTATTTACTATCTATCTCTTTGGATCCATTTAATGTATCCTATAATTGTAAGGTCTTTATCTCAATCTGAACTGCTTGTATAACACTAAGTGAAATATTGCATATGCTGCATGTGACCCCATTGGCCCCAAATATTTCTCATGAATGCACACCAACCATATATTAGCGCTTTGCTGCTGAAATATGAATTGTATGGATTATATGAGTGTGGGTGTATAAGGTCAGGAATCTAAATGAAAGGCAGATGTGTGTATGTTGAAGAGACATCCCAACCCTGAGGCCTGTGAGACATCATTACAGATTTGTTACAGTATTTATCATAATTCTTCTTTTCATACTCAGCTTATGAAGAGCAATTACACAGTCAGTAATTTTTATGTTAAAGCTTAAGTTGTACATTGACATTTTAGTGCACTTGACAGAACAAACTGAAAGTTGTTTAGTTGTTACAGAGTTTCGTAAAACATCAGGTCTGCTCATAGCCATTTGAGTGGATTCAATGCCTAGGCCAGTGGTTCCCAACCCTGGTCCTGGAGGCACCCCAACACTGCACATTTTGCATGTCTCCTTTCTATGAAATACCAATTTCAGGTCTTGAAGTCTCTACTAATGAGCTGATGGTCTGAATCAGGTGTGTTTGATTAAGGAGACATGCAAAAAGTGCAGTGTTGGGGTGCCTCGAGGACCAGGGTTGGGAACCACTGGCCTAGGCCAGGGAATAACCTGACAACCCAAAAACTGTCGTTAATTTACTGTGTTTCCGCTGCCCTCTAATGGAAGCTGGAAGCAGTTACGTGCAAGAAAGGCATTCAGAACTCAAGTTTATGTATTTGCACAGCAAATGTTTATAAATTCACTGGACATTAAAATTTAAATTTCATTACGAAACAACACAAAGAATATAATCTTTATAGATTATTATAATAAATGACTATATAAATGCTACATGCATACATAAAGAGAGGATAGTGTGTGTGATGATGTGAATATGACGATTCACATAGAATTCAATTTCATTTATATACCACTTTTCACAGCACTCATTGCTTCGAAGCAGCTTCACAGAAAATCATGATGATGTATCTTAATATCTTCATACTGTATAGTTGCATTTAGCAGATTAGAGCTGGACGATAATATAGTTACATGTGGTGCAGTGATATAAACATCACACAGCTGAGATTTTATATGTAGTATGTAATGCATTTCATGAGTATACTGTATATATGCAGGTAAAGCAGGATGTAGGCCTATCCAACTTTTAATATATCGTTCGTTGGATGATAATATATATTGCATTTTTTTCAACAGTTTAAACAATCACACAGTTGCTAAAGTACAAACTGCTGAATACTGTATGTTTTCAGATAAGTTTGGGTATACATAAATTAATTTAATTTCCTTCGTATTTGGTAATGTGTGAAAGTGACATTTTGTCTTTAGCTAAATATGGTTGTCATACCTCTATTGAATATTCTGTACATCATAGTTGTGCTCCATTCAGAACTAAATAATAATTGCCTTTTAAATTCCAGTTCAGTTCTTGAATTTGAATTGAATTTGAAAAGTTGAAAAGGTGGATGAAGACTTCATTTTCCAGAATGCGCATTAGCTGTACTGAATTTCTTTTGAATTATGATTCAGTAAATTCCACTTCCTGTCAATCCAACTCGACTTCCCGTGTGTTATGGCCAAACCCACACTTATGAACTTAAAGACCAGTTCTTAAACCAGTTCTTCAATTCTGAATTCTGAAGCCTGTGGTCTAGCATTACTTCATACATTATGGTGGTTGATTGATTTGCAGATTTAAAGATTATACTGGAACTGTGCTTTGCAACACAATCATGTGTACAATGGTACAGGAGGGATATTACAGATCAGGGGTGCGTTTCCCAAAAGCAACTATGGTCGCAAGTTCCGTCGTTACCAATAGAGTTCAATGGAATAAACCACCATAGTTAGCTAACGATGCTTTTGGGAAATGCACCCCAGGTTAGTCTACTCATCACACTTCCATTTCAAATCTACACTACTAGGGGCAGTATGGTGTTAACCCCTGGCACACGGTAAGGTGCGTGGTGGTGGCCGGAGGAGTTATGAAAGAAGGAGCAGAAGTAAGTTTGGGAGATAGTTCAGGTCAGGCACATCAGTAGACGGTATCATCACGAAACCTGGGATGAAGACAAAATACAAGAGGGAGCTGAGCGAGGTAAGTTCACATCTGAACAAAATGATAGATGTGTGAAGGATTTTATGATTGGATCATTTAGGACCTTAAAACCGTGTTGTTTATATGTTTTGGAGGACATGTGGCAAATGCAAATGACTAATTCAAATGTCAGGAAGTCCAGGATCTAGTTGCACTAGTTAGCCCTTGATCCTGTATTTATTTGTTTGTTTGTTTTATTGCCTACAAGTTTGAAGGGAATGTTGGTGTTAAATGCTTATGGTGTTAAACAGCATCCATACATGCATATCTCCAGGTGTGTCAGTACAGTTAAATGTGGCACCTGTGGCACGTTATACCAATGTAAGAAAAATAACTTTTTCCAATAGATTTTGGGACCCTGCTGGGTTTTTTTTTGCACTTCCGTGTCTGCAATGATTATGCATGTAGAATCATTAATTACAATTATTTCTTGCCTTGCTGTCATTCACAGCCCAACCCATTCAAATAACAAACAAACACAATTTGCAGTTGTCATTTGATAAAAAAAATATATAACGAAATAATATATATATATATACTGTAGATATTCAATTGATATCTTACTTCTGTTAATGGGAACTGACTAACAACCTGTTTACGTTTCTGTAATGTAGGTAGCAAAAGCTAATGTGATCACTTATATCGAAAACAGGGCGACCCTTCAAGTGTTGCTAACCGTGGTCTAAATTCTGGCCACCTCATGGTGGAGAGTTATTGTGCTGGTAGTATTTAGAAAGCACTTAATTAAAGCGTTAACTTTTGTTCTATGAGAAAGCATCTTTAAAATCACTTGAACAAATAGAAATAAAGACAACACATAGCGTGAAGATGTAAAGACTGTTAAAGGGACACGAAGGCAGTACTATTTAAATAGGTTCATTTGTTTACATCAAGGAAATAGTGGTATGCATGGAATATAAATTTATTTTCTCGAAACGATGGTTTAATGGTGCGTTCATGGAGTTATTTTAATTATGAGATTATGATTTGTAAAAACCATCCTTGTAGAACTCGTCAACTTGTCAATTCAGAATCTTCTGAGAACACCGTCTTTAGAACGACACGACAGCATCATAAGGCAGCTCTGTTGCCATGTTTGGCAGAAAAATTTCCAAACATTATTGATGGGAAGAAAATTCTATATATACAATGTAAATGTTTTAACTGAGATTGTATTATTTTTCTTTTATGTGTTTTATGTATTGTAATATATGTTTGTATGTTTGACAGGAGATATTAATTCTCCTGCCAGGCTGTTATTGAAAATAAGAACTTGTTTAAGGTTAAAGGTTAAATAAATGACATCCTCATTCCATCAACAACCTGTTTTTCCAGTTTGAGGCTTTGCCTATAGGCAGTAAAAGCAGTTTGATCACTTTGATCATAACACAGTTTTTAGCGTTACCTAGCAGTGGTCTAAAGTCCAGCCACCCCATGATTGGGGAGTTATTGAGCTGGTAGTGTTTAGAAAGCATTTACTACGTGAAACTGTTGTTTATTACTGTTGTCCTGTGGTTAAAAGAAAACTTGCATCTACAGTATTTAAAATATCCTGTTTAGCCTGAACAACAACAAAAAAGTGTTTAATGATGTCAGGATATAAAAACCTGTTTTAAAGGGTGTGTTAAAGTGGCATGGTGACATCTGAAACCGGATCAACATGCTGTACCTCAAGCTTTTGTTCACACCCATCCCTTCTATGAAAATTATCTTTTCTTTTGTGATCAACTTTTTATTGTTTAAATCAACAAAACAACATCCACTCAAACAAACAACAGGGAAGGGGGAACAACAGATACACCATCAACAATTTCAACATCAATCTGTAGCAAAAGGAGCAAAACAGAATTCACATGAGTCCACAGACCGACAACATCTGGACATTCCCAAAACATGTGGAGAAAAGTACCTGCTGAGTGCTGACACAGATATGACAGTTATCGGTCGATTGCAGTTTCATTTCAAACCTCTTGTAAGGGGTTATGTATGCTCTATGGATGACTTTGAAATGGATAAGACGATGAGCCAAGTTTTTAGAAGTTAAGATTAGATTAGACCACACCCTCCCCCAGTCAACCGATAAATCAATATCTGTTAATTCACGATTCCAGATAGATTCAATAGAAAGAGGCTTTGCAGTGTGATCACCAAGTTCACTATATACTAAAGAAACAAATGGCCGACCAGAGGGTGGTGCGATCCAATCCCACATAGGATGAGAGGAAATAGGGGATGCCCAGGTAACTCCATAGGCCTTGAGAGCAGAACGTAACTGAAAAAAGACAAAATATGATGATGCTGGTAAACAAAACTTAGCTCTTGAAGTGAGTAGAGTCCCTGGTTATCATACAAGTCACCGCATGTGTCTTTGCCCAATGTAGACCAAGAGGGCTGGACAAATGGCTGACTTCAACACAAAAAACTAAAGTTGTGCCATAAGGGTGTTTTTACAAAATCCGAAAGGTCCTCCCATCAGATGTTCCACCCTTTTTAGAAAAAAAAGTGAAGTCCTTAGATGTAGTATTCTGGATTCTCCAAAGATCGATTACATTAAGTTCAGTGATATATTTATTCAGTAACTTAGAGGATGGGTTAGCTGTAGTATCAGGGTGAGATTTATCCAGTGCAGGATTTAAGACAGCATTAAAATCACCACCCATCACTGAAGGACAATCAATCTGTTCTAGTAATATATTGGAAATATTTGTGAAAAATGCACTGTCTGCCTCATTCGGGCAGTAAATGGAGACCAGTGCTAACCTGCCATTATGTATTTTACAGCGTATAAAAAAAAAAACCTACCTTCATCATCATTCCCGGTATGTTCAAAAGTTAAATGCAACTTCCTATCGACTAAGATAAGCACCCCCTTAGTTTTATTATGAGCACAAGAGAAGGCTGCCAGTTTGTAATACTTGTTATGAAAACGTGGCACATCGCATTGTTTTAAATGAAACTCTTGTATCAGGGCACAGGAAATCGATTTATGGTGCAAATATTCTAAAATCCGGCTTAATAGGAGAATTTAGGCCATTCACATTAAATGATAAGATATTCAGAACCTGCATTGTGTGCTCTCAATGTCCAGATTATGTCTACTTGAAGAGAAACAAAAGTAATGCCATACTGCCAGTGACATGTAAACATTAGTATGTATCCTAGATACCAATCCATCTAGATGCATAATCCTTTTAAAAGAAAAGCAAAATAGATAAAAGTATTGATGTCTGTTGAAGGGCATAGAAATAAGAAGAAAAAACAAGGAACGACAAACAACTCTGTACAAAAGCCAAAGCAGACCGCACATTACCGAGAGTGTAGGTCTGCATAGACAACAGAAACAAATGTTGATGCGTGACCAGTCCACATCAACGCAAGACATGTCCCCAAAAGGCCCACTGAGCCAAAAGCGTAGTGATTGAACCTGCTCTCCATCAGCCCGAATAATAATAATAAAAATAAAGAAAATAAATCATTATTATTTACCAATCAGCGGACGAACGTACAGGGCAGGGGCAAGATTCCAAAAAGAAATTAACAAGTGTCCATGGCCAGCTTGTTATTGTTCTCTTCAGGGCAGTTAGGATCACCACAGACCTCATCGTTAATTTTCCCTTGTTGAGCTGAAAGGATTTAGAAGGCAGCCCCCCCTCACGTGTCTGCTTTGCTGCGTTGGTTAGCTTTTCAACTTCTGCTTTTAGCTCTTTTACAGAATCGTTGGTCGTTTGTATATCTAAATGTAGATCACGGAGTGCTGGGGTCAGTACAGAGTCTATCGCTTCTCTTACAGTCGAAGCCACAACCGAATCGAGTGTACTTTGTTGCTCTTTAAGCGCTAGCTTGATACCGTTAGCTATAGCAGCGTCCAGATCTTCTCTAGAGATGGTGGACTCTTTGAATTTTTTCTTCATTGGCGATTGTTCACTCTCTCTTTTCCGGCTGTCCTTGACTGCTGGGGTACTCATAGTGAGCTAAATAAAGAGTGGTTAAACATTTACTGAGAGGATATATACAATTTCTGACAAAGTGAGCAGAGCGAAGGACTATGCGTGCATTGCCGCCAAAGGGTCACGTCATCTCGATGAAAATGATTTTTGATTTAACAGAAGAATCTTGTTCTTCAGCAATGACTCAACTGACATTTGTCATTACAGAAAACTTGACATACTGAACCTGTGCAGAATACATGATGCAAAAGGTAAGAAATGGGCTGATTTAAGAAGTTTTCAAAAGTTACTTAACTACTGAAAATGAACCATTGCTTACATTGCTTACATATTATACATTAGTTGTACTACTAGTGAATACATTAAATGCTTATTTTAATGCTTATTTGAAAGAACTGGAGTACTGAAATAATAAGACACATGAAATAACCCAATGCATTTAATTGCTGTGCAACCAATAAACCACACATGAATTCTGTCCCTTTATGTGGCAAGTCAGACTAACATTTATTAACGCTTCACAAATTTATTTAACTCTTAACTATATATAATAATCTTTTTTTTGGTTTGTATCATCAAATTGTGATATAAGGCTACATTGAAATCTATATCTATATCTATGTTAATCAAATAAATATTCAAATTATTATTTTCAAAAATTTAAAAATAAATAAAAATCCCGTACTGATTTGTAAAAATGTATATTGTTGCTCCAGCCAGAACAACAAAACATTGAATTTATTTCATGTTTAGTTATATTTATTCTGTTCTGTTTCTTCAGGCATACCATTTTTATTCTACACCACAGGAAGTCCTTTGACTGCAATATAATATGCAGGTAAATGAGCTTAATTTCTTTTAACAGTTAAAGGTGTTTGCATTAAGCTGCAAATATTAACATTTGAAAACTTGTTTTTCAATGTGGTTCTACTCAGGCATTGACATGAAATCATTAAAAGCCATTCATTGTGTGTTTCGCAGGTTGTTGACCGAATATATGCACAACCCAGACGTTTTGAACAATATAGAATTTGTCTTAGCCCACTATAACTCGGCTGAAACAGGACAACTAATACAGTGTATCAAGTACAAAGTGCTATTGTTAAAACCAACCCCACTGCCGCAGGGAGAGTTGTGACAGTGGGTGGGGTAGATTAAAAATAATAAATGTTGTTTCAAACCTGTATGACTCGTTTTTTTTTTTTTTTCATGGTTTCATGTATGTATGTACATATGTATTTATTTATTTCTTTCATTTAGGATTTACATTTAGCGTGTGGTTTTTACATTTTTCAAACCCAGAATCTTTCTGTGCAGTCCAATCAGTAGGCATGCGACAGTATCACATTTTCATCTTGTGGTAATTGCTAAAGCTTTTATCACGGTATTCGGTATTATCACAATATCGAAATTTAGTTGCAAATACATAATACAGTATAACAGGTTTAATAACTTATCTTATAACAAAAAGAACAGAACATTTAATTACAGTAAAGCAATACACAAAAATATATAAAGTAAACAAAATGTTCAAACAGATTAAATTGCAAAAGAATAATAAAGAGCAATAGGTAACACTTTACAATAAGGTAAGTCTCATTAGTTAACCTTAGATAATGCATTAACATTAACAATGAGCAATAGCTACATTTGTTCATTAAATAATAAAGTTATAACTTTTGATTTTATAACATTTCTGCTGTTCCATCAGCTGTCAGAGAGTGAATGTGCGCTTTCATCCAGAGTGTCTCCTTCACTCGTTCTGCCATGCGCTTCTCATCCGTGCGCATGCGTCTGTGATGTAGCATACAGTGGTGTTGTGCATTTTAACCAGCTGATTGGAAAAGTATCCTTAAAATGCGTTAAAAAATCAGAATAATTTGTAATAAAGAATTATCTGTGGTATTTTGAAGTGCCTGGTAACAATATTGTGCATATTAATTATTGTGATATATCGAATTACCGAAAACCTATGGACTAAATTGATAACTTTGTAAATGTTAATAAGTTTATTCTAACCAAGCTGTCCACACACCTCTTTATTATCTGTCTGCAACTAGTAAAAAAAAAAAAAAAATATGAGAAAATATGGAACAAACATGATCTGCATCAAGCTTTTGATACAATAATTCATTACCAATTATACAACAGTTTCTTACAATATGCAATTGTTCATTTTCTTTAAGAAAAACGAAGATGAAATCGCTGTGTCATCTGACCATCCGGTGGACATCAAAGACTGGAATGAAGACCATGTGAGACAATGGCTGCTTGAGATAAAAGTGGACAAAGAAGGGGCTGACATTTTGTATAATGAGAAAATTAATGGAGCTAGTCTTCTCCTCTTGGAGATGTCTCACCTCACAGAACTACACCTGTCAATGAATGCAAAAATACTGATTATTAACAACATAGATCGTCTGAAACAAAAGAATCAGCAGCAGAATGACATGGTGACTAAGTCTTATAGCTTAAAGCCTTACCCTTTCAATAGATTTAATGCTGCTCACAGGTACAGAGAAAACAGCATTCTAGATGTGACTGAAACTGGTCCTAAAGACTTCATACAACCATGCCATGAATTCAAAGGATTCACAAACACAGCAGAAAAGGACAGAATGAAAAAATACACGTATGAAGTCATTCGATTTGCAGCAGCTTGTATGAATAGTCGCACAAATGGCACCATTCATTTCGGAGTGGCAGACAAACCTCATGGACAAATTCTGGGTATTAGTGTCCAGAACACAGATACTTTTGATGTACAACAGTCACATGCAATTAAAACGCATTTCAAAAGGCATCCCAAGCAGGACGACAAGCAGGTTCAAATAGCAAAGAGGTGCATTAAACCCCCTCGATTTGTTGAAGTTCTCAAAGCTGACATGACATCTACAGGAAAATATGTTATTGAGGTAGACATCGAGCCATCCTCCATAGTCTGTGATGGCCGTTACTTTAACACTTATAATGTAGTCAAAAAGCCCACAGCTGGAGAGAGGAAGAAGGATGATGGCAAGTCTTTTTTCATAAGAGACAGCAGCAGCAGCGATGATCTTATTACATCTAATTCCTTGAAGGAATATGAGAAATACATAAAAGACATGCCACATTTGTCCCAGTTGCGGAAGGATGCTGAAGAAAACCATCTCTCTGTTGTCAAAAGCAGTGTGCAAGGCTCTAAACTGTGTGAGATGATAACAGGAGGGACGCAATCTTTGGACAGGTCACACTTTGCATGGTACATTGTGGTGGCTAACAAGTCCCATCCTGTTCAGTTGGAAAACCTGCGGTTCCTTCTTCACATGGATCTAGTTGCTGTTTTAGATTTTGATCCAGAATCTGCTGAAAGCGGCTTGAATAAGCTGTTTGAAGAGAGAAAAACCAATCTTCACACGCCAGCTCAGTATAAAATCACTGGTGCATTTGAAGACACAGCAAACAAGTTAAAGCTGACCAAAAATACAAGCTGGATTTTATGTAATGGGGACATTAAAGACAAAAGCCCCTCTGATGCTGATAACTGGCCAATTGAGAAGGGATCTTCAGTGCGTGATGTAGTTTCTTTCCTGTGCAGAAAAGATGTGCTGCCTCACAAGAAATTTCTCACCATTTTCTTGCTGTTAAGTCAGGTGAGTGATGGAAAAGACCCTTTACTTGAGACCTTCAATATGTTTTTACAGGAGCTCAAGGGAAGAAACCAAATCTTATGCATCAGTGATAGTAAAACCTCATACGACTACTGGAAGGAACTCATTGAGCAACGATATCAAGTTGACATCTCAACAAGATGCATTTATGAGCTGAGTTTTGTTGAGGTCAATGGCACTGTGCTCAGTCTGTGGTCAGAGAATCGCAAATCAAGCCGCTTTCTGCCTTGTGGTGGTGGCAGTAATGTTGTGCTCTCAAAGAAAACTGAGGACTCCTTAGAAACGTTGAATGTTCTTTGTGTGAACCAATGTGATGGAGGAAATGAGGACAAACGAAAACATGAGGAGATATTTTACAAGGGAGGGAAGGTGTCTTGGTGGAACTTCTACTTCTCAGAACAGCCTAGGTCAATGCCATTCATTAAACGTGACAAATTTAACTACATTGTCAATACTATTATTCCAGACATATGCAGTCGGAAGAGAGTGTGTGAGTTTTTCAGCATCTTCCATCTTCCAGGCTGCGGTGGCACTACGTTAGCCATGCATGTTCTTTGGATACTCAAGGATAAATTTCGTTGTGCAGTGTTAAAAGACACTACAGATGATTACACTACCATAGCTGAACACGTAGTGCAGCTACTAACATATGAGACAAAAGACCAACCTCCACAAATTAGTGTTTTGCTCATGATTGATGATTTCCAAGACATTTCTGACGTAAAAAAACTCCAAAATCAAATTGAGGAGCAATATCTAAAGAAAGACATTTCTTCAAAATCATCACAAGTCATAATTGTCAACTGCATGAGAGCTGAATTGAGAGAACAAACTGAAGGAACTGATGATGCAGTTTTCATTGGAAACAATTTATCTGAAAAAGAACAGAAACTGTTTGAGGAAAAGCTAAATGAGTTTGATGATACCGATACAAATACTACAACATTTTATGGATTTATGATTCTAAAGAAAGAATTTTCATCGCAATATATTCAGGGTGTTGTGGAAAAAACCCTGAAGGACTTCAACTATGAACAAAAACATGCTCAACTTTTTGCTGTTATTGTCCTTTTGCATGTCTACTGCAAAACTGCATCACTGTCAGTCTCTACATGTGAAGAGTTCCTTGGTCTGCAAACAAAACCAGACTCTAAAGTTGAAGATGGATTTAAGCAGCTTTCCACTCTTTTGACAAGATGCACAGTTGATTCCAAAGTTACCTTTGAGGGTGTGAGGGTGATTCACCCAAGTATAGCTCAACACTGTTTGAAAGAATTTTCCACTTTATCTCCCAAAGTGACAAAGGCAGACATCACTAATCTCCTGCTCACAACAGACCTATTTTATGAGTACTCATTGGGGAAACAAAAAATAAAGCAGGATGTACACAACATATTGATGAGAAGGCAGGACTCAATCTCAGCTCGCCTCAATTTTTCACCTCTTATCCAAGATATAATGAAAGAGACACCGGGTGATGTAGAGACTGTTCTAGAAAATGCAGCAAACTGCTACAGCAAGGATGCAGTAATATTCCAGCTCCTTGCCAGGTACTATATCAAACAACAAGACTTTAAAGAGGCCATGGAATGGGCAATGAAAGCTAAAGACCATTCCAGTGACAACTCATACATATGCGATACAGTATCACAGATATTAATACATCAGCTGAAGCAAGCTTTTGATGAATATGTTCCCATGAAGCCATACAGTCTTGAGAAGTATCTTAAATTGGCTGAGTCTGCAAAAAAAGCGTGCAAGGAAACACAACAGACAGCAGAAAAAGAGGTGAAGGGACCAAAAAATTATAGTATCTACAACACTGCTGGCCATGTTGGTGAACTTCTAATTGCCACTGTTGTCATGGAAATACTGCAAATGACACCACTGTTTAACTCAGATGAGAAATGCAACAACTGCCTTGGCCAAGTCCTCATGGGTAAAATTAGAATGGAAGATTTGCCAAGAGAGAACAATAAACTCGAGTCATATTACCATGTATTGCAGAAGCATAAAATATATCTTCTTCAACTAAAAGACATGATGAGGAAACATTTTGATTTTCTTGACAATGTTTTTGTCAATTCAGTACCATATTTTGGAGGCAAAGACAAACATAAAGAACTGACAAAGCCCAAGATTTCCAACTGTTTTCAACAGTACACTGACCTCTTTTGTAAAATAAATTGGAGTGAGCTAGTCAACAAAGAGCACATGAATCGCATGGTTAAAATTGAGCAGACGCGTCAATGTCTGGAGAGGAACAAGGGTGATTCCTATACTGGTCTTCTGGAATATTTATATAAAGAAGACTCTGCATCAACTCTTGAAGAGATCATCCAACAGTATCGTTTCATTCTGAATCCCAGAGAAGAGGCCAGACTGATGGACACTGTCAACTTTATTTATGCCAATGTAATTCTGGCCAACATCAACCCAGATTCTCAGTACATCGAGCCTTACCAAGACCTTAGTCAATTACTTCTTCAAACAATCAACTGCTCAAGATCATTTAGTGAGCATCTACCACTGTCCTACATTGCTGTTTTGTTATTGTGGCAAGAGACCAAACGTAATTTACCACATTTTGTGTCACAAAGGAAGTCGTCATACTCAACTGAGCTGAAACCTGAATTTAATGGAAAGAGAGCAGCTGTCCATTTTTACTCAGGGAAGGATGAAGGTTACGGTGGCCTGATTTCCCATAGGGACATAAACAGCTGTTTAGGATCAGGGCAGAACTTCTCAACTCAGTGGAATGATGAAAAAATATGGAAACAAGTGAGAGACAGCAACAAACTTTGCAGAGTTTTTGGTGAAATTTGTGATGGATTTATCAGCGTTGAAAATGTGAAGGTATATCCAATGTTCAGATGCCAGTTACGTAAAAAATCTGGCACAAGAGTGTCATTCTTCATCGGATTCTCAATGAATGGACCAGTTGCACTTGACATAGACTGAGTCATAAGGTTCACAAGCCTGATCTAATGCATCTTATGACTGGAGAAACATGAATGAGAAAGCATTCAGAATTCTTGTTTAAAACTAAGACACTAAAGTCAAAGGAGCTCATGGACCAAAGCCCTGTGGTTATTCTTACACATTATTTTGGTTGGCCTCATTATTATATCTTCATTATTATATGATTATTATATAAATAAATCGACCAATCAATCAATTAATCTACTACTCATTAATACTGCATGTTTTTGTGAATGATTGATGTATGTAAATAAGACGGACAGGCATACCTGATGAGCACAGCGACTCCAGCATTCTCTCGGTTCTCGAAGACGGGTCTCCACGTGTCCTGGATCACACAGACGTCGTCCTCGGTGAGAGTCTCAGGGCTCTGTGTGAGCTCCACACCTCCGTCTCCCTCCATCCAGACGCTCGCTGAGAAACACTTGAGCTGTGTGTGTGCTCCTGCCGGGGTCTTTATTTCTGTCTCCTCAAGAGTCTGATGAAGAGTTACTGCTGAATGAAGAAGATCCTACCACCCGCTTCCCTTTATCTCTCTCTCTCTCTCACTCACTCGCTCACACACTCATGTTCTCCTCTTAACTCACAATCACACCTTTCTACTCCGGTTACTTGTTTTTTTTTTTCTCACACTCTTGCATCCGTCTGCTGCCCACCCACAGGAAAGACAACAAACGAGATCTCTATAATATCTCATTTGTTTCTCCTGGACAGCAAGGGTTGAGTTCTTCTAGAGCTCCAGAAGAGATCTTAACTCAAATACATGTTTTGTGGGGTCATGGGGTCAGTTTGACATCTGTCTGCAGTGTGAGCTGTGATCTGAGCAATTATCACCCCTGTCTATTTGCGTCGCTTCAGTAGTTTTCATGCATTGCTTTGAAAGTGCATGTACTGCAGTGTTTTTGATAGAAGTCTCTTCTGCTCACCAAGGCTACAGTTATTTGATCAAAAATTGTGAAATAGTATTACCATTTAAAATAACTTTCTATGTAAATATATTGTAAAATCTAATTTATTTCTGTGATGAAATCTGAATTTTCAGCATCATTACTCCAGTCTTCAGTGTCACATGATCCTTCAGAAATGAATATGTTGATTTGCTGCTCAAGAAACATTTCTGATTATTGTTGAAAACAGTTGTGCTGCTTCATATTATTGTGCAAACCCTGAATTTCTTTCAGGATTCTTTGAATAGAATAGAAAGTTCAAAGAACAGCATTTACTGTATCTGAAATAATAAACATCATAAATGTATTTACTATCTATCTCCTTGGATCCATTTAATGTATCCTATAATTGTAAGGTCTTTATCTCAATCTGAACTGCTTGTATAACACTAAGTGAAATTTTGCATATGCTGCATGTGACCCCGTTGGCCCCAAATATTTCTCACGAATGCATACCAACCATATATCTGCGCTTTGCTGCTGAAATATGAACTGTATGGATTATATGAGTGTGGGTGTATAAGGTCAGGAATCTAAATGAAAGGCAGATGTGTGTATGTTGAAGAGACATCCCAACCCTGAGGCCTGTGAGACATCATTACAGATTCGTTACAGTATTTATCATAATTCTTCTTTTCATACTCAGCTTATGAAGAGCAATTACACAGTCAGTAATTTTTATGTTAAAGCTTAAGTTGTACATTGACATTTTAGTGCACTTGACAGAACAAGTCTGAAAAGACTGAAAGTTGTTTAGTTGTTACAGAGTTTCGTAAAACATCAGGTCTGCTCATAGTCATTTGAGTGGATTCAATGCCTAGGCCAGTGGTTCCCAACCCTGGTCCTGGAGGCACCCCAACACTGCACATTTTGCATGGCTCCTTTCTCTGAAACACCAATTTCAGCTCTCGTGACACGTTCTTCTCTACTACCTCTGCTGACACTGTGTTGAATCGTGTGCCTTTTGTTTGTATTAAGGAGACATGCAAAATGTCAGTGTTTGGGTTCCTCACGGCAGGGTTGGGAACCACGTCCTAGGCCATGAATACAACCTGACAGCCCAAAAACTGTTGTTTCCGCCTGCCCTTCTAAAGGAGCTGGTTAGCGATTCTGCAAGAAAGGCATTCAGACGTCAAGTTTTGTGTCATTTGCACAGCACATGTTTATAATCCCTGGACCATTAAAATTTAATTTCACTTAAGAAACAACACAAAGAAATGACCCTCAGACTTATTCTAATAATGACTATCTCAATGCTACCACATTGCCTACACAAGTCAGATGACTAGTGGTGTTGTGTGATGTGAATATGACGATTTAATTTATATACAACTTTTCACAGCACTCATTGTGGTTTCTTCGTGAACTCCGCCATGCGCTTTCACAGAAATCAATGAGGTTTCCCTGTGCTCGTGGTTCC
The DNA here is from genome assembly GCA_018155175.1 of Sinocyclocheilus anophthalmus. Taxonomy (NCBI): domain Eukaryota; kingdom Metazoa; phylum Chordata; class Actinopteri; order Cypriniformes; family Cyprinidae; genus Sinocyclocheilus; species Sinocyclocheilus anophthalmus. The sequence goes on along the minus strand of JADLZN010001899.1, from coordinate 58,439 downwards.
CTGCTATCTCTTTCTCTTTCTCTTATCTCACCAGTCGCCCCGCCCTTATACTGGCATTATAGCCCGCTATTTAGAACTGGACGATAAGCGTTACTTTTGTGCGTGATATAAGCTCATCCACACAGCTGAGATTTTTATATGTATACTACTGCTTTCATGATATCCTGTATATAGGCGGTAAGCAGGAGGTTGCCTATCCAACTTTTAATTAATCTTCGTTGGATGATTCAATATCTATGCATTTTTTCAACCTTTTAAACAATCACACAGTTGCTATAAGTACACAACAACTGCTGAATACTGTAAGTTTTCATGATAAGTCTTGGCTGGTATCATACTTTATTTAATTTCCTTCACACAGGGGATTATGTCAATATAATTAAATCGTATTTGGGGTACTGATGTTTAATTCAAGTTCTCACGCCATTTTGTCTTTAGCTAATAATGGTTTCATACCTCTATTGAATACTCGTACATCATAGTTTGCTCCATTCAGAACTACTATAATGCCTTTTAAATTCCATTCAGGGTTCTTGAATTTGAATTGAATTTGAAAAGTTGAAAAGGTGGATGAAGACTTCATTTTCCAGAACGCGCATTAGCTGTACTGAATTTCTTTTGAATTATGATTCAGTAAATTCCACTTCCTGTCAATCCAACTCAACTTCCCGTGTGTTATGGCCAAACCCACACTTATGAACTTAAAGGCCAGTTCTTAAACCAGTTCTTCAATTCTGAATTCTGAAGCCTGTGGTCTAGCAGTGCCTTTACTCTCATTATTGCGCGGCATTCCCGTTATGGTGTTTAATTGCTTTCGCAGATCGTTAAAGCCATTATCACGGGTACACTTGTATGTGTCTTTGTACACTACATCCATCGTGTACAATTTGTACAGGAGGGATATTACAGATCAGAGTCATTCTGCATTTTCCCCACAGCAACTATGGGTCATTCGCAAGCTTCCGTCGTGTTTCCCTAACTAGTCGCGTTTTCACTGCTCATGATTCACTTAAAGGCCTCACTTCCTATCTTAGCCTTAACAATGCCATGTTTGACTTCCCATTTTCACATAACTATCATTTACCTCCTGGCACACAGGTACAGGTGGTGCGTGGTGGATGTGGGAGTTTAAAAAGATACGTAAAGTGCTTGAGTCGTTAAGTAGTTCCAGACCGGTAGTAGACGGTTATCATCACCGACAGGCATAACCATCGCGCTTTTCCTGTCCACCCCCTTGATGAATGACAAATACAAGAGGGAGCTGAGCGAGGTAAGATCACATTTGAACAAAATGATAGATGTGTGAAGGATTTTATGATTGGATCATTTAGGACCTTAAAACCGTGTTGTTGATATGTTTTGGAGGACGTGTGGCAAATGCAAATGACTAATGCAAATGTCAGGAAGTCCAGGATCTAGTTGCACTAGTTAGCCCTTGATCCTGTATTTATTTGTTTGTTTGTTTTATTGCCTACAAGTTTGAAGGGAATGTTGGTGTTAAATGCTTATGGTGTTAAACAGCATCCATACATGCATATCTCCAGGTGTGCCAGTACAGTTAAATGTGGTGCCTGTGTTACATGGTATGCCAATGTAAGAACATTTTTTTCCAACTTTTTCCAATATAAAGTTTTTGTTTTGTCTTGGGACCCCTGCTGGTTTTTTTGTATCCTTTTTTGCACTTCCGTGTCTGCAATATATGCAGTAGATCATTATCTACAATTATCGTCTTGCCTTGCGGTCTCACGCCCAACCCATTTCAATAACCACAAATCACATTTCCGTTGTCATTTGATTATATATATAAATCCATCATATATCTAATAGATATAGTTCACTTGATATCTTTACTCCGCTAATTGACTGCTCTAACAACCTGTTTACATTTCTGTAATGTAGGTAGCAAAAATCGAATCTTTTATCATCTTAGTAGCAAAATCATAGGGTGCGACGACCCTTCAAGTGTTGCTTACTGTGGTCTAAATTCTGGCCACCTCATGGTGGAGAGTTATTGTGCTGGCAGTATTTAGAAAGCACTTAATTAAAGCGTTAACTTTTGTTCTATGATAACTGGCCGTCTTTGCACGGCCCCCTGATTCCTTTACCCCTGACTCACTCCTTTAATAATCCCTTGACCAATATAATAAAGACCAACACATACTAGCGAAATATTTTAAGAAAAGAACTGTTCACTCTCTAAAAGGGACCAAAAGGCCAGTACTATTTAATAGGTTAATGTGTTTACATCAAGGACAAGTTTGTGGAGGGAATAGATTCTTTCTTTTCAACTAACCAACTTGCCTAAACGTGGTTTACTGTTGCATTCACTGAGTTATTTTAATTAGGAGATTATGACTTTGTAAAACCATCCTTCGTAGAACTCGTCAACCCTTTTCCAACTTCAGAATCTTCTGAGAACACATCAGTCCTTTTGAGAACGAACGAAAGATTCCGATACTTCATACGCAGCTCTGTTTGCCATGTTTTGCAGAAAAATGTCCAAACATTATTTGAGGTAGAGAAAACCATTTTTCTCCTTCTATAATCTGCCATCTGCAACAATGACCATTACTACACACATAAACGTCAGCTCCTACAACAGAGTGCAACACGTTCAATGTTGGGGTGGTCATTTTACCCTCCACCGACCTACTCCGTTTGTTAATCGATATTGAGACGTGCGTGACTACTTAAACACATCGATTCGATTGACCCCGAACCTGACAGCACTGCTCTGCGGGCTCCGTGACGCAGAACTAGCGTAAATGACGTATGACTCCGGAACGAAAGCACCCGATCATTTCTTCGGTTACGTTCATTTAAACACTACTTCATATCCATCGATTGCTACTCGTCAGGTTTTGACCTGGCACTAATCCCAACAGCACTCCCAGTGTTCACACCAAAACACATACGAATTCCTGTTCCTTGATGGGCAGTCAGAACTACAAAAAAATTTTCAGCTTTATTTCTAAGATAACAATGTTTTTAAGGGAAACCGGACTGAAGATCTGTGCCGTTCTTGCTTTAAGTCTTCCTTTTTTCTTTTTCTTTTTTGTTTTATTGATTGTGAATTTGATCCCTCAAAATTGTTTCATATATTAACTTATCCCTAACTCTGACAGTTATTGTCAAACACCTCTATCACTTAACATTTAATAGCCAGACACATTGCATTCACAAGCTCATTGGTCATTACATTGTGCATTTCAAGTCACATGGTTTGTAATTCATTTATCTGTCATTTTTAACATATTTACTTAATTACAACTTTTCAAGTCTTACATAAAGGGTGAGCAAATTGGTTCTACCATTTAATTATTGCATGTTTGCATGCATTCATTGTTTGTATTCCCTAAGTAACTGAGGACTTCAGAATTAGATTTTTTTAAATAATATCTAATAATATACTTTTTATAATGATATTTTAATATTACTTGTAAGTTATTTCATTATTTGATCTCCATTTACAAATGAAAATGTCTCAATTCCAGTCCTCATTTGCACATTTGCACTACTTGTGCCTTTGCCCCCCCCTGGCAGTGATTTTGGCTAACAAGTTTTACATGTGACTGATAGTAGTGATGACCTGACCAGAGATCTTCAAATGGACTCTATCAGAGATCTTATTATTGAGAGATACCACAGTCCAATGCTCTACCATTGGAGAAAGTATAAAGACCAGCTTGGATTATGTGCGCCTTGAAAACCAATCACATTACAGCCTTGATTCTCGCTAAAACCAGATTGAATCCACAATCGTATTGTTGTATAATTGTGGCCCCTCATGTTCACCGCTCTCACGCCAGATCGTTTGATTTCATTATGCTAAGCTAAGTTTTTCGCGTGATATACTCAAGCATGCTGTTTATTCCAGCTCACCCTCTCTACTTACTCTATCTCAAGCATTCCCCCTCATCCCTCACTATATTATAATTGTGATCAACAGTGAGTTTGCTACCACCAGTTAGCTATTGGAGAATTCAGTTGGAACAGAGCACTCACGTTTCTGCATAAGCGAGGTCTGCATAGATAAATGTTTTAACCTTAATGTCCTAAAAATACATAAAATAGAAATTAACTGAAATCAAAAATACTTTTTTATTTAACTAAGGTTCTTTGAAAGTTGTCTAGAATACCAAACAGGACAATGTCTGTGGCTTTTTCAGCTGAAATATTTTATTGGCCCTCGGACTATCAAAAAACTAGCAACCAAAATATCTAATACAGTTTTTTTTTTTTTAAATGTGCACCCTTGCCTGAGAGAAAAAAGTCATTTACTCTAAATTGGATTCAATTTGGACGTTCATTGGAGAGAGAGTGGAGACAATGCTGAAGATCGACACGAACATCATTCCCAAGGGAGGACGGATATCCATTGTCATAGGTTTTAACACATTATGCTGAGTATTGAGCACTGATATTATTCTCCAAACAGTGGTGTAGCCATCATTTCAAAAGTGAGGGGGATAGAAATTTCAAATGTACTAATATCCTTTTTTAATTGACAAGATTTATTTTTCTCTTATATCTTATTTTTAATTGGCTAAGAAATCAAACACACTGCTGGACAATAACCAATAATTTGTATTCTATAATATTTTTCTTATATTTTCCTAATGAAAATATAAGAAAAACCTGCTATCTTGACACACTTCCCACATATTTTTTCAAAAGGGTGCTAAACTGTTTGGAAGCAGATCTCTTAGAAGTGGTGAATGCCTCACTTCTTTCTGGGACTTTTCCAAACTCCCTGAAAACTGCAGTTGTTAAACCTTCTGAAAAAGAGCAATCTTGATTACACCATATTGAGCAACTATAGACCAATATCAAACCTTCCTTTTATAGGCAAGATTATTGAAAAGGTAGTCTTTAATCAGGTGAACAAATACTTAAACTCCAATGGATACCTGGACAATTTTCAATCTGTTTTCCAGCCGCATCACAGCACAGAGACAGCGCTCATTAAGATAAATTATATTCGCTTAAATTCTGATTCTGGCAAAATATCAGTGCTGGTACTACTAGATCTCAGTGTTGCGTTTGACACTGTCGATCATAACATTCTTCTAGAGAGACTGAAAACTGGGTCGAGCTTTCTGGGATGGTAATCAAATGGTACTTCATACTTAGTTGGGAGAGGTTATTATGGGAGTATAGGACAACATAAGTCTAAGTGGACGTCCATGACAATACGGAGTCCCACAAGGCTCAATTCTTGAACCGCTCTTGTTTAGCCTGTATATGCACCAACTAAGTAAAATAATGAGAAGGAACCAAATCACCAAATTCACAACTATGCTGATGATACCCAGATTTACCAAGCCTTATCACCAAATGACTACAGCCACATTGACTCCATCTGCCAATGTATTGATGAAATTAACAGTTGAATGTGACAGAACTTTCTTCAGTTAAACAAAGAAAAAAAACGAATTCATTGCATTTGGAAACAAAGATGAAATTCTCAAGGTGAATGCATACCTTGACACTAGGTGTCAACCAACTAAAAATCAAGTCAAGAATCTTGGAGTGATTCTGGAGACAGACCTTAGTTTCAGTAGTCATGCAACGCTGTAACTAACTCAGCATACTCATCCTCTCAAAAACAATGCAAAATTAGACTTTATTTTTACTTCCAGCCTCAAGACTTGGAAAACTTGTTCCATCATCGGGCCTTTATCACCATCCACCTGTGGCTAGACATTGTAATGGCTCTCCTCACCGCCTTCACAAGAAAGACATTGCCGCTGCAGCTCAGTCAGAACGCTGCTGCCAGGATTCTGTCTAGAACCAGAAAATCTGAGCATATCTCACCAGTCCTCAGGTACTTACACTGGCTTCCAGTTATATGTAGGATTGATTTTAAAGTACTTTTACTCGTTTATAAATCACTCAATGGCCTAGGACCTAAATACATAGCAGATATGTTCACTGAATATAATCCTAACAGACCACTCAGATCATTAGGTTTGAGTCAGTTAGAAATATCAAGGGTTCTCACAAAACAAGGGGAGTCCGCTTTTATTTATTATGCCGCCCGCAGTTGGAATCGGCTTCCAGAAGAGATCAGATGTGCTTAAACATTAGTCACATTTAAATGCAGAATCAAAACTCATGTTTAGCTGTGCATTTATTAAATGAGCACATGTGCGTCGTCTGAACTGATTGCGCTTTATTTTATGTATAATAATTTTCTATTCTTAACTGTTTTAAATTCATTTTAAACCTCTTAAATCAATTTTTTAATAATTTTCAAAGTTTTTAAATTCCTTGTTTTATTGTTGTGATTTTTTTTTAATGATTAGTTTACTTTTATGTAAAGCACTTGTATTACCATTGTGTATGAAATGTGCTATATAAATAAACTTGCCTTGCCTTGCCTAATGACAATTTTATTATTTGGTTATATAACATTTTTATCACAGAAGAAGGCAGAATAGTTTCTATCTGAAATGCTATTTCAATTATCACTGCATTATTCATATATTTTATTACCTGGAGGTGACTAGAAAAACCACCCTCACCTTTATTGGGCCGCCCCATTGTTTAAAACTGGTCTCTATCACACGGTTCACCAGTCACACCACGTTTCTTTCTGGCAGTTTGTATTCAGCACTTATAAGATAGCGTGATGTCTTTTGTCCCATATGAGTGATTTCCGGCAGTCATAAATTGACTTACTTTCTGAATCCATTTTCGCTTTCTCTAGGAGAGCGCCCTCAGGCTTCAGTATGAATGAAGCATACACTGCATGAGAGTGTTGAGTGCTTCGTCATGTTCACAATGCCTCATTCTGGATATGAATAAAAATATCAGGTCATGCACAGATTATCCTGTCTCTTTACATTTAAATCAAGATTTATTCACACCGTGAGTAATACGTGTTATTTACACATGAATTTATGTATTACTATGTGGGGGTGTGTCCCCCACGCCCCCCACATATTCTACTTCCATGTCTCCAAGGGTTTCAATTATTTTTAAAAAATCCGATATCATTTTTACATTGCAGTTTGCATTTGATTTCATTTAAAGTGATTTTATATCCCAGTTTAGCTCATATTTATCTGCGAACACAATGTCATGAGACTTAAGTTGATGTCTGCGTCTTTTGGAGTTTATTGTGCTTTTAATAACCCAAGTCAAGCTCAATATTTTCTCATTCATCCATTAATCTCTTAATTGCTCATGTCACTAACTTTTAAGCAGTCCTGTCAACTGAAAGCTGCATGGATATATTTCTCTCGTCTTCATTTTGCCTCCTTTTGCCTCGGCACCCTGTTAAGACATTACAGTATTCGTCCGGTGTTCGGCCCTTCTAGGTCATTCCCTGGTACAACTCTCAGTAGAACACTTCTTGAATGTTTTTTGGTTCTTATTCGTTTGTTCAGAGCCGACAACTCATGTATAGTATCTATTATAATCTCCTGCGTGATTTTTTGTTTTTTTCATATGTCATTTAGGTTCATTTTTAATGGATTTTTCCATTGAATACATTTTTCCATTGGCACTACAGATAACATTCGATTGAGCTAATGTTCGTAAACTTTGGTGCACTTCAAATGATATATGAATGCAGCATGGACCAAAGACAGTATAAGGGACCCTAAAAAGGACGAAATGCTCAAGCATACCTGGTACTTCTCATCATATGAGCTATGTTGCCCATTATTGTTCTGTACAGGCGTCGGAACCATTGTCTCCTTGAAAACTGAGATAAAAACTGTCCAATCAGTTTGTGACCATATCTTTATACCTTTTGTTTTGTATCTTTAGTTTTGATGTTAAAAATAACATTGTGAACACTAAGCAATCCAGGACTATGTATCCTTTACTTTTTTGCTCCTGACCAGAAGAGAACCAAACTACAAGTGTAAACTCAGAAATCACCCCAAAAACATTTGAGTTAGAGATGTCTGATTTTTTACGGTGTAGGTGTAGGGGTGGAATTAGGATTAAACAGTAGCAATCTGGCAGGAAGTCAAATTTTGGCACAACAATGGTATTAAATACTGCTAAAGCACAATGAATGATATCAAGATAATAAATAATAAATTAGATTTTGTTACTTGCTAATCCCCTGCCAAACCCTGACACTAGCACCTAGCATTAAATTTGACTAATTGTCTTTCTCTCACATTTCCTCTCTCTCCCTACATGCATGTGTGTATAAGAGAAAGGAAGGGGGAGCTTATTTTCATATAAATAAATGATATAATGGAAATTAAAACGAATACAAGGGATAATAAAAATAAATCATGATTGAAATTTTAAAACTTGCCTATTTTCTGGTCACCCTATGTGGTTCTCATTCAGGCTACTGTACATAGGATGATACATGATTAATAATTTTTCATGTCTAAACATGATTAAATTTTAAATGAAATGCATTACATAATTTTTTACTTTAAAATGACTCCGCAAGGTGGTGGTCATGTATGCCAGAAGTTTCTTCATTCTGGCTAATCTCAATTGACTGTGTTTCAACTAATCCCATGTTACAACCATTTCTGGTCTCCCCAATATTACAATGATGCACTGTGTTTTGATGCCATTTCTACGTTTCTTATTTGAAGGGTTTCTGATTCCAGTATGGAAGCCTCAAGACATTTAGAGGTAAGTAGCACAGGAGAGGTCAACATATTTCTTATAACATAATTTGCAGTATTCGTTGTAAAAATGCATTAACCCACAAATAACCATTATCAAATCTACTTTTTTCTGTATACAGTATACATAATTAATTATTGATTATAAATCAGGTTTTTTTCCAAACTATGTTCCTGTTTGCTAATGCTCTTTTTCCCCCAGAATAATGAGGAAATCACTGTGTCATCTGAATGTCCAGTGGACATCAAAGAGTGGAATAAAGACCATGTAAGACAATGGTTGCTCGAGATAAAAGTGGACAAAGAAGATGCAGATATTTTGTATAACGAGAAAATTAATGGATCTGGTCTTCTCCACCTGAAGATGTGTAATCTCACAGAACTACACCTGTCAATGAATGCAAAAGCACTGATACTTGTCAACGTAGATATTTTGAAACAAAAGACTGACATGGTGACTAAACCTTATAGCTTAAAGCCTTACCCTTTCAATAGATTTAATGCTGCTCACAGGTACAGAGAAAACAGCATTCTAGATGTAACTGAAACCGGTCCTAAAGACTTCATACAACCATGCCATGAATTCAAAGCCTTCATCAACACATCAGAAGAAAATAGAGTGAAAAAATACACGTATGAAGTCATTCGGTTTGCAGCAGCTTGTATGAATAGTCGCACAAATGGCACCATTCATTTCGGAGTGGCAGACAAACCTCATGGACAAATTCTGAGCATTCATGTTCAGAACACAGATATTTTTAATGTACAACAGTCACATGCAATTGAAAAACATTTCAAATTGGAAAGGGCCATTAAAATAGCAAAGAGGTGTATAAAACCCCCACGATTTGTTGAAGTTCTCAAGGCCGACATGACATCCACAGGAAAGTGTGTTATTGAGGTAGACATCGAGCCATCCTCCATAGTCTGTCAAGAATTTTACTTTAAGACTTATAAGGTAGATAAAAATGAATATGAGATGCAAGAGCCCACAACTGCAGAAAGGAAGAAATCATCTTTTTTCATACGAGAGGACAGCAGCAGCAAGGATATTATTACATCTGATTCCTTGAAGGAATATGAGAAATATATCAAAGACATGCCACAGTTGTCCAAGCTGAGGAAGGACGCTGAAGAAAAGCATCTAGCTGTTGTCAAAAACAGTGTGCAAGGCTCTAAACTGTGTGAGATGGTAACAGGAGGGACGCAATCTTTGGACAGGTCACACTTTGCATGGTACATTGTAGTGGCTAACAAGTCCCATCCTGTTCAGTTGGAAAACCTGCGGTTCCTTCTTCACATGGATCTGGTGGCTGTTTTGGATTTTGACCCCGAATCTACTGAGAATGGCTTGAAAAAGCAGTTTGAAGAGAGAAAAACCAATGTTCACTTACCAGCTCAATATAAAATTACAGGTGCAGTTGAAGACATAGCAAGCAAGTTAAAGCTGACCAGAAATACAAGTTGGGTTTTCTGTAATGGAGGTATTAATGAGGAAAACCCCTCTGATTCTGACAAATGGTCGATTGAGAAGGGATCTTCAGTGCGTGATGTAGTTTCTTTCCTGTGCCGAAAAGATGTGCTGCCTCACAAGAAATTTCTCACCATTTTCTTGCTGTTAAGTCAGGTGAGCAATGGAAAAGACCCTTTGCTTGAGACCTTCAATATGTTTTTACAAGAGCTCAAGGGAGGAAACCAAATCTTATGCATCAGTGACAATGAAACATCATACACCTACTGGAAGGATCTCATTGAGGGCCGATATGGAGTTGACATCTCAACAAGATGCATTTATGAGCTGAGTTTTGTTGAGGTCAATGGCTCTGTGCTTAGTCTGTGGTCAGAGAATCGCAAATCAAGCCGCTTTGTGCCTTGTGGTGGTGGCAGTAACGTTGTGCTCTCAAAGAAAACGGAGGACTCCTTAGAAACGCTAAGTATTCTTTGTGTGAACCAATGTGATGGAGGAAATGAGGACAAACGAAAACATGAGGAGATATTTTACAAGGGAGGGAAGGTGTCTTGGTGGAACTTCTACTTCTCAGAACAGCCCGGATCAATGCCATTCATCAAACGAGACAAATTCAGCTATATTGTCAATACTATTATTCCAGACATATGCAGTCGGAAGAGAGTGTGTGAGTTTTTTAGCATCTTTCATCTTCCAGGCTGTGGTGGCACTACACTAGCCATGCATGTTTTATGGACACTCAAGGATAAATTTCGTTGTGCAGTGCTGAAGGACACAACAGATGATAATACTACCATAGCTGAACACGTAGTGCAGCTTTTAACGTATGAGACAAAAGAGAAACCTACACAACTTCCCGTTTTGCTCATGATCGATGATTTCCAAGACATTTCTGATGTAAAAAAACTCCAACTTCAGATTGAGGAGGAATGTTTGAAGCAAAACATTTTTTCAAAGTCTCCACAGGTCATAATTGTCAACTGCATGAGAGCTGAATCCAGTGAACAGACTGATGATGCAGTTTTCATTGGAAACAATTTATCTGAGAAGGAACAGGAACTGTTTGAGGAAAAGCTAAAGGAGTTTAAGAGGACCAACACAAACACTAAAACATTTTATGGCTTCATGATTCTGAAGAATAACTTTTCACCTAAGTATATTCAGGGTATTGTAAAAAATACCCTAAAGGGTTTCAACTTCCAAGACAAACATGCTCAACTTTTTGCTGTTCTCGTCCTCTTGCATGTCTACTGCAAGAAAGCATTACTGTCAGTCTCTACATGTGAAGAGTTCCTTGGTCTGCAAACAAAAGCAGATTTTGAACCCTGCAAGGTCGAAGATGGATTTGAGCGGTTTTCCACTCTTTTGACAAGATGCACAGTTCATCCCAAAATTAGCTTTGAGTGTGTGACGGTGATTCACTACAGAATAGCTCAACACTGTTTGAAAGAACTTTCAACATTGTCGTCCAAAGTGACAAAGGCAGAAATCACTAACCTTCTGCTCACAACAGACTTATTTCATGAGTATGCTCTGGGAAAACAAAAATTAATGCAGGATGTTCACAACATGCTGGTGAGGAGGCAGTATTCGGCTGAGGCTGAAGACTCACTTTTTTCTCCTCTTATCCAAGATATAATGAAGGAGACGCCAGGGATGGAAGAAATCATTCTACAGAATGCAACAAAGTGCTACAGAAAAGATGCGGTAATATTCCAGCTCCTCGCCAGGTACTATTACATCAAAAAAGCGGACTTTACCACAGCCATGAAATGGGCAAAGAAGGCCAAAGGTCTTTCAAAAGACAACTCATACATATGTGATACAGTGTCACAGGTACTTGTACGTGAGCTCAAGCATGAGGTTCACAAAGACAAAGATGACCCCATCAAGCCAGACAGTCTTGAAAAGTATCTTACATTGGCTAAGTCTGCAGGAGAAGCTTGCCAAGAAACCCAACAAACTGCAAACAAAGAGGCAATGACTCGATCGCAAAGACTAAAGGATTATAATACCTACAACACCGCTGGCCATCTTGGTGAACTTCAAACTGCAGCTATTGTCATACAAATACTGCAAAAGACACCACTGTTTAACTGCCTTGGTCAAGTCCTGTCGGGTAAAATTTCCTTTGAAGATTTGTTAAGGATGAACGATGAACTCCAGCAATATTACCAAGTACTGCGGAAGCATAAGAGCTATATTCTTCAACTAAAGGGCACAATGAAGAATCATTTTTATTTTCTTGATAATTTTTTTGTCAATTTAGTACCCTTTTTTGCAGAGAAAGACAAACAAAAAGAGCTGACAAAGCCCAAGGTTTCCAGGTACTTTCAACAGTATACTGACCTCTTTTGTAAAATAAATTGGAGTGAGCTGGTCAACAATGAGCGCATGAACCACATGGTTAAAATTGAGCAGACGCGCCAATGTCTGGAGAGGAACAAGGGTGATTCCTATACCGGCCTTCTGGAATATTTATATAAGGGAGATTCGGCATCAACTCTTGAAGAGATCATACAGCAGTATGATTTCATTCGGAAGTGGAAAGAGGCCAGACTGATGGACACCGTCAACTTCACCTATGCCAATGTAATTCTGGCCAACATTAACCCTGAATCTCAGTATATCATGCCCTACCAAGACCTTCGCAACTTACTACTTAAAATAATCGACCACCCCACACCCTTCAGTGAGATCCTGCCATTGCACTACATCACAATTTTATTGTTACGGAAAGAGGAGGACTGTACATTACCACCTTTTGTGTCACAAATGAAGCTGTCATATTTAAAAGACCTGAGACCTGTGTCTAATGGAAAGAGAGCAGCTGTCCATTTTTACTTAGGGAAGGACAAAGGTTATGGTGGCCTGATTTCTCACAGGGATATAAACAGCTGTTTAGGATCTGAGCAGAATATCTCAACTAAATGGGATGATGAAAAAATGTGGAAGCGAGTGAGAGACTGTGAGAAACTTTACAGAGTTTCTGGTCAAATTTGTGATGGTTGTATCAGTGCTGCAGATGTGAAGGTCTATCCGATGTTCAGAAGCCAGTTACCTAAAGAATCTGGCAAAAGAGTGTCATTCTTCATCGGATTCTCAATGAATGGACCAGTTGCGCTTGACATAGACTTTGAGTCATAGGGTTCACAAGCCTGATCAAATGTATCTGACTGATGACCGGAGAAACATGAATGAGAAAACTTGATAGATTTCCAGTTTAAAACGAAGACACTCGAGTCAAAAAGGAGCTCATGAACCAAAGCCAGTTATTTTTGATTTGCCTCATTATTATATCTTACATCACTCAATCAATCTTTTAATCATTAATGTTGCATGTTTTTGTAGCTACTTCGTTTTAGCTAAAATAGTTTAGTCTAATTGTGTTTGATGTGAACTTCATAAAAGTGTGTGACTGCATTATGTGAGAGGATTGACATCCAGAGGGCAAACATGCACCTGTGTTGTATTTGAGTTAATTTGTTTTTCTTTATATGCATTTGTCTTACTGGATTTTAGTCATATACTGATATATTCATATACATTTATTCATATATCACATATTCTTTAGATTTGACTTCTATTTTTATTTAATTTATACTTTAATAAAAATAGGGCCCAGTGTTCCATGTTAATCTGAAGGGAACTTTCATATTGATTTTTTCACAGGTGTTTTACATGTATTTTGAATGATGCTTTGCATTGTGTTGTGCTTTAGGGTTGAAGGAAATGTTTGTAAACTTGACATAGGTACAGGTAATTTTCTGCCAGGACATTATCTGTTTTTTTTTCTTAGTGTGCATTTGTTTCTTAACAAGCTTCATTTTGCAACTCTGCAAGGCAGCAGGTTTTTCTGTAGCTGGAACAAAGAACTAACTATATTACGGTAAATGTCTGCATTCAAGGTCTTCACGGTCACAAGGCACTGTTAAGAATAGTCCATTCCTTTTGCCTGTGATCATAACATTTGTTTAATATATATCTTTTAAGGCAAATGTTATCTAATAAATTTAGATGCCTTCACTTCCTTTCCCAGCTCCTGCGCTGCATCTAGTCATGTCAAGTCTAAATATGTGTATTGCTTTTCAGAATCATTTCAAAACAACTTTACAGAAATCTGTGCCTTACAATCAATGCTGGATACTTAAAAAAGTAATCCACGGTAGATTTACAGCTAATTAGTTAAAATTCTTTAAAATAATCCAATAATCCTTCGTGGTACCGTCACAGAGGGGCTCAAAATCACTTTTCCAGAACTTTCTCGTTCACCGTTCCTGGCTGGTGGAACGATCTTCCCATCTCTATCCAGAATGCTGAATCCCTGACAATTTTCAAGCGACAGCTGAAAACTCATCTCTTTCGAAGCCACTTGACTTCATCATAAATAAATAAAAAATTCTCTCTCTTTATTTATTCCTTCTCTTTCTAGCTTGTACTTACTTGAACAATGTCTAAGAACTTGGTATTACAACCACTCCTTGTGTCTGTTTGCCTCTTTAAGAAGAATCGCTTTATGTATCCCCCAATTGTAAGTCACTTTGGATAAAAGCGTCTGCAAAATGACTAAATGCAGTAAAATATTTGTGTTTTCTCATCTATTGTCACAAGTGTATATCATCTCATCTAAGTCTATAAGTGTATATTACCAGAATATTTATTACAACTAAGATAACTTACTGTATATAAAATAACTGAATAAAAATAATAGTCCAACTCTTTTTGCAAGAATTATTCTCTTCTCTTCGTTCCAAATCGTTCCTTTGAAACAACAATAGCACTTTAAAGATTTTAGTTTCACTTTTATTTTGTAATCCTACAAGACTCGTCCCGCTAGTGACTTTTATTTTGTAATCCTACAAGACTCGTCCCGCTAGTGACTTTTATTTTGTAATCACCAGAGGCGTCTAAATCAAGGACCTGCATAACAGGCGGCTGATGATACTGCCGGCTGATGCACTATTCATTTAAAAATATAAATAAAGCAGTATTTTGTCGCTGCATAGAAGCGCGGATGGAACAGATTATGTTTTCTTTTAATATAGTCAGTTTAATTTGACGAATGTCTGTGGTGTTTAAGGAGGAAATGTGTGGATTTATGGAGTCAAAGCGTTAAATGAGGATCATGGCGTTTCCGGAGGGAGAATCACTGGAATCCTGGCTCAGTACGTGCATTATTATCATTTGCATTTCATAATAGGTGTAAATAACACTGCTGTGTTATGTCTTCAATGCTTGCATTAATACCGACGCGTCCGACGTTATTAAGCGGAGTTTCGAATCATACTATAATGAAGGTCTGCTCATATAATATTAATCATCTCATATCGACGTTGCCTGGTAACCTTCTCGGGGTGTCCAATTATGATGCATAAATAATATCAAAGAGCTAAGACTTCACCATAGTAGGATTCGTTAGTTCGCCAGCGCCTGCCTTCCAGCCAATCAGATATGCCCAGTGTACGAACGTCACATCTCTTCATTAATATTCATGAGCCACGCCTTCCCTATAGTATGATTTATCAATTCAGAGTGCATTTTGACCGTCAGATCTGGCGATTATGAGTCCAGGTTAGAGTTCAGAGTCCGTGTTCAGCTTCATGTAGGATGAGTTCAGACCAGAGCTTCAGGATTTACAGCAGTGATTGCTAATTCATTACTTATGATCAGTTTAAATGATTTTATCCAGGGTGTTAAATAGTACACCAACCATCGTAATACAATGATTTTTGTGGACATGCACCATGAGCATACCATGTAAATACAATTGTACATGACTATGCTAATATTATACATGCATAGCGGTTTTTGTAAAGGACGACTTCTTTATTTTCTTTATATTTTTCTTGTAATCACTGATGGTAATATTAATATGCATCCCTGTGATTGGCCCTCACACTGTTGTGCCAGTGTATCACAGACACAGAGCTCAACGGGGCCGATTGTTTGGTCCTTACGATGGTGTGTGTCCTCCACAGACAAAGCCACACACCCGACCAACAGGCAGGAGGACTGGGAATACATAATCGGGTTTTGTGACCAGATCAATAAGGAGTTGGAAGGGTAAGCATCCGTAATCCAACATGACTGAAAACTACAGGATTCTCTTCTCTAACTGTGTTTGTGTGTGTGTTTGTAGTCCTCAGATAGCTGTGCGACTCCTGGTTCACAAAATCCATTCTCAAGAATGGGAAGCCCTTCAAGCTCTGACGGTGAGGGATGTTTTAACACTAGTCCAACATTGCTGCTTTATTATGAGCTTCTTTACAGATGATGTTTATGTGTCTCTGCAGGTACTAGAGGCGTGTATGAAGAACTGTGGGCGAAGATTTCACAACGAAATAGCCAGATATAGGTTTTTAAATGAGCTGATTAAAGTGGTTTCACCCAAGGTTAGTGGTTTTTCTGTTACGACTTTTGTATTTTTTTTTTAGGCTGACCCATAAGTTAGCATCACCCTGGTTCCCTCAAAAGAAAGCCAATAGGATTTTTTTTTTCTTCTATTGCTCTTGGATTATTGCAGAAAATAAACTCTGTGACCAACAAAACTTCAGGATTCTTGCACATCTTGTTCATCATGATAATCTTAACCAATGAACACAACCTTTTTGAATTGTTAAGCCTAAATACAATCATTACAAGTACAAAAGCTAAACGTAGGCTATAAGCGAACTACACCATGATTGCACAACTTCAACATCACCACCATTAAGTTCGGCGCTTAAGTTCAGTCTTTATTTAAAAACATTTACTAAGAAAGTTTGAGTTCGAATAGTTTGCAAGAGTGTGATTATTAACCAGAAACCCACTGGATTCAAGACGATGGAACCAGAGGTGCAAAAATGTGATCTTGTTTCTCATTTTAGGATTCATTTATGTGTGCTTTATAGACGTAATTGACTTATATGTTTAAAAACGTTGTGTTTCAGTATATGGGGGACAGTGTTTCTGACAAGGTGAAGAATAAGATCATTGAGATGCTGTACAGCTGGACGGTGGTGTTTCCCAATGAGGCCAAGATAGCAGACGCGTACCAGACGCTCAAGAGACAAGGTGAGATGTTACAAGTGAACTTTCTCTGGTCTGTCATGAGCGGCTGTCTGATCGATGTGTGTTTCTTTAGGACTTGTGATGTCGGACCCAGAACTGACAGTGGACAAAACCCTGATCCCGTCCCCTCCGACACGGCCCAAAAACCCAGTGTTTGACAATGAGGACATGGGGAAGGTGAGAAACCTGATGGCATCATTTCCTGTGCATGCAAAATCTGAATTTAAATATGCGATTTGGAGGTTTAACTCAATGCGTTTTCCATTTATGAAACTAAGAAAATGTGTTGTTCTCTGATTTGATGGCAGTTGTTGGCTGAACTTCTGAGGAGCAAAAACCCGGAAGATCTCCAGGAGGCGAACAGACTGATCAAAAACATGGTGAAGGAGGTGAGAGGCTCTTTAGACGAGATCAAGATGTTGATCTGATATTTAAAGATGGATGTTTAAACTCCACATGAAAACGATTATTGAATACAATTTTTAAACAATTAAAGAACTGCATGAAAATTAAAGTGTTTAAAGGAATAAAAGGGAATAAAAAAAAACTATATTCTTTAAAAAAAAAATACTGTAAAATAATGCATTTGAACAAACAATATTGATTAATTCCTTAATAAATGTCTGGTTTACAAAAAAAGTAAATATTCAAATCGGATTTCATGTTGACCCTAATGGTTCAAGGGTGATTGCATCTGTGGTGGCAATTGTATAAACTGCATTAATGTCAGACCTTTTACACACTGATTCTGGATCAGGTGTGGCATAATTGATGTGACTGATTGAATATGTGTTGTGCATGCAGGACGAGGCCCGAGTGCAGAAAATGACCAAACGCAGCAATACGCTGGAGGAAGTGAACAACAACGTCAAGCTCCTGAGCGAAATGCTGAGTCACTACGACAGGAACCGATCGTCAGACGCCGACCACGAGCTCATCAAGGTGAGATCAGACTTGACAACAATCAATGTTTATAAAATGTGCAGACCGAGAAAGTTTAAAGAAATGGCACTTGAGTTTCTAAGCATCAGGTGGTTAAGTTAGTTTGTGGCGGGAAACTAGTTTGATCATAAATCTCCACCAGCTTAGCCCTCAGATATTTCAAGTTTTTCTGCTGTAATTATGACAGAGCTGCTTGTTTTCAACTTATTAATAGTATTTATTAATATAAACTGGTAGTATTACGTTTAAAGAACTGTATTTTCTTCAATACAAACAATAGTCAGTGTGGGGAAAAAAATATGATTTCAGTTTATGTCTTGACATTGTGTTTTTGTTTTTAGCATTTTTATTTAGATTGTTTTAACATATCATTAATAATTTACTACTTTAAATACCTATCCTGCAGCCTCAACCCAGCAACTGGCTGCCTGGTTGAGAACCGCTGGTTTAGTAGCTCTAACAGTTAAATTTTGCTTGTACACTTCCGATTAAAGACGTTCTGTACTGTATCATTACAGCTGTTTCCTGTCTGTACTATTACCCCTTATTTACAAGGCACACGTCTGTGGCGTGTTACAGCTCTGACACGGCCACTGGAGATGATCGTGGCCACTCTAGTCAATGCTTGTGTTTATATCAGCCGCGCCGCGGCACGTTTTAAAAGCATCTCAGAAGTGGCTCTCCGTGCTGCTTCGCTAAAGATAGGCGCCTAGTCTATTTTTGGCAGATGCCATGTCCAAGAAACCTCAGAACAGCTCAAATACAAAATAAACCTGCAGACTAAAACACCGCTACCAAGTCTTAAACCTTTTCACTCATAATTGAACTTTTAAGTGTATTGACTTTGTATGTAGGCTACAGCACAACAAAGCAGAACATAGCAATAAACTGGACAAAACCATTTAACCAATTTATCCATGGTAGAACCCTAAAAATAAAAAAGCAACAACGCCGGACAGGCAAATCTTGCGATCTCTTGAATCCAGTTGCTTCTAAAATGCTCCACCGCGTGGAGGACGAAACAAAACCTTGTTGGAGCCGTAATGTGCTACAGATGTGTGCAGTGTAAATAAGGGGTTATAGAGCTTGTATAATTAAGTTGATGTAACCATGACAAAAAGCACTCATATGTGACCTGACGTCTGTGTCCAGGAGCTGTATGAGCGCTGTGATAAACTACGACGCACCGCATTCAAACTGGCCACTGAGGCGGAGGACAACGACTCCAGTTTGGGTAAACGGCATGATGCTCCGCTTTACTCTCAGAGAAAGATGGAGGATTGTTTATTTGAAATGTTTAGTATTTTTCTGCTTCCTGTAGGGGACATTCTCAAGGCAAACGATGATTTGTCCAGAGTAATCAGCTCTTATAAACGAATCGTAGAAGGACAGGCGGATGACGGCGAGGGTGAAGATCTCAGACCGGCTGCTAGTGAAGGTGACGTCACTTCAGGGATCATCTGTAGATCTTCCCTCAGCAGCAATATTTTGATAATCCAATACATCATATTTTCTTCATGTTTCTTGTTTTCTCAGGATGCGAGACCACGGGCACATTGATTGATCTGGCTGGACTGGATGAACCTTCCTCTCCCCCCACCGTCCCTCCTTCTCTTCCTCCTCAGGTCCCGTCAGCCAATCCCACGGCCTCGCCCATCCCCGTGCTGCCACCTCCTCCTCGCCGATTGGCCGGCGGTCACGGCAGTCAGATGAGCAGCCCCAGTCACAAACCTCCTGAGCAGCAGACCTCTCTCTCCCTGCTGGACGATGAACTCTTGTCTCTCGGTAATAAATCTCTTTTAAAGTGTTGTGACACTGTCTGCTGATGACCATACCATAGAACATGCCTAGAGAGGTCATCATAAATGGATAAGATACTTCTTATACATAATAATATAATAAAATAATGATTTTTCTTACTTATGTTTTTGAAATGTCAAATTTTTTATAATATAATATATCAATTGGTATTTAGCATATAAAACAATACTTGGGAAATAAAGTTGTAATTGATCAAATAATATTGCTATAATATAATAGAATATTATTTTAATGTTTGAAACAGTTTGAAAGCTTTATGTTAAGAATTATTAGAGTAGTAGTGTATTAATATAAACTAAAAATATTGTTATAAACAGTATATTAAACATTTTTAAACAATGATCACGAAATAAAATGTATGCTGATATATAACAAATAATATTTCAATAAGTTGGAGTATGAACATGTCCATTAACTTACAATTATGATTGCTATTAAAGAATACATAAAAGGTTTTGAAACAATGTTATTCAAATAAAATTATTATATATTTGAAAGATTCTTCCAGTTTTCATGACTTTACTATTTATTTTATTAGTTTATATGCAATATAACATGCATAAATGTTATCTTACTCTCAGGACTGAATGATCCTCCCTCTGTGCCAAACAGACCGAAATTGGATGAACTGTCTGGTCAGTGGACGTCCTTACAGGTAGCACACACGAAACCACTGGACTTACAGACGTTAACAAAGATGACTGAATCTCTCATTTTTTTGGTTGGTCTCTTGCTGTCAGGCTCCTGATCCGGGCCTGGACCTGTTTGGGAGCATTTCGGCACCGAGCGCCGTCTTTCCGACAACACACACACCTGCGCAGACCTCACACACACCAGCTGCCAGTCAGGGGCTGCAGGATCTCTCCATGCTGGACTTTGGAGGTGGAAAGAGGTACAATTCTGCTCTTCCTGATGAAAACCGCACCTCAAACCAACCTAATGTGGTTTGCACATGCGGAGCGTTTCTTATCAGTCACTTATGAGGGTCCGTGATGTTACAAAGCTCCTTTAGAAGGCAGCTGCCTATGTAGACAGCTTACTCGAGTATATAAATGAGATTTTATTCTATCTCTCAATAGTGTTTCTGGTCTGACTGGCATCGCTGGAGGTACTTTTGGTCTTTCTGGAGGTGTGATGGGCTCCGCGGCCGCCCCTCTTCAGTCTACTAACCTGTTTGTGAGCGCGGCGGTGCCCGGTTCGCCTGCTGTGGCCCGGGCTCAGGCGGTGACAGGCGGCTCAGCTCCGGGCAGCCCTTTCTTTCTGCCCTTCTCATCTCTGTCTCACTCGCTTCAGAGCAGCCCGGCACGGAGCTCAGAGCCCAGCCTGTCCAACCTGTACGTCCCGCTCGAGTCCATCCGACCCAGTGAGTGACCGCAGTGTGAATCTGAATGAGCTTGACAAGTGACCTAATTGAGTCATTTTCAATTCATCAACTGATTACACTAACAGGACGTGAAGCTCAAAAAAATTGGAGAGCAATAAACACAAAAATAAAAGAATATAATAAATGTGCTTGAAAATAAAGTCAAATGTCAGCAAAATGATAACTAATTAAAATTCTACTATACTTGTTGCATTTGTATTATAGGCTTTCATTTTTCATTGTGAAACAATTAATATACAAATATATAAAAAGCTCTTATTATAAGTAATAATTTTCTTTTAGCAGAAATGTATTGTATAAAAATGTGATACAATATATAATTTATTATTTCCTTCTTTTAAAATGAATTTCTTTGGTCTGAAATGTGACCCAGAAAGGCTTAGTTCTTTACAATTCATACAAAATTAATATGGAATTAAAAATCCTATATTATAATTTCTACTATATGATACGTATACATGCTAGAAGTAAGGGATAATGTAACATCCAGCCGGTTGTTATCTAAGAATAAACAGGGTGATCAAGGACTTGTATCAGCCTGAGGGGTTTATTCTGAGAGAACAACTGGGCTTGTGTACATTATCCGCTTATTACACGGCTAAAAAAGATTTGTTTTTTATCCATATAGATATGTTGAAATTAATGCTGTCTTCCATTGTAACACCGCGGCGGTTAAGTGTTTTCAGTCACAAGATGGCGCCAGACAGTCAACGATAGCGGAGTGACTCATTAAGCATATACGTAAGTCAAGATAACTCGTAGTACCCGGATGAGCGGTGTGTTATTCATTTGGCGGTGGTTATCGGGGAATAACTACCGCGGATGGCGCGATTGACCATCCGAATCCAGTAGTCCACAGAGCCGTGGAATAATATAATTTTATTTAGGCTTATGAGATGATTTATAATGTTTCTTATTTATATTAGATAGTATATTAGATTTCTTTATATTTACACTGATTATATACTACAATTAGTATATATCCAATTTTTGTTTTCTTTTCTTGATTTGTGGGTGAAATGTGACTTTTTAAATATCCAGACAGCCAAGGTTTCCAAGTGATCCTGCAGCTTGCCTGTTTAACTGTTTTAGTTGCTGAGCTATGACTGTTTCTGCTGGTGTCCTCAGGTAAAGTCTTGCCTGTGACGGTGTACGATAAGGACGGAGTCCGTGTTCTTATGCACTTTGCGATGGACTGTCCGCCGGGTCGACCGGACGTCCTGGTCATGGTGGTGTCGTTGCTCAACACGGCGCCGTTACCCGTGCGAAACATAGTGCTGCAAGCAGCCGTGCCCAAGGTACGACCTCCTCCACTGCCAACACCGGGAGTTACACAGAGAATTTTACACGAATCGTTCATTTGAATCAGTTCTTTAATGATTCAGCTGAACCAACTCGCAACATTCATTTCGATTTAAAATGTGAAATGCCACAGAGATTTCTTGGAACATGTCTGATGTGTTGTGTTTGTGGCAGTCTATGCGAGTGAAGCTTCAGCCTCCATCAGGTACAGAGGTCGCGCCCTTTAACCCCATCCTGCCCCCCGCATCCATCACTCAGGTCATGCTGCTCGCCAACCCACTCAAGGTAGGAGGTCACACACTTCTAATACTTCTTTTATTAGAAAAAACTTATACAAAATCCAATAAAATATAAAAAAAAGGAATAATCTTTTCGAAAATACCTTTTTAAAAAGATTATTATTATTAAATCTTATTATAAAATTCTTTAATTTATTGATTGTATTATTATTATTAAAAATAGAGGGTGTGTGGGCGGTAAATAATTTACCCAATCAACACATACCCTTTGTTCAGCTCATCATAAAGGTTTACCGGTGTTGTGTGTGTGTTTCAGGAGTGTGTGCGTTTGCGCTATAAGCTGACGTATCTTCTGGGAGAGCGTCAGTATTCGGAGGTCGGAGAGCTGGATCAGTTTCCTCCAGCGGACAGATGGGGCTCCCTGTAGATCTCACCGTTTACCTGCTCGAACTCTTTAATGTTCATTCCCAAGTATCGTCATTCATTTGTGCTCTTTATTTATTTTCAATCAGTGTTTTACTGTAGCCTTGTGAAGCAGCATTTGATGCTTGATGATTTTCGCGAAAATTCTAGCTGGATATTAATACAATAACGCAAGTCAGTGACACACATGATGGTCTGAAGCCGAAGCGCGTGTTTCAGAGGTTGATCTTTTGTGTGCTGCCAGTACAGAGGTTTACCATGGTAATCGTAGTTTCTGTCAAAATACCATAGTAAAACAATAATTAACTGGCACTTTCAACAAATAGAGTACAAAGTTATGATTAGAAAATTTCATTAAAAAAAAATCATTAATTTATGTGAAATATGATAATTACTACAAAACTTGACTGAATGATTTGTGTATTAATTTAGGCTAAATTTAAAAACTTTTACCAGTGATATTTTAGTATCATTGAGATACTATAATAGTTGTTTTAAAAGTATTTACAAATATATTTTTAGATATATTTTTATTTTTGTATTTTGTTTTCATTTACAGTTTTAGTAACTATGTTTTTCGTCATTTTTATTACTTCATGTTTTTTCATATATGTATTATAGTTTTTATTATTTGTATTTCACTTTAGTTACTTTAGTACATGAAGTAAACAAAAATGAGAAATGTATGAAACGTAGCTAAGTAAAATATGTTTTTAATTTTATTTCAAGTAACAAAATGCAAAAGAAAAAAGTCAAATGTTTTTAAGATGTACGTTTTAGTCAACTTTAACAACCTTGTAACCAATTGTGGTATTTTATTTAGTTATTATATTAAACACACACACGTCTGGTCAGCTATCCTTGTGGGGACTCTCCATAGGCGTAATGGTTTTTCTACTGTACAGACCGTATATTCTATTGCCCTACACCAAACCTACCCCTCACAGGAAACTTTCTGCATTTTTAGATTTTCAAAAAACTTATTTTGGTCCCCACCGTGACACGAGTCCCCATGAGTCTGTGTGTAGTCAGGTTTAGTCCCCACCAGAATATATAAACCAGTACACACACACTACACACCCGACACATACACACACATATATATATAATATATATAGATATATATATATATATATAATATATATATATAAGGAGCCATAGAGAGAATAAAATTTGTAGGTGTCATGTGTATTTCGAAAACAAAAAAAATGAAATCACAAATCAGAGTTGTAAACTGCTCTGAACATGTCTGAAGTTTTGGTAACAGGGTTGCAAAAATATATTTAGGTGAGCGGCTCTTTTCATTGACTACTTGTTGAGAAATCAAACAAAATTGACCTTTTTCAAGCACTGTAGTAACTGTGGTATTTTGACGTAAACTGTGGTAAATGGTGGTAAACTCAGAAGCCGAGCTGATACTGATGGTGACCTGCAGTCAAACGGGTTTACACGCGTAACGTTATAAAGCAGCATTATGTTGTCTATTTTGAGTTTTTATCTGCCTGTGTTAAAAGTTCAACACGCTTTCTGGTTTTATTTATTGCTGCTACAGGAACGTTTGGACTCAAGTTTCAGCATTACAATCGGTCTCAGATAGTCAACAGCCTTTATTGACTATATTAGATTTGTTTATTTAATTGTGGCATATTTACATCGTATTTTTACCTGCAGGTTATGCGAAGATCTTGAAGGAGGATGAACTGCATTTGATTTTGAGTTCATCATAAGTCTGTCAGATTGGATGTGTGTTGTTAGTTATGTGGAGGCATCGGCGGTCTGTCCTATAAGCGTTTTGCGTGATTAGATTCCTTTAAGCGCTGTAGCAGAGCAAGTGAGCATTTTAATTTATCAGATAAAGGCCTCATGTGATTTTGGTCCCAAACCAATCTTAATGTGTCTGAGAAGAGGACAGCTGCTCCTCTGATGTGTGCAAACCCTATAATTCATTACGATCATGTATTAAGACTCTGACAACAGCGATCCAGTGAATCTTACACAAAAAATATGAATATTTCACCCAAAGACGCTAAATTAATATTTGCATCATTTTTTTGTTTGTTGGCATATTTTTTTGCATGACAATGAAACTAATTGTAACTACCTTTTGATTTTGGGGTGAATTCATGGTGATTTTGATGAGATTCGTCTGATGGACACCTGTAATCTTGTGTGTTTGAACACATTGGACTGTATTTTTGGACATCATGATGGAGCATGCTGATTCTGTCCGACGTGTTCCAGGAAGATGAAGGTTTCAGTATTTCTGAGGAACCTCAGTCGGTGTATTATTATGAATTATTGTGTCTCTTTTTAAGAGCCAAAGCTTCATCTGGTCTGATGTTGATGACATATGATGGTTTAGGAGGACTCATGAAAGTATGTGGGACAAAATGTAGATCTTCTTAAAAGTAATTATGGATGACAATGACAATGATGATGCACTGCTCTGGTGTTTAATAACGATTCCATCATGTGTAACGTTACTGCGCCATTAAAGACTTTATCAAATGGCTTGCCCAGCTTAGTCTTCTTCTTTACATATTTCCTGTTGGGGTGGGAATTACCAATCTTTTTTATTATATAGAGGCAATTTTCACCATCCAGTCATTTCCTGGTAGTTCAGATCAAGTCATGACTTGCATTTACTCTCTTTGTCTATTGTTTCATTCAGAAATACAACAGAATGAGAGTAAAATGGGATGCAAACACTATTAGCGAATAAATGAAGATATTTGAGGGTATCTAACCTTCTTTTGCCGCGAAGGACCGATTTACGTGAGATTTACCACTTCTTCTGAATCATACTGATGCTGTGCTCATCGCTGAATCTGAATAACGACGTTTTGTAGTCGTATCAATAAGTTACAACTGTATAGTAAAGGCCTTTCACGCTAAAAACGATAGCTACGACATTAAAGGGGTCATATGATGCTTTTTTAAAGATCATTATTTGGTGTAACAGAATATGATGACATGCTTTAATGTTCAAAAAACACATTATTTTTCAAATACTGTACATTAATGGTAGGTCCTCATGCCCCGCCTCTCTCAAACGCTTCGTTTTCTAAAGTCCCTCCTTCCGACAAGCGCAGCCTGCTCTGATTGGCCAGCTGACCCAGGTGCCTTGTGACTGGCCGAACAGCCGCAAGCACTTCGTCTGAAATGTAACGCCGCCTTACCGATAATCACGAGCTGAGCTTCAGCTTTCAAATAAATTAAGACAGAACCAAAGGGTAACCGAGGCGCGGACAGACACAGTGATAAGGCTGGTATGTGTTTGCATCACAAGCCAGTTAGACGGCTGATCCACTTGAGTTCTCGCGCTCTCTCTCTCTCTCTCTCGCTCTCTCTCTCTCTTTCTCTCTCGCGCACACACGATGCGCAAAACTCCGCATTTGAACAGTCAATAGCAAATATTTAACTAATAACAAAACAGTAGCTGATTCAGAAGATTGTCATAGCAAAGTCAGAATTATCCTCTCCTAGGTTCACGAAACGGTGAAACATAAAATGCATTGCTGTTCTTTTGTAAGTGATCTTAAAGATTCCTAATGCATCTACTTCTGGAAGGCCAAATAAAGTCCTTTTGCTTTCGCACTGAAACACACACCGTCTCCCTGACATCTCTTTCACTAACTGCGGTTACTGAAACCACGCTTTCTTTCGTTGCGTGAACATTTGGGCGGCATTATGCTAATATTTTTACATAGTGAGGTAGATATGTGGGGGTTTGTTAGAACGAGCCGTTTTAGGGGGCTTGGCAGAGTCTTAACTTTGATAAATAACATCTCTTTGGTTTTGAGACTTTAGTTTTTGCAACTTTAGGGATCTTATCTATTACCGAACAGCTTGTAACACTCCAAAGAGAAGGAAAACGTGGAAATCGCATCATATGACCCCTTTAATATATTACACACACACCAACGGCGATAACGTCTGCTTTTCAACTGCAAACGCTTCAGTTACGGCTTGCAGCCACGCGGACGCGTTTAGTTCTGATTGGGCTGTCTGTTTAATTCGTTTATTCAGTGACAAAAGTCCCTCTATTAAGCCCGTTCACACCAAACATAACGATAAAAGCTAACACATGAAACGCACACGTCTGCCGCTTTAAATTCTTGAGCTCGTTACAGCAGGATGGATTCTGATTAGTGATGTTTCGTTCGTGAACGAATCGTTCTTTCTGAACTAATCTTTTAGGTGAAAGAATCGTTCTCGTAATCCATTGAGTCATATTTCTCGTTCACTGAAATTCCTTCCTCCAGAGCAGCGCGGCGCTATTTGCAGCGCATGCGCAGATCAGTGAACCGGTAGCTCTGTGACAGAGACTAAACTTCTAGCCTATAGCCTTCGAGTTTGAGATGTGACGGAGCATGTGATTTGTTGAATGTAGTGAACGAATACGCCCTTCACTGAACAAGTTTCTTTTGAGTCTTGAGATCTCTTCTTGAGAGATCTTCTCGTTCGTGAATGAAATGATAATAAAGCCAAATCAGTTTTTGTAACAAGTGAATACGTTCATTGACTTAAAGGTCCCATATGTCAAAACGAAATGCCTTTTTTTCACGTAACTGAGGTCTAGGGGGCTTTTTGTTTCTTATTTTTAACTACCATATTAGTTTCAAAACAGTCAGTCCACAGTATAATTCACACATCCTGCATAAAGTAGCTGTGATTTTTCCGAACCGTTGTGACTTCCGTAAAAAGTTGACGTCAGAACTACAGTCACTGCCTTCAGTCACCACCCCGAGCACCGCCCACAGTCCCACTCTCCTTTTGCCAAACCCCCAGACAACATCACGTCCTATGCCATTGCCTGACACACCAGCACTGAACATGTCGAAAAGGTTAACTTTAACCATGAAACCAGATCGGCCGACCTGTAACATTATACTCTCACTCAAAGGATGGATGATCTGACAGGATTGTTACTGTGAGGTGATCACATCTAACGTGTATATTAAAGACAAACTCACCGTGTCTATCTAGTATTGATGAAGATGTATATACATTTCAATATCAGCAGGCAACTATTTTTACAGCTACACTATTGTTCCGCCACTTAATCACAACAATGTATATACAATTTCAAATAATTATATATAAATCGTCAGTTTGTTGTTTTACACGCATGCACACAGACATTATTTCATACACGACATAGTCGTGAGATGCAAGAAACATAGACATATGCCAAGAAATCTGTAGATGTGCCCATAACAACAAAAGACAATACTTTATTGAACCTTTTCTGATAAGAAGTGTACGCTGCAAACACGAGCATTTTTGACGATCCTTTCTGTCCAATCTACTCGTTTTATCGCGTTTAACCACAGCAGCCGTCGGTTTTTTGTCTGGCAGTGGTAGCAGATATTGCGATCAAATTTTCTAATTTGGGGCCTGTATTACGTCGTTCTGGCAAAAAAAAACCCAACTCACAAGATATATTTTAAGCTCCTTATGTAGCCGAATCTTAGACCCTAGTTACCTGTGGTTGGCCTGGCCGTGCGTCACTCAGAACACAACAGGCCAATCAGAAGAGAGGCTCATGTATATTAATTAGACAGACCAAAATCGACCTGTTCTTTGCAGAGCTCCTGAGAAAGGAGCTGTAAAAAATATATTGAGATGGATTTTGGTACTTATACCGCAAATATATATTCTTAAGGACATCAAACCTCAAATAAAACTCCAGAAAGGTGTAAAATATGGGACCTTTAAGAAACACAACACATAAGACATTCCTTTTCGCCACCTGCTGGCGTATTTATGTAATATGAAGAAATGGTCACTGAACTATTCAGTGAATGAATCTGAACGAATCATTTTGGTGAACGAACTGAAAATGTACGAATCTCTTGAAAGAATCAAAATTTCCATCACTAATTCTGATTGGCTGTCAAATTGTTTTTATCGTTCATCAGCTGGAGAAAAATCATTTTGAAAGTGATTCCAATGATATCGATTCTCTGTCTTTATCGTTATAGTTGTGGCGTGGACTCTGCTATTCTTTAATATTGAGAACGATTTTTAGAACTATATCTTTATCGTTATCGTCCTTGGTGTGATTGGGCCTTTAGTGATTCCAACGATATATCGTTCATCGGTGTCGATAATGTAACTGAATGTGCTATTCTCTTGAATGATTAAAATGTTATGGTTATAGTTCTTAGTGCGAAAGGGACTTAAAGCAACCTGCATAATAAACTATGTACCTATAAGGCCAGTAAGGTTTGTTGCACCAAAAAATTAAATAAAAAATACACTAGTTGGTTTATAATTCTTTTCCATCCCTGTATAATTCTTACAGTTAACAGGCAATTTAAGTTGCTGTACCTTTTTTTTTTTTTTGCAAATACCGGAAAAAGTTTTATAAAAGAAGTCTGTTTTTATCCAAGTTTATGAATTATGTACAGGACACAAAGAGTGGAAAAACAGCTGTAAGTGACTGGATGCTCAGATATAATTATGTTTCTATCGTTCCCTCTTTCACGATGGCCATGGTGAGGTTACGGGCCAGAGCCAGTCGCAGGAGCTCCGTCTTCGTGGACTCGATATCTTCATCCTGAAACACAGAAGTAAAACAACTTAAAACAACCTAATTCACAACTAAACATGATAATAAGCTTCTCTTGGATGTTCTAGATGATTTGTACCTGGTCTGTCAGGTTTGAGTGTTTGGTCCCGGAGTTCAGCTCCTCCAGACAGGACATGAGCTCGTACGTCTGATCCACTGAGAAGATCGCCTTTACATGCAAACAAACAGAGCCATTTAAACAAAACAACACTAATGGTCAAGTTTTATAGATTAAGCTGATACAGTACAAATCTATCTATCTAAATCAATCGGCTTAAAATGTTGACGTTCGGGAGATAAATATTTATTGATGGTACGGATTTCTTCACTGAGGTAACTGTGTGACTGTAAAGCATGAGTTGTGTGTCTTAACCTCTTTCTGCTCCAGCAGCGGCAGCGCGTCGGTCAGCAGCGTCATCCACAGACTGCGCGGAGCGATCTTTGCCGTCATGAGGGACAGCAGGAGTCTGGCCGCCTCTGAGAACCGCTTCTCACCGTAAAGCCTGTGAAACTCACGGTACTTTCCTGTAAACACACAGAGTCATGCATCTCATGGTTAAAAGGCATGGCTGAACTTGCATTAGAAATCATTTTTACACATGTAACATGACATCTTTTAAAATAGTTTAAAACAGTTTTCATCATTTGGGAACTGACTGGATGGATTAAAGAAAAGTAATCTTATTTTAAGAGTATTTTACTTACCCCACTGGCAAATAATTGTACTTGTTTTAAGCAAAATGCACTTAATTTAGATTTTTTTTCCCCCAGGATACAAGACTTAAGAATCTTGCGTCTTTTTTTTCCTAGTAAATGCATCTTGATTTAAGAATTTTCAGATATTTTGACTAGAAACAAGACAAAAAAAATGTTGGCAGTGAAGTCAAAACTGAATGTGCATTTACCAAAAACAGTGACTGGCTAGCTTTAGATATTTAATTTTAATGTTTGATGAGCAAGTTATTGCATGAAAGAGAAACACGTTTAGTTTTTTTTAAATGAACGTGACTGATGAATCGATCACAGTTGTGCAGGAAAGCTGAACGAAAGCAGTGTTCAACGGATCTGAGAATGAACGGCAGACTGAAATGAGACACACGCTGAATTATAGAGGATCTTGTGCTTCAGATAAATCTCATAAATGGCATCGGCCTCTCATATTGTACCTAAAAACGTCAGACTGTCACTGAGCAGCATGGCGGGACCCAGATTATCCAACAAATCCAGATCTGTGAAAGAGCCTTTGTTACTGTAATCCTGAAGAAACCTGCGGGGACGCATGTTAGAAAAGGCCAATATAATAACTTCTAGATATTGACATAGACAGCCAGATTGATAGTGTGTAACCTCTCAGAGATGAGTGTAGCGAACGCAGCGTCTTTGGCTCTGATGCTCCAGGACAGAGCAGATCCCAGTCTGTTGTTCCTCAGAGCTCTTTTAGCCATGATCTTACAGATACTGCGCACTGAAACACACACAGATCCACTCTTACTACATCTGTAATGATGGCTTTGTCTCACAGTCTTTGATTATCAGCACTCAATCAGAACGAGCTGCTCATTTACAGACTTGTAAGCAAACAATCACAGTTTACTGTTTAAGTCTGAAACTCTGAGATAGTTGAGGTCACTCACCCTGTTCACTCATCTGTCTGTCCTCACAGATCCGCAGGACTTTAATGGCTTTGCGTTCGGTGTCGAGCGGGACTCTCTCGATCTGCAGCTCCAGATACACACGACCGAACTCAGGACAGTGATCGAAATAATCCACCGCCAGCTGCCACAGACTAACACACACATGCATGAATGATAAATACATTATTCTGAGCAGTTCATTATTGGAGTCAACCTATGTTGGGTCATATTAAAAAAATTATTATAGTAAATGAAAATGAAATGATTGTGTTATATATAATGATATAATATCTGTATTGGATAATATGTCTATATATAATCCATATAAATATGTGTATATATTGTGTGAGTTTATATCATATAATATGGTTATCTAGATATGATGCATTATATATGTATATGGTATGTAGATATGTACGTGTTATATATATATATGTGTGTGGTGTTGTGTGTGCGCCTTCATGTGTCTATATTATAATAGAATATATGTGCAAAATATAAATTAAGAAAATTATTTAAATTATTAATCATTATGTAATTATATTTATTTCAATAATTAAGTTAAATGCACATTAACAAATTCGTATTCATATAAATTAATTCATAGTGTATTATATATTAAATATATCTAAAATGATTCAATTTAAATATATATTGAATATACAATATTCAGAATATATTCCATTTAATACTTGTAAAACATTATATTTTAAATATAAATTATAAATTATAATTATAATAGTTCTTATATTTTGCATAAAATGATTATTGCATATTGATATATTGGAGAAAATAATGCTTTACAATGATGGGGAAATTTGCTGTCATGAAAGTTACTATATAACTTGATAAAACTATTTTTTTGGAAAATATAATTTCTTATTTTTCTTTTAGGGTAAAGTGTGATCTAGACTTGTTTTCATGAGATTGAACACTTTAGTCCTCAGTCTGCAGAGATAAATAATGCTTTTCAATCACCTGCGATGCGTGAAGAGACCCGAGGCATACTCCAAAACCAGAAACTCACGCAGATTAGACCCAAAACTACAAAAACACAAAACCAGAATGGCGTTATGAGCATCACATCAACCAAAACCTCCTCAAATAGCCACATGAATCTGTAGGTTTAGCTCATTTACATATATGAATGGAAAATGGTCCTAAAACACCAAAATATGATTTTTTTCATGGGCAAGAAATCTTGACTGACATAAGTGTACAATCATTAGTCTGTCAGATCTGAACGCTTGATCTGATGTGAGATACGCACTGGAGGTTGTGCGACTGCAGGAGTTTGCAGTGATCCAGCAGGTCTGTCAGATGAGCCACGAACCACCAGTTATTGAGCGCGATGCTGCAGAGACATCAAACGTCTGTGTTAGTTTGGAGGATTCACAGACTCTTCTTCTGAATGTTAGGGATGGGCGTATCGATCCGAAGTATCGATATATATCGATACTGACGCGATATTGAAAGTATTGATACTCAATCAAAAAATATCGATACTAAGGTGCGCTTTATTTACCAGTGGTTTTGTTTATTTAACAAAAATAATAATAATAATAATGCGTACAATATGCATTGAATTGGACGAATAACCTTTGTTAGCGAGTAATTGTGTAGGATAGAACTATTTTCCTGCTCATCTGAACACACGCAATGTTGCAAGACAGAACCACCAATCACGGAGAGCTTCACTCACGCTGACAGTGCATTCAAACTGCTGCGTTCCCAAAGTATCATAAAAATCATAAGCCTTTTGGGCCGTGCAGCCCTGAACAATTCTTTCTCAGAGACGAAGAATAAAAACATAATGTTTGAGGTGTTTCACAATAACCAACGAAATTGTAGCCTACATGTTTTGGTTGCAATTAATTATTAATTGAACGTTGAAGATAATACTGATCATGTTCTATCGGTCTTAAAGAATCATAAACTGTCAGAATAAAAGTTCATTTATGCATGCCACGCCTTCACATGGGCAGCTCATGCAGTACAAAATTATTGCACTAATAAAAGTCAAATGGTACAAATAAAGTTAAGAATATAATGTTGTAATACTGGAGCACTAATCGAAAAATGGTGATGATATATGTTTTACAAAAAAAGTAACAGTTTGGAATACGTCGGAATGGTTGTTATTTTTTTTGTATTCCTATCATTTGTATAAGGGTTTTTTTATTCTAATAGTACCCCTAGATGTGATCAAACAGTGTTAAAATCGCTTGGGCTAAGATAATACAACTGTAGACTGCAGAATATGCAGAGGCGGGCAGTAACTAAGTACATTTACTTGATTATTGTACTTAAGTACATTTTTTGAGTATCGGTACTTTACTTGAGTTTTATTTTTTTCGGGGAACTTATAACTTTAACTTCACGACATTTGAAAGACAAATAGTGTACTTTTCACTCCTCTACATTTCTACCAAGGTCCTCGAAGTAGAAAGTCGTTAGCGGCTTTGAAAGTCAGTGGGTGATTTTTTCTTCTCTAAAACGTGACTTTTTTTTAAGACAGTTTATCAGTAATCATTCTTGTAGGGCTACATGAAGTGATTTGCCAGCATTTTTTCCAAATGTGGACCAGTTCCAAATGTGTGGTGGAAAAAAACAGGTATTTTTTTAAAATTTTTTTACAAAACAATTCAATCAATAAGAATTATATTGTGTATATATAACACAATACTGGTCTGTTTTGCTAAATTGTGAACGTTAAAACCTTACCATAAAGCCACAGACGACTGGTTGTGCACTCCTAATAAAACACGAAAGGTGTTGGACTTGAAGCATCACTGCACAATCTGTTTCTGTGTTGACATCCAAGTACGCACTAGGCGATTAGACAGCATTTAAATGTTGTGTTTTGATGTCAAATCAGTCTTGCTTGTTTTTTTTAAAGCAGGTTGCTGTTGAAGTTAGACAGCTACAGTTGTGTGCTGGGTTTTAAAGCGGTTTATTTTTCTTTCTTTCTATCACGCTGTATTTCGGATCACTGTCCCTCGTGTCAAATGTGGTTGAATGGCTACACATAGATGTGTGCACACGCTGTCAGAGCTGTGTGAGATCACTACTATCCTGCTTTTGTGGGGGTGGGTAGTGGTGTTAATTTTTTTCCCCCATAGGTTTTTAACATTCTAAAAGCTCTTTATTCCAAAGATACTACAAGCTAGTCAGTGTATTCAGCAGGTGTAATGTATTGTAAGTTGCTTCAGAGGTATTGCAAGTACTACGTACAACAATAAAACGGTGCATTGACATAAAAAAGGAAATTTACTTCTGGTACTTAAGTACTTTTAAAAGCAAGTACTTCTGTACTTTTACTTAAGTAAAAATCTCTTTACAACTTTTACTTGTAATGGAGTAATGTTTGACCAGCAGTATCTGTACTTTCACTCAAGTAATGGAGTCGAGTACTTTGTCCGCCTCTGGAAATATGTTAATTCAGTATACACATTATCCCACCGGTTACAATTGTGACTGACCATAAAATAAAAATGTTCACATACTTTTCCAAAAGAAACAAAAATATTGATTACTTCAAAGGGTTACTAATGACACATCATTTGGATATTTTCATGTCTGGGAAAAATTTGGGTTAAAATGCGTTTTAAACAAAGTTAAGTGGTTTTCATTACCCATTTTACTCTTAGTAATTTAGTAATTTAATACATTTCATAATTTAAAAGTTTAGTGCAGAAGTATCGAATCGGTATCGATATCGACGATACTGCCTTGAAAGATATCGTATCGAAAACAAAATAAGGGGTATCGCCCATCCCTACTGAATGTGTGTCTGTACTGAGAGATGTTAACGCACCTGCAGTCTTTGATCACCTGATGCAGGTCAAACTCAAAGGCTGACAGCAGGATGATGTCCAGAGGCTCCGGAGACGCCCGTGGACCCAGAAACATGTTCATGCTCGACTGCAACACAAACACAAGGTCAGTATGACATATGAAGCTGGACAGCTGGAGTTTATAGCTTTATTCACAGTGGAATCTATCAAATCAAGTTCAGATATCATGACTAATTGTTTGTCAGCTGTTTGTATGATATCAGGCAGCTTTACTTGTACTGCATGCTGGGTTATTATAGTTAGCTAAAACTAAAACCATAAAAAAACACAACTTTTATTAAAAATAAATAAATTTTAAAACGCATAATAAAAACACTTTTATTCAGCTAGTTGTCAAAGCAACATTTCTAATTTTCATTTACCTTGATTCTTTTAGATACTAAATTAAAATAACTCAAAGTATGAAAAACTTTAGCAGAAATATATATTAAACATTTTATATATTTTATTTCGGCTAGATGTCAAGCCAACATTTCTAATTTTCATTTACTTTAACTTAATATATTAAAACAACCATAATAAACCACAATAAAAATAAATAATACAACAAGAATAAAAGCAATCAACACTACGACAATAGAAGTCAACCATAGACACACACTAAAGACAATACAAACAAAATCATTAAAATGACAAACATGCATTAAACTACCAAACTTAAAAGGAAACATTAATAAAATAAACTTTAACTGAAATAATTTATAAATACTTAAAAAAAAAAAAATTTTTCTTTCAGCTAGTTGCCAGGGCAAGAATTATAATAAAATAATAAAAATCGAAATTCCAAAAAAGAAAAAAAGAAACTAATTAAAAATATATTGAAATAAACTTTATCTAAAATAAAATAAAAACAGTAATATTAAAAAAATACTATTTAAAATTTACAATCATTTATAGGGATGTCAACATTAGACCGCGAGCCGGTTGAAATCCTGTCAAATACTGGACGATTCAAATCGGTTGAGATGCTAAACAAATCGTGATTCATTTAAGGGTAGGTGTTTATATGAATGCATGTCTGAGGGGCACTTACTTCTTTAGAAAAGTTTAGATGGTATTTTTTCTTTTCATCTTGCGTCTGTATAATGCGTATTAAAGTTCATAAGTTCAGCGCTGTTTGTTTACAGCGGAAACCAATTAAATGCTTTAAGCGCCACCTACTGGC
Organism: Sinocyclocheilus anophthalmus; assembly: GCA_018155175.1. Taxonomy (NCBI): domain Eukaryota; kingdom Metazoa; phylum Chordata; class Actinopteri; order Cypriniformes; family Cyprinidae; genus Sinocyclocheilus; species Sinocyclocheilus anophthalmus. The sequence goes on along the minus strand of JADLZN010001899.1, from coordinate 21,965 downwards.
AGAGTGTGAATCTGCGTCTCGTTCAGCTCGTCTTCTGTTTCGGTTTCATGCAGATATTTTTATGTATAGTTTCACAAAACTGAAGTCAAACCATTCTGTTTTTGTTTCAAATTTCGAAAATTATACAATCTAATTTAGATTAAAAAACTGCTAATGTTGCATCTTTGTTAGGATCATGATTAAAAAGCAGTGGTTGCCTCTAATTTTAAATGGGAAGAGACAGACACAGATCCTTTTTGGTTTTATGTGAGATATTTTTTTTTTTTTTGATTTGGGGCGTGTTTTAAAATTTCAATTTAGTTTTGTGTTTTGTACTACATTAGCTTATATTAAATTTTGCTATTTAGCAGATGCTTTTATCCAAAGCGACTTAGAAATGAGGACAATAGAAGCAATCAAAACTAACAAAAGAGCAATATTATGCAAGTGCTATATTAGTATATTATTATAGTGTTATATTTCAATTTTACAAAGAAACGTGCAGCATTTTGTCCAAGCAATAAGGACACATTTAATTTATAATTTGTCTTAAATCTCATTTTGTCAACAAAAAAAACCGTGAATCAAATCGAATCGTGAAATCAAAATCGTGAATCGAATCGTGAGTTGATGAATCGTTACATCCCTATCATTTAGTTTAACTTGAAATACTAAAATTACTAAAACTAAAAATGAAAAAATAGATAGCCATTTAAAAAAATAAATAAAAAGGAAACAAAGTCTAGCAAGTCAAAACGAATTTAAAATAGTAATAAAAACTAGAACAGTATCTCAGTGACACTGATATGTAACTGGTTGTATGCACTTGTGCGTAGTAGTGCAGGTCGGGTGGTTTGATTGTAGGGTGAGTGAAGAGCAGCCGTGTGACCAGGAAGTGATACCAGGTGCTCAGCAGCTCTTTTTGCTCCAATAACGTGTCCTCATCACCAACCAGGATCTGACAGAGACAGACAGAGTCAGGATCACGCGCTCTCAGCAGACTCAATCAAAGCTCATCAGAGGTCGGCACTCTTCACCTTGCAGATGGTCTCCAGGTGACGGTTGCTAGCGAAGGTGTTGTCTTGGAGACAGCGGTCACACTCCTCGTGCCAGTGTCTCCATTTGACTTCAAACTCAGTCAGCGTTTGAGTTCCTGTGGGCTGCACCAACAAACACACGTGCAGAATTCAATTATTTTAGCGACAATATGTATAGTGACAATGTTTTATAAAAGTGACAAGCTCTAAATTTAAGGGTAAATCTCTCAAAAACAGGTTGTGTTTCACCCCAAAATCAATAGATTTACATAGAAAATGAAGCCTAGTGAACATTTTCTATTTCTATTACTGGTGGTGGTTGGGAAGAGACCCCCCCACATGATTGTGAAGTGCTTTGGGTGTACAGCAATACACAAAAAAGTGTTATATAAATGCAAAATTCATTCTTGATCCATTTCTCAATTGTGAGTCAATGTTAATGCATTTACATCACTATATATTAAAGACAACAAAATGAATACTACAAAAATGTATAATTACAATACAATTTCAAAATACAATTACATATATTTTATACATATAGTTTTAATTAATATATTATATAATATGTAAACTACTGTTCATATTTTGTCATCAGAAGATTTAAACTTTTTTTGAAAGGAGTCCCTTCTGTTCATCAAGGCAGCATTTAGTTCATCAAAAATAAAGTAAAAACAGTAATAATGTGAAATACTATTATAATTTAAAATAACGAATTACTATTGTAATATATAATAAAATGTATTTCATTCCTTGATGGTGCGACTTTCAGCATCATTACTCCAGTCTTCAGTGTCACATGATCCCCAAAATCATTCTAATATGATGATTTGCTGCTGACCCCAAAAGTTTTTTTAATGCATTTTTTTTGCATTGCAGTATTAAGAATTTAGAGTTTAAATGTGCTTCATTGTAATATACAATGAAAAAAATTCCTTATAGATGCTTCATTTTCTTGAATAGCATATAATTTCTTCTGATTTTGGGGTGAAATACAACATGTTCTTAACCAGTTTAGGAAAACCATGTCCTGATGTACATACGTTAAATATGGGCATGGTCTGTAACAGGCCGTCCATGCGTTTGAACACAGAGCTGCTCTCCGCCCGTAGAGACGCCTGTTTGGACAGCACCTGACGGGCTTCATCCGTACGGCCCTGCAGGACTAAACTGATCACCTGCGCACACACACACATACACGTAAGGACACGGATGATGATGTTCAGATGTTCTGGAGGTCAGAGGTCACGTGTTTCGTACCACGTCCCAGTAGGACTGATGCTGGGCGGGGCTGTCGCTCTGTAACACCTCTCGCGCTCTCGCGTCCACGTCCGACTTGTGCAGACGCACCCAATCCAGCAGCTGGAGCAACAGAGACCCGGCTGCAACATCCCAACAAAATCAAGTCAGAAAAACTAGGATAAAATGGCCTGCTCGAATCTAGGTTTCTGACAGTTTTAGACGCCTCTACCTGGCGCTGCGTCGATGAAGAGAACCTCACACAAGTTCCATATGAGCTCTATCGCCAAGAGAATAGAGACCTAGAGAGATCAGAAGAACATTCAACTTCAGTAATTTGACGTATTTCTGAGTCAAACAGAATATTAATTTAAGAACCATAAGGACAGGACTTTATTTTATCCATCAGGGTTTGTTAGATCACAATATTATTTTTCTCTGCTCATATGACCTTCATTATGTCAGCAGAAAGATTGTTTCAGAATCAAGAGCAAGATGATATATTGCAATAAAAAAAGATTACAAAGATATGTTTACCTTTAGAAAAACTCATTTAGAACTTTTTATTAATTTATTATTATTAAAATACAGAATGCATAAATATGTTTTTGTTGTTGTAATTTATCATAAATTTATCTTTATAAAGCATATAAAATAATAGTTAGAATGCATGATAGGGATGTAACGATTAACCGCGATTAACCGGTTGAAAATCGATTCAAATATGTAACGATTCAAATCGTTTGAGATGCTAAACAAACCGCGATTCAATTAGGTGTAGGAGTTTATATGAATGCGTGTCTGAGGGGAACTTATTGTTTTTAGAAAAGTTTAGATGGTATTTTTGCCTCTGTATAATGCATATTAAAGGTCATAAGTGCAGCGCTGCTTTGTTTACAGCGGAAAGCAAGGAAAAGCTTTAAGCGCCACCTGCTGGCAGAGAATATTTGTCTCATTCAGCTCAGCTGCTGTTTCTTGCAGATATTTTTTATGCATAGTTTCACAAAACTGAAGTCAAACCATTCTATTTTTGCTTCAAATTTCGAAATTATAAAATCTAATTTAGATTAAAAACTGCTCATGTTTCATGTATGCAGCATCTTTGTTTGGATTAGGGCTGTGCGATTAATCGAAATCGCGATTTGAGCTTGCACGATTTTCTAAATTGCTTTATAGCACGATTTTCTGCGCCCCGACCTCCCGCAGTATGCTATCTGAACCAATCACAATGCAGTGCACCTAAATGGAGCACGAAAACAGACCAGGCGGGCATAAAAACGTAACGCCAGGTTCACACACTTCGTCTGTGGTACGTATTTTTTCCGCGACCATGTTAATGGATCAGAGCGTTCACACTGCACGCGATTGCGCTCCGGCAGTGCGCTCCAGGAGCAGTGCGTCTGCAGCAGTCATGCTGCGATCGTTTCCGCACCGGAGTCGATTTCTGCTGTGCTGCCGCGCTGATTAGTGTGACAAATTTTTAATTACACCATAAATGCATAGTATTAAAAGTCTACTGTTTCACAGTCAACACATGGCTTTTTGGCTAGATTTAAAACCAGGAAAAGTGCACTTTTAGATAAACACGGCCATAATAATGGCACTCGTGGGGTAGTTAACAAAGGTTTTTATTGATTTTTAACGTGAATATGTCTTGAAATTGTATTACTGTTACTGTGATAAAGAGAATCACCATGCTGAAAACGCATTTTCAGAAACACGTTTGGATTTTGAAATCAAAATACTGGCTAAATGTTGTGTTTGTGGTAACCGCTGCGGATCATGAGCGGACTGCAACGCCCACCTGTGCGAAGCGCAAAAGGGTCCGTGCTGCTTCTGGACCGCATACACGTACGTCTACACACTGCAGACGGATACGTGTGTAACTTGGCGCAACAAATCGTAGTTCAACCACAAAGGAGCTCTACGCCAATCCTGGCACAAAATCCCTGGACACGTGATTTTTTTTTTTCTGCCATATATGTCTATTCTAGAGACATTTTGTTACACCTTTTACTTAGTGATTATTTTGCCTTATGTCTGTTCTAAAGACATGTTACAGCTTTTTGATAAAGCTCTAATTGTTTTTTTGGGGGGAAATATGTTTCAAATTCACACTGAATGCATTAATGACTGTAAAGCATGTGTCAAAATCGTGATTAAAATCGAAATCGCAAAATTGATCAAAGAAATCGCGATTTTTTTTTTTTTTTGTCCATATCGCACAGCCCTAGTCTGGATCATGATTAAAATGCAGTGGTTGCCTCTAATTTTTAATGGAAAGAGCACAGTCAAAGCCTTAGTTTGTTTATATGAAAATATATTTATTTTATTTGTTACTTATTTATTTGATTTGTGGCTTGTTTTAAAATTTCAATTTAGTCTTGTTATATTACTTCACATTATATTCATTTGTCATTTCGCAGACCTTTTGTCCAAAACGACTTACAAATGAGGACAACAGAAGCAATCAAATCCAACAAAAGAGTACTTCTATGCTATAAGTGCTATATTAGTATAGTGTTATATTTCAATTTCACTAAGAAACGTGCAGCATTTTGTCCAAGTAATGATAAAAGGACACATTTAATTTATAAATTTTCTTAAATCTCATTTTGTAAAAAAATAAAAACGTGAATCGTGAGTTGAGTGAATCGTTAAATCCCTAATCCCTAATGCATGCACAATGTTTTAATTTTTAATCTAATGATCAGTTATCTTTATAAAATAACAATATTCCGATCGCATGCATATTGTTTTTGTTATAATCTAATGATTACTTTATAAAATAAAGCATAACAAATAATTATTATTGAAACAATGTTTTTAAAACTGAAACTGCCTATCAATTAACAAACAACAAAATGATCAATTTATCATACAAACTGCAGATCACTCAATTTAGATTCCATGTCGATCTTAGCCTGTGTAATTGACAGTACCTGATCTCCATACTGTGACGCTAAAGAACCACTTTGTGTTGAAACTGAAAAGAGAATGAAAACACGATCAGCTGAGCAAAAGCATCATCTTCCTCGTGCGGGATGTGTGTCATGTGAGCGCTTACCTGCGATCTGCTGCAGCTCCTCCATACAAGCTCTGATCACAGACCTGTAGTTCTTACTGATGCTCACAAACCTGAAGGAGACAACGACCGATCAGATCATTTCAACAGAAGCGTGTCTGCTTTCATGCACTTCCACACTATTAGGCACGAGGACTCACTGTGACTTCTTGTTTTTGCTGGGCACGTCCTCTTTGATTTTCTGCAGCCCCACGAAGATGAGATGGGACTCGCTGAAGAGTTTGCGCAGGATGGGAGAGCAGATGTCTTCATCTCTCCTCACGATGTGAACGAACGGAGAGCCTGCAGACCTCGGACCTGAGCAGGAATACAAACACTGATGAGGATTTTGACAGCTTTCATTTCCTCATCCCAGAGTAAAGAGTCTTTCCAGTGTGGATATGAATACCTTGTAGTTTGTAGTTTGTCTCATACACTAACAGATCTCCAGGACCCCATTCAAACCCCAAGTGCTTCTGATAAAATCCAGCGCCGGGAATGAGCTGCAAGAAACACATTGTTAATTCTTATATATATATATATACATACACAATTTTATCTTAAGCATTAATATATAAATAACAAATTGTTTATGCATTTAATTTAAGTAATGCATACACAAACACACACATAGATACACACCGTGGTATATTTTTGTATTACTGTATTACTTTGGAGTACTGTGGTATATAAATATAATAATTTAGTGCAACAGTATATATCGCAGTATCACGATATTACCTTCATATAGCGTGGTAACACCTCAGAGCTACTTTATAAATGTCCCACATTTGTATTCTTCACATAGAAATACTTGCACCGAACATTAATATTCATATGTACAGATGAGAGAGTACAAATCAACAATTACCGTGGTACTGGGCTCTACGTCCACCTCCTCCATAACACCGAGATATTAAATCCTCCCGAATAATAGCGAAAGTATAATGTTAGACCGCTGTACGATCTGAACTACATTCAATACACTCGGCGCTCACAATCGAGCGCCATGAGCCTGAAGGACCCCCGATGCCTGCGCAGTTAGTAGTACGACTCACTGAACGCCTGAGTAAAATACGACACTAAAACTGATGTATAAATAATACGCTTTTATTGGTTTCCACTTATATTATTAGAATTACGAAGTGACAATTATTGCAGAATTACTAGCAGTGTTTAATGACAAACGTGCCATTCACAAACGTTTTCATGTTTCCATTAAAAGAGTATATGATTTTGCGCCGTAAAAATCCCGTGTGGCGTTGTCCTCTGGACCCCTGCTGGTCCGTGAAAGTAACTGCAGTGGTCCGAGGACTATTCTGGCTATGAACATTAAAGGGGTCATATGATGCAATTTAAAGTTTTCCTTTCTCTTTGGAGTGTTACAAGCTCTTGGTGCATAACGAAGCTCTGTAAAGTTGCAAAGACTAAGTCTCAAATCCAAAGAGATATGCTTTATAAAAGTTAAGAGTCAGCCACCTACCGAGAACGGCTCGTTCGAACACGCCCCCACATATCTACCTAACTATGTGGGAATATTTGCATAATGCCTCCCAAATGTTCACGCAAAGAAATAAGCCGTAACTTTTATTCCTCGCTGTATTATTGTTGCTGCCGCCGCCATGTCGTGGAAACGCTGTGTTTCGTTGTGAAAGCGAAACTACTTTGTTTTGTTCTTCCAAAAGAGGACACGAGTAGAAATCTGTGGTTAAGTTGTATTTACGACACTGTTCCAGAACATTTCATCCCAAATATTCAGATGTGTGCAACACTTTTTACGTAGAACTGTTTCCTGAACCTGTGATAGTAGCCTACAATGCCGGCTGTTCTGACTCACAGACTGTAAGTTTTTTTTTATATTTAAAGAGTTTTTAAATTTTTTTATTTTTAAAGCAAGTTTTTTGGGTAGTGTATAGTAGGGCTTGTTGTTTGTAATTTCTTCTATCACAAATGCAGACATGGTTTTGTTTTCGCGGCGCGATGCAACGCAATGCGTAAAAGACAGTATAAGTCATTATAATCCTTAATTATGTCCCCACTGGATGCAACAACTGCCTCGTTTATAATGGCTTTTAATGTTTTAGTCTCGCCGCTCCAGCCGGACCAACGGCATCACAGTAGGTGAGGGGCGTAACATTTCCGTCACAAGCTTGAGGTATTCGGCCAATCACAACACACTGGATAGCTGGCCAATCACAGCACACCTCGCTTTTCAGACCGATGATCTTTGTAAAAATTGACATGTTTCAGAAAGGCGGGGCCATAGAGGAGAAACAATAATGTACATATGTGGGAAATAATTTTTTTTTTTTTTTTACTTTAAACCGCATAAACACATTTCATTACACCAAATACACAAAATAATGTTCTTTTTAGAGATCGGAAGAGCACACGTCTTAACTTTTATGTATGATACGATGCAAAAGGTTACATGTTTTAATTAAAATCAATATAATCTGTTCTATCTTAAAATTAGGATCAGTGTTTAAGACAAAAAACTCTGGTCAAGTATGTCATTAACAATATTAATAACACTGTTCCCTTACTTTTAATAGGACATTTTTTAATTTTTAATTTCGATTTTTTTGTTAATATGCCGTGTTTTTTTTTTAATCACATAATATAAATAAATACTGATTTCAATACAGATTGCAGTGTTTCTTTAAAATACTAAGCTGTTTTATGTACTGTCTAATATATTCGTATCTAACCTATAGCTACTGTCACTCCAATGAGGTCAAATGTTTCTCACAAGAGGTTCAGTATGATCTTAAGTGTAAATTATATCACTTGTTGGTTGTAGTTTCCTCACACTCGTTTTGAATGATTAATAAATAATGGCTGAGGTACGTTCAGCTTGATCTGAGAAATACATAAAGAACAAAATGGCTTCCCTTCCCCTTCAGTCCAGTGTGAGCAGAACTGGACCATTATTCCCTCGGAATCAAGACAATTAACACTCAATCTACACCCTTCTCTTGGATCTCCGTGCCACATGTCTGTTTATATATGACATTCACTATCAAAATAATCAGCATTTTGTGTTATTTCTGGTCATATTTGGTCCAACATTTTTTTTTCAAGAAAAGACACGAATGTGTGCACGAATGCGCGTGCATGTCCCCCCCCCCCACGTGACCCGCTCTGGCCAATCGCGACGGAGCGCGGTCAACGGACGCGCCTCTCGGGACCGCGCACGCAGCGGCTGTTTTTAATCGGGGGCGCGGACGTGCGCGTCCCCGCGGAGTCTTTGTGTGGCGGCGTCGAGAAGCGCAAATACAGTAACCATGGCCGACGAGAAACCCAAGGTGAGTGGCGTTTTAAAACGAAGGGATTGTTTATTTTTAGTCAGAGTTCGAGGGGTCGCGAAAACACGCGAGTGCGCCGATGGTTTGATTTTTAATGTGAAATATCGCGCGTAGTGGATAAATACTGTAACTGCCGCCTCAGAAACACCGGAAGAAGACGTGTGAACGCGCGCGCGAAGAGCACACACCGCGCGCGACACACGCGTTCAAATTAAAACAAGAGGACCACGCGGTCAAACTAGTGTTGCTGATAGAAAGAGAGAGCTCTGAGTCTTTGTGGACCAAGTCCTGATGGAAACTAACGTTAGTTCTCTGTTGGTTTGAGTTTGATGCTCATCCATTCATCACACAGCAGCTCGAGCGCAATAATGCTAATAAAACTCAAAGCCACAGAATGTAACGTTATATGCATTATGTTTTCCACGAGACCACATATTGTGTACCTCAGATAGTTAAGAAGATGTTAATTAGTTTCTGTGCTGACTGTGAGTCACATGTTAGCCTCTGGCTTGCCCTGTTCATGTCATTATCATGTGATCATAACATGAATTCACTTTCTATTTTAATCATCAAACTACAAACAGCACTCCTATTGATAAATCATAGATGACCGAGCCATTGTTTAGAATATTGCGGTATTTTCTGTGGATATTGTGTAGTGGTTGACCAGTATGTCCATCAATAATTAAATGTAATGCTCGCAAAGTGAGACGTGTACATAAAATATGCAAGGAAGAATGATGTAATATCTCATGGACGTTTATGTTTGTACATTTTGTCTTTGTTTTCTCAGGAGGGGGTAAAGACAGAGAACAACGACCACATCAATCTGAAGGTGGCGGGACAGGACGGGTCAGTGGTCCAGTTTAAAATCAAGAGACACACACCCCTCAGCAAGCTCATGAAGGCCTACTGTGAGAGACAGGTGAGGTCACGGGCCACACACACACAGGTTTTTTTTTGTGAAAAGTGGGGACATCCCATAGTCGTAATGTTTTTTATACTGTACAGACCGTATATTATATTTCCCTACACCAACCCTACCCCTAAACCAACCCCTCACAGGAAACTTTCTGCATTATGTCGCTTTTCAATACACTCCATTGTGTGATTTATAAGCGTTTTGAAAAGTGGGGACCTTTGAAAAGTCACCTTCTCCTTGTAATACTATGTCATACCCTTGTCATTATACAAATGTATGTCCTCATTTGTCACAAAAACGCGCACACACACACACACACACACACACAACACCACAGCAGATTGTGTTAAATGAAGTCTCAATCTCACAATCTCCTCTGTGAGCTCGTATCAGCTACAAGACCGAAAACCTACTGTCCCGACAGCTTTTTGTAGTCCTGGCTGCACATATTAGAGTTTCTGCCCAAAATACAGAAGCCTGTCGTAATTTCTTCACTGTCATATTGAAGAACCACAATAGAATTTGACTTGTTTGACAACAAAAGACCAACAATAATACAGTGGAACAACGTGAAATATAATGAACCGGGATTAGAAATGACATTTTGGTCCATTCGAAGCAGAAACAGCACTTTTTAAAGAATTAATTAGCAATTATTATTATACAAAAAAAGACGTTTGTGTAAAAAATGTGCAAGGCAACATACCAACTCATGCATACAAAAAAGAGAAAAGAAATAAGCAAATCCCAGAACAATCTTATGAAAAATAAAAACAGCAACACCCATCTACGTTGTAAGATGTACATATATTAAAAATCAGTTTATATATTACTAAAAGCAAAAAAAAATCCAAATTGATTAATTTATACACGTCACCAACATTTCCTTTCCACACACATTCTCTCAATTAAAACCAAACCCGGTAGCGCACCGCTTCTTTCTGTACTTTTTTTTTTTTTGATGGCATTGCAGCTCAAAACCTTTTTACATTGTGTGTATGATTTGTATGTAGTTTTTCTTTATATTTCCAATTTGGAAGAATATTTCATTTCAGTGTCACAAAACAATTCAACAGTGGCACAGCATGTATTGAAGATATACTCAATAATGAAAGAACACAATTTTTATGCACGCACTTAGTATCTTAAGCAAGAACATATATCATTTTTTTACATTCAGATGTTCCTTGGCCTCCTTTCCAGGGTTTTTGTGGGACTTAGAGAGTTTCAATTCACAATTTCATAAATTAATATCTTACAAATGTATTAAATCAGAGCAGAAAGTCTTAAAATCAAAAGTCATGGCATTAAATGTTGCATTCACTGCAAAAATCTTTAAACATTCTTAAATCAAGATGCATTTACTTGAGATGCAAAATTAAGATATGAAGTCTTGTTTTCTGAAAAACAGAGTTTATGTTTAAAACCACAGCAAATATCTGTCAGTGGGGAATGAAAACTTGTTTTACTTTTTGAATGAAGTTCATTTTTCCAAGTCTGTTGGCAGATTATTTGTTCTTTTTAATCATAAGCTCACTTCATTTCGATCAGTTTCACAGAAACCAAGGCTTCGGTTAATAACGTTCAGTGAAGGAACACTGTGTTAAAAGCTTTGAAATGAAATCGTTTATTCAAAAATGGATGCATTTCTAACCTAAACATTTGTTTGTGTGTTTGTGTACTTTCTACTAATTGCAAGAATGACTGATATTTGATAGATAATGTCATTCAACACAGAACGTGTCATGAAGGCTAACTCCATTATCTTACTGTTGGTCGCTCGTCTCATCCTCGCCTCGCTGTCAATATAACATAAAGTCATTGAGAAAGGACTGAAGCATGCTGTATTAATCTGAGTGTGAATGTGTCCGATGGGTTGCAGTAGTGTTCAGTCCGCATGACTGTTATGGCCATCTGCACAAAAGCACTTCAGTCTGATCAATAAACACTAGTGCTTCTCTGTATTTCCTCAACAGTCTTACCGGCTGCTGGCTTTATCACTCCCTCATGTCCGCTTAATGCTCCTGCGCGTCCGGCCCAAGGTTTCTCCCATGTCATAGAGGGTTCGAGAGAGAACAATGACTGTTCACGTATGACAAAGAAAGAGACGCTTGATCACTATTTCTGCTCAGCTTGACTCTGTTCAGCTCATCAGAAGTCCATACAGACTTCGTGTCCATGTGCACAAGCAGGCTTCATTAACAGCTCCCTCAGCGCTGTAAACACACCAGGTTAAGATGCTCCGCGAGGAGACGCGTGATCTTTAGGTCTCTAACATGTTTTCCTGGCAGAGGCGGAGGGTTTAATCTCATTGTGGGGCTGTGAGTTTCGCCGGCAGAAGTAGGACAGCGTTTACTGGCGCGCAGGGAAGGAAGCATCCCTGCCCTGAGGTTCATGTTCATTCAGACGTCAGGAAATCCTTCTCAACAGCGGAAAATAAATATGAAGCTGATCAACCGTCTTTATCTCAGACTCTGAATTCCCTTTTAGGGGTGGGACGTCCGCTAAGATGTCGGATGCTGTGTGATGTACCTTCAGATTAGCATTTTAATGTTGCTTTTGAGCTTTTTAACATCTTTGGAGTTGCCAGTCAATTCATTAAAAAGAACCAGTCTAACTGATTCATTCATTCAGGATTCAGGATTTAATCGGTTTTTAGTAGAGAACTAAACAATTAAACCGAAATAGTAAGAATTAAAAAAAGGACATTAATACAAAATTAATCAAATGTAACTAAAATATAACACATTTACTAAAATGTAACTAAAATGAAAATGAAAGTATAGAAATAAGTCAGTCCAAAATATTAATAAAAACTATAGCAGTACATAAATAATATTACAATTTTGAGCATAATAACATCTTTTGAGACTGAGTTGCCAATCGATTCATCAAAAAGAACCAGTCAAATTCATTTGTAATTCAATGTTTATTCCGTTTTCAGCAGGGTTCATTAACTAAAACTATTAAAACGTTTTTGTTAATTGAAATGAAGACTGAACCTAAATTATCAAATTAGATAAAACTTATTTCAGTTAGTTGTCAAAGCAACATTTTAAATGTAAGTTCAAGCACAACATTTACTAACTAATTAAATAAAAACTAAAACTGAAAAATAAATGAAGTCTAAATAGTAATAATAAAAAAATGAATAATAATGTCAAAAGCACATGAAATTACTAAAGGTTTTACTAAAATGAAAATGAAGACGTGAAAGTAGAAAAATGAAATCACACTGGTTGTCAGTGGAGCAGTGCCGCTCCAAAAAAAAAAAAAAAAAAAAATGACATGAAGTGAGAAGCCACTGGACTGATGTACGCTTGTGTTTTCAGGGACTGACGATGAGGCAGATTCGATTCCGGTTTGACGGACAGCCGATTAACGAGACAGACACGCCCGCACAGGTATGACAGCACAGACTCTCATTCTGTGTCCACTTTTGTTTCTAATAGTGACATCACTCTGTACAGGTGTGGTGTGTGTAGGTGTTTTTAGATCCAAATTAAACCTATTTATTGTAAAGAAAAAGGCAAAGCTCATAAACCTGTTTGTGAATATAGAGGTCATTAAAAAAATGCCTAGTGGCATTGTTAAAAACTTTAAGAAAATTAAGCTTAATTGCATTGTTTTCACGATAATTACATAGGTTCCTTCCCAACTGTCAATTACTGCAATGAAAAAACATTTGTATTTTGTAATTAAAATATATTTTTACATTCAGATTGATTCAAGTTTGTGTAGCCCTTTGCTCAATATTGCTTCAAAGCAGCTTCATGGGGAAAAAGTGTGTTTAGAAGTATTATATATATATTATAATATATAGTATCTATGTGTGTGTGTGTGTTGTGTGTGTGTATGCATTTCTTTTTCTATAAAGCTGCATATATATGTGTATATAGATATATATATATATATATATATATATCTATATATATATATATATAATATGTGTGTGTGTGTATATATATATATTATGCTTTTTATATTATTTATATTTTATTACATATTATATATACGTATACAGTATACATATAATGTATAATAACTTTCATAAGATTGAATTTAGGGCTGTGCTGATTTGGGGTTGGATGTTTTTGAGCCGTATATGAATATTGCGTTGCGACTTTTTAAAGTGTTGCAAAGTTCAATCTTCAGCTCCAAAAATCAATATTGTCAATAATGTGCAGCTTAGTATGGGTATCATTACCCTGCTGAAGAAAACAATAGAAACCATCACAGAAATGCTTATAGTTTCCATTAAACCCCTTGTCTGTCACTCAATTCATTTTTGTTTTGGTCATTATTCCAATAGGAATTACTGTTGTTGTACTATTGGTTGCCATCTGCCAGATTACATCCAATAGAAGCCAGCTAATCACAGCACCCTCAGTCCTTACCTTCGTTTACATAAAACGCAAATTCCCATTATATTACCTCGAATCCATTTACATTTGTTATTTAGTGTTTGGGCGGGGTGTTCGACGTGTTTCGCTGGGGCCTACGTTTTTCAGCAGAGCCTTTTAAATGGATAACACTTTACAGCGATTACAATAGTTTTTTTTTTTATAAATAAAGAACTGTATTTTTTAAGTCAATTATTAAAGTATTACATTTGTTACATAGGCTGATTTATTCATTTTTAGGTATTTGGGATTTTAAGAACAAGTGGGAAATGTGCTGAATGTTTAATTTCATCTAAGTGAAATTAGCAAGCAGTTAGACTTAATTTACATTAGTTTTAAACGCGGAGCCAGGCACGAGTCAACACAGGTTGCGTGTGTGCGTCAAACCTCGTCCATACTGCTACCATGTGCTCGTGGAGACTTGCGTTGCGAGGAGAGGGGATGGGAGTGGGGGGCGCAGGGAGCGAGCCCGGTGCGATTAAAACGAAGCCTAACAGGAGCATTAATGAGACAGGCGCGTGAGTTCGGCAAGCAGTTAACGGCTCGTTCGTGACGCGGGATTCGCGAGAATGGCATTCACAGTAAAATAAAATCTTCACCCTGTATTAACCAAACATCTAAGAATGTATCTTTTATTCTTCAGTACTGAAAACAGAACCGAGAAGGGAGCTTTTTGATATGCGCTGTGACGCAGCTCTTTTTTTACTCTATTGTTCGTTGTCTGTCATTTCGAATCTTAAGTTGCATACGGTTTTCTTTTTTTAATTTGCCTAACTATCTATCATCTGACCCATAGACTCCATAATCCCACTCTGTTCTGAATCCCGCGTTCCGTTTTTTTTGTTTTTTTAATGGTGGGTGTTTACGCAGTTGGCTAGAGCATTGCTGATTGGGGAGAACGGATGTGCGCTCACTCTATTTGTTAGTAAGACTGCAACTCAAGGCTGTCAGTCATGCATATGCTCTGGAACAGAATAATATCGCATCCACATCGCAGGCTTTGCGATTAGCAAACCGCAACGTCTCAAATCGCGTCCCTAATATGATATCTGAATTGTTCCTGACACAACACTTCCTCTACACATCTCCTTTGTTCGACGTACCCTACGCTCTCGCTCATTCCTTGCGGCTCTCACCCTCCCGGCTATCTGCTATGGTTTCATCTTTGCTTCCTTCCCGTGAACAGTTATCATCTCTTGATGTTAACAGTGCTACTGATACTTTCTGCTCCACTCTTACATCTTGTTTAGACAGTGTCTGCCCCTTGTCTTCCAGGCCAGCTCGTACCACCCCTTCTGCCCCTTGGCTATCTGATGTTCTCCGTGAGCATCGTTCTAAGCTCAGAGCTGCAGAAAGAGTATGGCGCAAATCACAAAATCCTACTGACCTTAATGTATATCGATCACTCCTCTCTTCATTCTCTGATAATGTCTCCACTGCTAAAAGGACATTTTATCATAACAAAATTAACAATTCGTCTAACTCTCACATGCTCTTTAAAACATTTTCCTCCCTCCTTTGTCCTCCTCCTCCCCCTCCTTCATCAACTCTTAACAGCTGACGACTTTGCCACGTTCTTCATTAATAAAATTAAAACCATCAGTGCACAATTTGTCAAGCACATCTTACCAGCAAACATACCCTCGTTTTCATCCTTCTCTCCACTCTCTGAGGCACAAGTCTCTAAACTCATCCTTTCCAATCATCCTACTACTTGTCCGCTTGATCCTATTCCATCTCATCTCCTTCAAGCCATTTCTCCTGCCGTTGTACCTGCACTCACTCACATCGTTAACACATCCCTTCACACTGGTGTTTTTCCCTCAACATTTAAACAGGCTCGTATAACCCCACTTCTTAAGAAACCCACTCTTAACCCAACTCTTTTAGAGAACTACAGACCGGTATCCCTACTACCTTTCATTGCAAACACTTGAACGAGTTGTGTTCAACCAAGTCTCAGCCTTTCTCACACAGAACAACCTCCTGGACAGCAACCAATCTGGCTTCAGAAGTGGACATTTGACCGAGACTGCCTTGCTTTCAGTTGTTGAAGCCCTAAGACTGGCAAGAGCATCTTCCAAATCTTCTATACTTATTTTGCTTGGATCTGTCTGCTGCTTTTGATACGGTGAACCACCAGATTCTCCTTTCAACCCTATTTGAAAATGGTATCTCAGGAACCGCACGCCAGTGGTTTGAGTCTTACCTCTCAGATAGGTCCTTCAAGGTATCTTGGAGAGGTGAGGTGTCCAAGTCGCAACATCTATCTTTTTGGGGTGCCTCAGGGCTCAGTACTTGGACCACTTCTCTTCTCTGTCTACATGGCATCACTAGGTTCTGTCATTCAGAAACATGGCTTTTCATATCACTGCTATGCTGATGACACTCAACTCTACCTCTCATTCCATCCTGATGATCCGACGATAGCTGCTCGCATCTCAGCATGTCTAACAGACATTTCTTGCTGGATGACGGACCATCACCTTCAACTCAACCTAGCTAAGACAGAACTGCTTGTTTTTTCAACAAACCCATCACTTTATCAATTTCACCATCCAGTTAGGCTCATCAAACATAACTCCTTCAAAAACTGCTAGAAACCTTGGAGTTGTGATTGATGAGCCTAACTGAATTTCTCAGACCACATTGCTAAAACTGCCCGGTCCTGCAGATTTGCTTTATACAACATTAGGAAGATCAGGCCTTTTCTTTCAGAACATGCAACACAACTCCTTGTTCAAGCTCTTGTTCTGTCCAGGCTGGACTATTGCAGTGCTCTCTTGGCAGGTCTTCCAGCCACTTCTATCAAACCTCTACAATTAATCCAAAATGGTGCTGCAAGATTAATCTTTAACGAGCTGAAAAGAATGCACGTCACATCTCTGTTTAATCAATTTGCACTGGCTACCAGTAGCTGCTCGCTTAAAATTCAAGGCATTAATGTTTGCCTACAAAACCACCCCTGGCTCTGCACCCCTTTACCTAAATTCATTACTTCAGAGTTATGTGCCCTCTAGAAGCTTGCGTTCTGCAAGTGAACGGCGTATTATTGTGCCATCTCAAAGAGGCACAAAATCCCTTTCACTGACTTTTTCATTAACTGTTCCCTCCTGGTGGAATGACCTGCCCAAATCAATCCGAGCAGCTGAGTCCTTAACCATCTTCAAGAAACGACTAAAACACATCTCTTCCATCTTTATTTGACCCTCTAAAGCTAGCACTCTCTATTCTAATTCTATTCTACTTTATCTATATTTATCTTAAGTTTTTTATTTAAAAAAAAAAACATAGCTTCTTTTTTTCTATTCTATCTAACATTGTTTTCTTGTGTAATATATGTTGTATGTATATAGATTATATATATATATATATATAGTGGGTATGGAAAGTATTCAGACCCCTTACATTTTTCACTCTGTTATATTGGCAGCCATTTGCTAAAATCATGTTAATTTTTTTTCCTCAATGTACACAAAGCACCCCATATTGACAAAAAAACACAGAATTGTTGACATTTTGCAGATTTATTAAAAAAGAAAACTGAAATATCACGTGGTCCTAAGTATTCAGACCTTTTGCTCAGTATTTATTAGAAGCACCCTTTTGATCTAATACAGCCATTAGTCTTTTTGGGAAAGATGCAACACGTTTTTCACTCCTGGATTTGGGGATCCTCTGCCATTCCTTTTTGCAGATCCTCTCCAGTTCTGTCAGTTTGGATTGTAAACGTTGGTGGACAGCCATTTTTTTAGGTCTCTCCAGAGATGCTCAATTGGTTTAAGTCAGGGCTCTGGCTGGGGCCATTCAAGAACAGTCACAGAGTAGTTGTCCTTCGTTATTTTAGCTGTGTGCTTAGGGTCGTTGTCTTGTTGGAAGGTAAACCTTCGGCTCAGTCTGAGGTCTTGAGCACTCTGGAGAAGGTTTTCGTCAGGATATCCCTGTACTTGGCCGCATAAATCTTTCCCTCGATTGCAACCAGTCGACCTGTCCCTGCAGCTGAAAAACACCCCCCACACAACGACTGGTGGAGGGCTGCAGTGATGGTTGACTTTCTCCCATCTCCCGACTTCATCTCTGGAGCTCAGCCACAGTGATCTTTGGTTTCTTCTTTACCTCTCTCACCAAGGCTCTCTCCCCCCCATAGCTCAGTTTGGCCGGATGGCCAGCTCTAGGAACGGTTCTGGTCGTCCCAAACGTCTTCCATTTAAGATTATGGAGGCCACTGTGCTCTTAGGAACCTTAAGTGCAGCAGAAAATTTTTTTGTAACCTTGGCCAGATCCTGTGCCTTGCCACAATTCTGTCTCTTAGCTCTTCAGGCAGTTCCTTTGACCTCATGATTCTCATTTGCTCTGACATGCACTTTGAGCTGTAAGGTCTTATAGACAGGTGTGTGGCTTTCCTAATCACGTCCAATCAGTATAATCAAACACAGCTGGACTCAAATTAAGGTGTATAACCATCTCAAGGATGATAAGAAGAAATTGACAGCACCTGAGTTAAATATATGATTGTCACAGCAAAGGGTCTGAATACTTTAGGATCATGTGATATTTCAGTTTTCTTTTTTAATAAATATGCAAAAGGTCCAACAATTCTTTGTTTTTCTGTCAATATTGGGTGCTGTGTTTACATTAATGAGGAAAAAAAATAACTTAAATGATTTTAAGCAAATGGCTGCAATATAACAAAGAGGTAAAAATTTAAGGGGGTCTGAATACTTACCGTACCCACTGTATATATATATACAATGACACTTGCTACGTGTGCTGCGTTAGGCTAACCGAGACTTGTCGTTTGCACTTATATGTTGTTGCTCTTTTGTTAGTTTTTACTGCTTTTTATTTGTCCTCATTTGTAAGTCGCTTTTGGATAAAAGCGTCTGCTAAATGACCTAATTTATTTATTAATTTTATTTATTTTAAGAATTTGTAGAATATTAGAATAGTTGTTTTTTCTTGTCGTCCTAATTGTATGATCATTTCCTTTGTCATGTATGGCCAGTTTTAAAAAGTTAACTTTTAACGTTTATTACAGTATGAAATTTGTATAATATAATCATCAGAATCCAGTTCGTATTATCATTGAAAAATTAGGAAAATGAACCAATCATATCATAGGCCACTTTTTATTATCCAGTCAAATGCTGGTGGATAAAGTCCTGCTCTTATTTTCTTAGATTGGAAGTTAAATGCATTTCATGTTGACTTTAAAGCTTTTGTTGTTTGATTTAGAAAGAACAGGCATCATGTGTGCTCTCAGATGAACATTAAGGCAAGAAAACACGTTTTTTTTTTTTTCAAACATAATAGACTGCATCTCACCCACTGAATAAATTTGGCTTGACAGCATCATTGTGCAGCTGCATCATGGGATAGGAGTGAAATGTAATTACAGCAGATAGGTGTCAATTTCACAGTGAACGGGAAGTCTTGGGAATTCTGAAAGAGGTCACCTCATGTGACTCTCTACTGACCTCACGTCGCTTGTGTTTATTAATAATAGTGAATAATAAATTACCTCATGTTGTTCTTCCGCAGTTGGAAATGGAGGATGAAGACACAATTGACGTTTTCCAGCAACAGACAGGAGGACACATCTGAATCGGACGACTCTCGCGACCCCGACCCGTCTCTCTCCGCCTCTCTCTCTCTCTCTCTTCCCTCATCTTCCTCCATCGTGCATTCTCTCTCTTCTCTCTCCTCGTCATCTCTCTCCCTCTCCTCTTCTCTCTCATTCTCTCGTCTTCTCTATCTCGTCTCCTCCTCTCTCCTCTCCTCAACATCCCTCTCCGGGGCGGGTCTCTCCATCACCTCTCTCTCTCCATCCCACTCATTCAAAAAGCTCTCTCTCTCTCTCTCTGTTCCTGGTTCTCACAGACCTCTCCTCCTCATGGTTATCTGTAACTGCTGTTGTATAGTGTTTTCAGTTCATCATGTTTTACTTTCGTTTTGTACATAAAGGGTTTCTGCTACAGTAATTATTACATTGGGATTGTTAATTGCCGTAAAATCTGACATGTTAAGCCCGAGTCTTTGAACGATTGATCGCTAGACCATCATGGAGACAGTCATCTGTGTACAGACCAACTAATACATGTATCCCCTTAAGAATCATTGAGGATAAGAGCCATGTGTTTGAGTTCAGGGTTTTGATCTGGTTCGAATATGACCACACAGGCTTTTTCGAAATTGCGTTTCAAGAAATAATAAAGAAATGTTCTGCTCTACTATACTTTAAGCAGACACACCTTGCAGTTCAGATTGATTTTCTGTTTTCCATTCAGACCAATTGGTTTTACAACTTTATTTTATTTTAGTGGTCATGTATAGTGCGTAACTTGTGTTAAACATGTTTTGACTTGAGTACGAACGAGGGAATTCATGTTTCAGACAAGTCAAGCTCTGTCTGTATTGTCTAATCGCTGTTAAATAACATGATTCTCTTTTTATCAACTCTCAATGTGTTAAGTCATTTGCGCGTCTTTAAATGGTGACCCTGGATCACAAAAGCAGTCTTAAGTCGCTGGGTATATTTGTATCAATAGCCAAAACTACATTGTATGGGTCAAAATTATAGATTTTTATTTTATGCCAAAAATCATTAGGAGAGATTAATTAAGATCATGTTCCATGATATATTTTGTAAATTTCCTACCGTAAATATATCAAAACTTAATTTTTGATTTGTAATATGAATTGCTAAACTGCATTTGGACCAACTTTAAAGGCGATTTTCTCAATATTTAGATTTTTTTTTTGCACCCTCAGTTTCCAGAGTTTCAAATAGTTGTATCTCGACCAAAATATTGTCCTATCCTAACATCATAGTGTCACGTTCTAGTTCCATACATGCTAATTATAGCTCACCCAGGGCAGCTTTTCTGAGCTAATTTAGCACGCTCAGGGAGTATTGACAGCAATGAAGTGTATTTTGTTTCTTTAGATTACCCTAACAAAAATGACCATGGTAACCACAATTTTTGCCAAAATACAGTTGATAGAGTTACTGACATTGTTGTGTTTGCATTTCTTCCATTGTGAAAAAGAAATACTTTAGCATACTTTTAAAAAGAACACTTATCACTGAAATAATTTACTCAATGTGAACTAATGTAAAATATTTTCGAGCACTTAATTGCATGTTATTTGTGATTACCTGAAAAAGTATTATTTAAAAAAAATGGTGAATGTACCTTCAGTTAGCAGTCTTGTTAGCATAGTGTGAACAAGTTTAGAAAAGGACTGAATGGAATAGCTACTAGCACACTGCTCTTACTATTTCTGCCAGTTCAACCCTTATGAAAATTAACCATGGTTTTATTATAGTAAAAGTAAACCATGTTTTTTTTGTACATTCATTACCATTTGTACAACCAAAGTTTTACTACAAATACCATGGTTAAATTATAGTTAGTGTAGCAAAACCATGGTTAGTTTGTTGTTAACAGTTTAACTACTGTAACCATGGTTTTGGGGTTTTATTTGATTAATTTACATGAGGGAATACTTTACTTAACCAGTTAGTTCTATGCTAAGCTAGAACACTGCTGAAAACCCCCCCAGCTAAAACCAGCCTAAGCTGGTTTGCTGGTCTTAGCTGGTTCAAGCTGGTTAGCTGGTTTTAGCTGGTCTCCCAGCCTGGCTAGGCTGGTCAAGCTGGTTTTAGCTGGTTGTTCCAGCTGGTCTCCCAGCCTGACCAGCTAAAGAAGTGGTCAAAACCCCTCTAAATCCAGCCTGCTGACCAGCTATGACCAGACTGGATGACCAGCTAAAACCAGCTAACCAGCTTAGGCTGGTTTTAGATTGTTGTTTTTTTTAGCAGGGTACTAAAACCATCTGACAGAAATTATGGCATAAATGGTAGCATGATAGTTTGCTTTTCAAAATTCACCCAAGCTCTTCTGTTTCAAATGGAGAGCAAAGAAAAACTTTTGACTGAAGTAATTTCTGTGCTATTAGTGCCAAAATACTTTTTAAAAATACTTTATTTTTGGGTGAACTGTCCCTTTA